>OY744461.1:4448574-4534366 GCA_963556145.1 Hygrocybe punicea | reverse complement strand
GAATTCCAATTCTCAGAATTCCCAGTCCTTCAGAATCCTAATTCCCCAGCCCCATATTTTCCCAGGTTTTAGCATTAAATAACTGTCCAATACCATTTTTGCAAAGTATCTGACCAGTATTGAAGCAGTACTATACTATTTTTGCAAAGTTCTTTAAGGATATTGAAACAGTATCTTAGATCTATTGAAACAGTACCTTAAAAGTATTGAAATAGTATCTTCAAAGTATCTTAAATGTATTGAAACAGTATCTTAAAAGTATTGACAAAGTATCTTAAATCCAAAATATGGCAACGGTACTATACTATTTCATCCTGTATCTTGATAGGATTCAAAAGGTATCCTAATAGTAAAAGTGGGCCCAACTTCCTTACTGGTTCAATACTTTGATTCATCTTAGGCTGCAAGTATTCTATCCAAACTATACAGTACTTTGCTGTAAATACAATAAAAGTAGTGAAACAAAAGGCTTGATGTTATTGAAAAGGTATAAGTCTCATTTTCCTTCACACTTTCAGATGAATTTGAGCACAAGTATTGTAGTTGATATCTGAATACTGTTACAATACCATGCTGAAAGTTTCTGGTAATGATATTTAGTATACTTGTCAAGTACTTTCAAGATACTGTGTCACATGGTATGCTACTGTGCACCCTGTGTAATGACGATCATTACGAAATAGAAACAATCCTCGACTCCTGCATTCGCCATAATAAATTATTCTACCTTGTACATTGGCTTGATTACCCTCATGACGAAGACTCCTGGATCCCTGCCGCTGACACTGTGTATTGCCAGGATCTTGTCAATGATTTTCACAAATCTCATCCTCATGCTCCTTCTTCTTCTTCTCTCCGGTCTTTATTTACATTATCCCCTTTTGTTACTCCCCCTTTTTTCTTCCTCCGCCATTTTACTTGCTATTTATCCACATAATGCCGCCCTTATCCTTGCTGGGTCAAAAAAACCATGAATTCCAAAAATACCTCTTCCCTCCCAGCGTCACGCATGCCTTCCTCTATGAAACCGCCCCCGTCGACGCCATTATGTCCATCATCGAAATTTCCCCTCCCATCATCGCCCCCACTCGAATCACCAACACCGCTGGTCTTGTCAATCTCAATTTCAACACTCGCAAAAAAAACCGGTCCCCTATGCCTTCCCCATCTCTCATTGTTATCGCCTCCCTTCACCCATCCCCTCCGCCGCCCTTTCCCATGAATACAATATCACAACCTCTCACTGCTTCTCCCTGCTTCCTTCCTCGTTTGTCCATGATTACCCCATTAACCCCGATCACCTCTTGTATTAGTTTTACCTACCCTGAACTTTCTTCTTTATGTACTGTCCCTCCTTTTTTCTTTCCTTCCTCACTCCTTGCCTCTTTACCCCCATGACTGGTTCCACCATTGGTGACGATGCCTGGCCTTCTCCCCCTTTTTATTCCCTTCCTCCTGTTCCTGACTGCCTATGGAGGGGGCGCCGTTCTTCGTTCCCATCGCTGCTTTTGTTCCTGCGACACCCGTTTCCATTTCCCTCCTTCTTCCTTTGCTCCTTCTTTTCCCTCTTCCTCCTTTCTTTATCCCCCTTGGCATCAATCCTTGTCTCTTCCCCACCTGGCACGTTCCCCCTTCGTTCTTCTCATGTGAAACACGCCACGATGGTTCCTTGGCTTATCCCTGTTTGGTTTTTCTTGACAATCCCATCAACCTTGGCTTGGATTTTCGTGATTGTTGGGAGGTCTGTCAATCTCTCCTTCTGCCAGATAATCGGGACGATTCCCCTTGTTCCGGGGGTATTGTTACGTCTCACTCCAATTCCATCTCCGAATCCACATCACACGACAACGTCATCAACTGGGTCCAAAACATCATTGACGAAAACTGCAGACGCTACCCTGATCCCAGACAATACCCTGATCATCCGATCACCGATGATACACATGACACACAGACCCTTGTCCATGCGCTTAACAACACAGCGCAGCACAATCATCGTGTCCATTATCTATTGTCACTGGATCCACAACATAGCTGTTGGCCACCACAATGGCACCCCGAAACACGCAGACCACAAAGCGAACAAAGACACTGTTCATCACAGAGCTCAGCCTCCTTGCAGCCACACATCATGACAAAGAAGCCTGCCCTGAAGTCGTTATAGTATATAAACCTGAAGACTTGTAGTCAGTATACCCCAAGTCTAGTTTAGCTACTCTTCCCCCGATCACAACCTCAACTAACCAGACAACTTCCCACCCCCTTCTTACCCTTGTATTCGCTTAACTTCTATTACAACCTCTGTTTGGTTGATTGTTACTGGAGTCCGCAATTAAGACCGCGATCTGCAACAACATGTCACATGCACAAGAACCTTCGTATTCATGCATTTCAACTACAAAATGTTAGATAAATAAATTGTATACTACCTAGAATACAATTGATAATGTACTGTAATTAGCTGCAGCTTAGCTGCCAACTACACTGGTGTTCGATTGGTCATCCCAAATCAGCCATGTGACCTGAGAGGCTGAGGCAGGCCAGATCCAGCCATGCTGCCATACAAAAAAGGCAGCGTCTGTCTGATATCCAGGGTTTGCCACACGGCATCGATGTGAAAGTTCTATGTAGATTTGATATAGAACTTTATAGACCACCAAATCAGGAAACATGATTATGGCACAATTTCTGGTACTATATACAGGCCAGCTACACCAAATCTCCTCCTGCTCTGGCGGCACTCAGCCCATCATCCTCTGTGTTAAAAGAAGTCAATCAGTGTAGAAGAGTAAAGGAAAATAGTAAAAGGGGATGTACTTGCCATTCTTTATCCTGGTAGTGTAGAGGAATGGCGGAGAGAGACGACGTGGTTGAGAATAAGTTGAACATGGCGAAGGTTCAAAATTTGGGCTTGGAGTTGTGACGGAGTTTGAATATATCACCTTGTTTCGCCAAGTCCTTCCACAATTTTCGCTAAGTCCTTCTGTGACATCAAATATACATGGAATCGATGTTGACCTGACATTGAGCTGTCAGTGATCGGTCCAGCCCAAGATTTGGTGCTGGGCCATACTTAAATTTGATCAAAATTATATAAGTAAAGAAGTCGATCTGTGATGACCATGAATACAATGTCATTTTCATCACCTTCTATCCACTGCCGAATTTAGATTGGGTTTGCAGCGGGATCAGAAATAAATTTCATCTATTTCTAGCGCTGCCTTTTTTAGGTCCCAGGGACGCTGTGAGCCAAACGGCGGTGTATGGCTAAAAATTTGAGGTAGCTGTAGCTGGTAGCTGGTCATTAGCCTTAGCTTAGCTGGACCCTGGCTAAGCTAAATTCAGCTAGGCTAACAGCTACTGGCTGACCACTAGCCTTAGCCACAGCAACACTACCAGGTCCCTCATATCTGAAGACCAAATAGTCTAAAATTCTGCCCTCACAATAAAAGCCATAGATATCAGTCTAGAAATCCTAAATATTTGACTTATTTTCTCTTTTATGAATACATGTTCACAATAACACAGGGTGCACAGTAGCATACCATGTCACACAGTATCTTGAAAGTACTTGACAAGTATACTAAATATCATTACCGTAACATTCAACATGGTATTGTAACAGTATTCAGACATAAACTACAATACTTGTGCTCAAATTCATCTGAAGGTATGAAGGCAAATGAGACTTATACCTTTTCAATAACATCAAGCCTTTTGTTTCACTACTTTTACTGTATCTACAGCAAAGTACCGTATAGTTCGGATAGAATACTTGCAGCCTAAGATGAATAAAAGTATTAAACTAGTAAGGAAGTTGTGCCACTTTCACTACTAGGATACCTTTTGAATCCTTTCAAGATACAGTGTGAAATAGTATAGTACTGTTGCCATATTGTAGATTCAAGATACTGTGTCAATACTTTTAAGATACTGTTTCAGTACTTTTATTATAATAAAAGTATCTTAAAAGTATTGACACAGTATCTTAAATCCACAATATGGCAACAGTACTATACTATTTCACACTGTATCTTGAAAGGATTCAAAAGGTATCCTAGTAGTGAAAGTGGCACAACTTCCTTACTAGTTTAATACTTTTATTCATCTTAGGCTGCAAGTATTCTATCCGAACTATACGGTACTTTGCTGTAGATACAGTAAAAGTAGTGAAACAAAAGGCTTGATGTTATTGAAAAGGTATAAGTCTCATTTGCCTTCATACCTTCAGATGAATTTGAGCACAAGTATTGTAGTTTATGTCTGAATACTGTTACAATACCATGTTGAATGTTACGGTAATGATATTTAGTATACTTGTCAAGTACTTTCAAGATACTGTGTGACATGGTATGCTACTGTGCACCCTGTGTAATGAAAACAATGAAGGCCTAAATAATTGTAATTTCTAGATGCACTATTTTCTGTATGAATACCACTTTTAGATAATATTATTTTCTGCAATATTTTCAAGTGAGATAACAACAAATAGTTTCAAAATGTGACTGGATATCTGTGTATTATTTATTGGGTGCCTTTTTGTAAGAATAAATATATTCTGGGGAATAAACGCGGTTCCAGTCGGGGTTGGAACCGCTATGATTACAAATAAGTCAAAAGGTATCATAGGATGAATCAAAGGTAACGTGGGAACAAGAAGTGACAGGCCGAAGGTCGGCAAAAATCAAATCTGGTTACTTTGGCAGGTTGGATCTTGAAAACATATCTTGTATTCTATTCAGAGGGGTACCCTGTACAGATTTCGATATATAGCCTGCTTTTGGAAACGGAGTCTAAATACTTTTCCGGGGTCTTTGCGGTATTGGAATTGTGTCCCACTATGGTGAAAATCTATGATTCCTGAATATATTTATTGTTACGGGCAGGCACCCATTTGATTGCAAAAAATCCTCATACGTCTCCTGTGTTATGACGGAGAGTCACCTGTGCGATTACTACACTGATTAGTAATAAATTCAGTGTATTTGTCACCCGACGCGAGAGTGCTCACTCAGCCATATAACTGTCTCAAGGCTTTTAAAAGGCGTCTCATCGCCCGTTCAGTGTTCTGGTCCACAATTTCTGCCCAATTCACGGTGAGTACAGGGTCTTGATACGATAACGATGGATTGGATCCGTAGGCTCACCATTTCAACGGTGGATTTGTGAATTTGGATTCCGATAGCGCTGAAAGGTACTTCACAATGGGTCGTCGTCCCGCTCGTTGCTACCGCTATTGCAAAAACAAACCGTATCCCAAGTCAAGATACAACCGTGGTGTACCTGATCCTAAGGTGCGGGTCCTCTACGTGGCTCAACTTTTGTTTTTGTTACCAGCTCTCCACTGTTAGATCAAAATTTTCGACCTAGGCCGCAAACGAGCTTCTGTCGACGACTTCCCTTTCTGTTGCCATCTGGTTTCCGACGAGTACGAACAGTTGTCGAGTGAAGCTCTCGAAGCCGCTCGTATCTGCGCTAATAAATACGTGACTAAGAATTCTGGCAAGGATTCTTTCCACCTCCGAGTCCGTGTTCATCCGTTCCACGTCATCCGCATCAACAAGATGCTGTCCTGTGCAGGAGCGGATAGGTACGGCTTTGTCTGACCATTATTTGTCTGTATTGTAATTCCGCTCGTCAGGCTTCAAACCGGTATGCGTGGCGCATGGGGCAAGCCGTACGGCACCGTCGCTCGTGTCAACATCGGCCAGATCATCCTTTCCATTCGATGCAAAGACACCCATGCTCCTGTCATACAAGAAGCTCTGCGTCGCGCCCGCTACAAGTTCCCCGGCCGCCAGAAAATTATTGTCTCAAAAAAGTGGGGCTTCACGAATGTGGACAAAGAGGACTACTTGAAACTCAAGGAAGACAAGAAGGTGTTGCAGTGCGTCCCATCCCGTCCTCTAACAACTCTGAGTCTAGCTCACGAAATGTGTCTCCTTGCATCAGAGACGGAGCATACGTTCAATTCATTCGGCCTAAAGGACCTCTCGAGCAGAATTTGCGCAACCAACTCAAGGCCTAGTCACCTTTCATGTATCCCTCATTGTGAATTACAAGTTTATTTTATGTCCCTCATGCACTACCATAGTGTAAGCCAGGAAAGTTTACGTACACCTGCCAGGAACAAACTACATCTACGTAGGTGTGCAATGTAGCTAACGGCAGCCGCCCAAGCTTGAGCTTGAACGTTCACCTCCATGCCGTTCGAACGGTATCTCGACGGTCAAGCTGGCGAGCTCGACGACCGTTCGTACGAGTCCAATGTGGACTCTTTCTTCCAATGGCCCCAGTTCATGCAGACCGCCGTTGCTCCTGGAGGCGGCGCAGAGTCGCTTCCACTAGTACCGACACCGGCCGCATCGCCCTGGTTCACGAACAATGGGTTTTGTTATCAAAACTCGTAAGCCTGCTCAAAGCCTGCTCGTCTTCTCCTTACAGGAATTTACTTACCCTTGCCAACTCCTCTCCAGCACTTTTCATATCCCCTCCAGTGCAAAGTTCGCTTCCAGTTCCCTGTCCCATGCCCTTCATCTCCCTTCAGCTTTTGACATTCCTCCGAAGAAGATCTCACCAGACCACCTCGTTCCCCGGGCTCAACGCATCCAAACAGCTCCGATCCTTTACTCGTCTTCAGGCTTTGATTTGCTGCCCCTCTTGGCTCGAGTAGTCAATCGACCGCACCCCAACATATTTCTCGGTCCAGTCGATCTCACATGTTCTTTCGTCGTTGTCGATATACGTCGCTATGACAGTCCAATCGTCTACTGCTCCCCAACCTTTTGCCGCCTCACCGGATACGAAGAACACGAGATCGTCGGCAGAAACTGTCGCTTCCTGCAGTCCCCCGATGGTATCGTCCAGCGCGGTCAACAACGCCGACACACACCTGAAGCCGTGGTCCATCTCAGGAAGAGCCTCATCGCAAATAAAGAATGTCAGACCCACATCATAAATTATCGCAAGGGTGGTGCAGCCTTTGCCAACCTCCTCACCGTCATCCCTATCTCAGGAGGGGTCTCTGATCTCCCCCACGAGGCTGACGACTTCGTCTATCACATCGGCTTCCAGGTCGACCTCAAAGAACAGCCCAACGCCATCGTGCAACAGCTCCCGGGTGGTAGTTATGTCGTCGATTACAGCTCATCATCCTCCATCCCTGCCCCCATCGCTCCCACCCCTCGCGATCGCAAGTCCCACACGATGCCCGTCGCTCCCATGTCTAATGTCCTCCGTGCACTACTCATAAACCCCCGCTTCCTGCAATCAATTTCTATGTCCACCTCCACAACCATTGCCCCCTCAACTACATCCGGCCATGATGTCAACCAGATTCTTAACTTGCTCCTACTCGAGTGCTTACCCGACTTCATCCACGTTGTGTCTCTCAAGGGCTCTTTCCTTTATGTAGCCCCTTCCGTTCGGAACGTGCTTGGATACGAACCTGAGGAGCTAGTGGGCAAGTCTATCTCTGAGTTTTGCCATCCGGCAGACCTGGTTCCTCTCATGCGCGAATTGAAAGAATCCTCTCTTACCTCTGGTCACGTCCACTCACCAACATCCGCCATCGGCTCTCCGAAAACGGTAGATATTCTCTTCCGCGCCCGATCAAAGACCGATGGCTATGTCTGGATGGAATGTCGCGGTCGTTTATATGTCGAGCCGGGGAAGGGCAGGAAGGCGATTATCCTCAGCGGGAGGGCTCGGAGGATGCCGCAACTCAAGTGGAAATCGGTCGCCTGGGCAGGTGGTTTAATCCTACCGTCCCTTTCGGGACGTGAGGAGAGTTCTTCCAAGGACCATGGGCTCGATAAGCCAATTCAGCAAGAGGTTTGGGGGATGGTCACTGGGAATGGTACTTTTTTGGCTGTCGAGGCCGGGATCCGGGACGTTCTGGGGTGGGAAGTGGAGGAGCTGATCGGCAAGGGAATTGGGTCCCTTCTCACTGGTAACAGTGGGCCAAGTCATACACTGGCGGAGACATTGGTAAGAGCATGCCAACGAAGCAACGGTGACCCCAGCACGGTCGTGATGTCGCTGCGCCGCAAGGATGGACGTTCTGTCGATGTTCACCTCGTCTTGTATCCATCTCTCGATCAAGTCCCATGTGCCTCTCCGCCTTTCCCGCTGGTCTTCCAGATCAAACTGGCATGTTTAGTGCCCTCCAATTGCATTAGACCCCTTGTTCACTCGTTGTCCTCGAATATCTTTGAGGAACTAGAAATTAGCCGTGGTACTAGTTGGCAATACGAACTCCAGCAGCTGAAGTTTGCCAACCAGCGACTCGCGCAAGAAATTGACGAACTGGAGCAACAACGCTTAACGACGCTGACATCTCTGCGTGATCTCCAGCGTTATTGCGATGGGGAACCATCTGCCCTCTACCAGACTAGCAGTCTCAAACGATCGTGGGATAGCATTGGCTGTGATTGAGAATGACTTATTTGTTTGTTGGTGACGCCAATCTGTCTGATATAGCTTCTTGACCTGAACCAACATTGGTAAAGGAATGATACATGACTGATATGTAATATATACAATGTATTTATCATGGAAGGGGCTCACGACTGCTCGATAGGCGATTGAGATGAATGTACACGTCTGTACCGAAACCATCCATTGAAATGAGCCGTAGATCTCCACCGAAATATCGAGCATACTGGGTGAGAGAGAATCTGATTAAGTAGGAATGCGATAATGGACAGAGACTGACCAATCTGGACAGGGGCAAGCCATAACCGAATCCAGCCATGGGTGCTTTGAAATCGCCGGTGTGGAAGTCCTGATCGATGGCATGATATTCCATTGTAGTGTACATGTAGGTCCAAATGAGGGGGATTGCGCTTCTGGGGATTCCACCGCCTTCGTCTGAGATCTTGATTGTGATGTCTTCCTTTCCCTCGACGACGATTACTTTGATTGGAGGGAAGTGGTCTTCGTTGTCATGACCGTAACGTTCGACGACTGCACGGAGAGAGTTTTTTAACAGTTCAAAGCAGATGTGGGACAAATGGCCTGGGACGTATGGGAAGGAAAGCTCTTTGGGGCAAATGAGCTGTACGGGGGGGCCCTTGAACATGGCGTAATGCTCTTCACAGACGAAACGGGCATTTTCGATGGCTTCGTGAACAATGTCGTGAACGTTCTAGTGTATAAAAGAATGAATGGAGGTGGATGAGGAGAGAGAAGGGAAGGATTTTCGTACGGCTTGTGTACAGATGATTCCTACATAATCTTGGTGAGCTTGTTGAGTGTTAAGGGCGACGTCTAAGGTTGCTGAGGTGAGAGAGAGAGAGAGAGAGAGAAAGGGAGTAGGATGGATAACGAACGTTGGCCGATGAGAAATCGGATGCCGATACGGGACATGTAAAAGCGGTCAAGCCATGCTTGGATATCCAGACCAATGTTGCGAGCATTTTGGCTCCGCTTCCACTCCAGGACGCCTTGTGCGACGGTTGTGACCGTAGGATCGTGCCTCTTCTTTATTGCTTCCAAAGCCTTTGTGAAGCGCTTGTTGTAGTCCTGAACTTCAGGGGGCCAATCGATACAGGTCGCCTTGGCGTAGTACCTGAGGATGACCGAGAATGAGTGGGAAATATACATGGATTGAAAGGAGAAGAAGGATAGACACCTTCGCTCTAAGGGTACGCGTAGCTTAAGTTTGATTGGGTTCGAATTTGCTGCCAGGTTAACGGCAAAGTCGTCAAAGTGGTTGTTTGACATGAATAGGTTCGGTGTAGACTCGGGGAGGGTCGAATCGTCTTGGCGAACGGCTATGAGGGCCTGGCGGACACCGGACGGCAATACGATGGGCGGGAAATTGATGAGTTCCTAGAAGAGGAGGGTAAATTAAATGTGAAGGAAGAAGAGGAGGAGAACCGACCTCGAATGACTGTGCGTACCAATTCTTAACTTTCTTTATAGAGGACATGGAACTAAGATTATGGGGGAGTTCATCGAGTTCCTTGACACGGTGTGCCAGACGAACAGGCAACTCCTCTTGGGTGACCGGATATTAGGGGTTCTTTTTGCGCCGAGTGAGCTGAACATTGCACAACTTACCAGCGAGAAATTGGCTAGCTTTCAGCAATGTCCCCTGACTTGGATTCTGGCCAAAGAGGACCATCTGCTGGAGCGAGACTTTGAAACCGGTGGGGGTTAGAAACGGGAGTAGATGATTGAAATATTACTCGCCACCAGTCTGTGGGAAGGAGGCAAAGTGGTGGATCTTGTCCCATAGGGCTGGGGTAATGCGGAAACCTGCCGACATTTGTGAAGGCGGTGTGGGTGGAGAACGACTAGGGTTGACGTTGAGGCATACAGGAACAAGAGACAGACCGCGACCCGACCTTGGTTGGGTGGCATTATCACGGCCGATCGAAAGGAAATTAAGGTTAGGGGTTATCCGTTGGTCAATTTATGTAGGTGACGGTCCCAGTTAGGTCACTGCGACACCCGCCCAGCCGCTTGCGACCAGAAATACGTGGCGATTCATGCCTGTAGCGACCAGACGTGACAACGAATATCCTAGTCGACGCCCGGCAGAGGCAGTGATTGCACACGAAGATTTTTAGTAAATGCACAGTAAAACAGTGTTATTTATTAATAATAATAATAATAATAATATAGCTTGCCGTGTCCGAGTTGTCCGGCTGTGTGACTGTGTCTCGCATTATAACCCAAGCTTTCATCGATATTCTCGACATCACTCGACATCGACGACCGCGACATCGACGTCAACATCATCGACACCGACGACCGCGACATCAACATCAACATCGACATCGACCAACATCGTCAACACCGACGACACACCCATCATGTCCGCTCCACCAGTCCCCCCACGACCATCCCACTCACAGCAACCCAGCAACAGTCTTCCCCCGCCTGTTCCACCTCTTCCCCCCGATTTTCATGCCCCACTCGCTGCTCCCAGACCTCACAGATTCGACCTTAACGTGTGTACCCTCGCCAGCCCAATCTGATGCGGTCTCTCATCATTTTTTAGATGGCCCAATCCCTCGACGACCAAGCAGCTCAGGACTTCAGACGTCCGTCTCCTAGACCCTTCCCTCCCTCTGGCCCTTTCATCCCCCCACGTCCCCCTTCTCCGCAGCGTGGCCCTTGGCACCCGTGGAACTCTACTTCTCCTGCTCCTGCTCCTCCTCCTCCTGCTCCTCCAATCGCTCCATATCTCCAGCGTACCCAGTCTTTCCAGTCTTCCCCTCCCATGGCCGTCGCTCCGTATCCCCCACCTGCCCAGTCTGCCCCTCCAATGTCAATCCAACCAGACCCTACCTTCTCCACCGTCGCTTCCCTCTCTTTTTCGATCCCAAATCCCAATATCCCCAATCGCACCTCATCTCTAACCCGATCCACCTACCCTCTTGCTCCTTCTCCCCCTAAACAATCCGGCCCTCCCTCTCTCGTCTCTCCGCTTCCTTCTGTCTCAAATCTTTCCGCCGCACTTCCCGCTATCCAACAGCAATCTCATGACCCTGCTCTCAAAATCACCTGGGCTCGCGATGTCCTCTTTCTCGTTGATCGCCTACAGCAAAACACCTCCCCAGACAACCCAATCGGCCCCGCTTACATCCCCGATCCACAGCTCGCCCGTCTCGTCCAGATAGCAATACCCCTCGTCCTCAACATCGCAAACCTTCAACCCCTCCCAAATACAATCCCCCGTCACGTAGCAGAGGCTATTTACCTCAGGGCAACATTTGCTGCTTCAGGCGCATATCCCGACTTTGTTCAAATCAACCCGAGATCCGCTTTTCGAGACTTCGAGCTTGCCGCTAGATCTGGCTATTCCGCTGCGTGGTTCAGGCTCGGCAGGGATTATGAAAACTTCAACGACTTTTCTCATGCAAAGGAATGCTTTGAAACTGGCGTCAAGCTGGCTGTAGAAAGCTGCATATATGTATGTTCCCGCGCTTCTCTCCATCCAATTCACCTCTCATTCTTTGCCAGCGCATGGGAATGGCTCACCTCATGGGCCAACTCGGTCTTCCAGCCAGCCCAGAACAAGCAGTCCCTCTTCTCCATCGTGCCGCAACATTGGCATCCCTTGAAGTACCCCAACCTGCCTATGTCTACGGCCTCCTCCTCCTCTCAGAGTTTGCTCATGTCACAATCCCTCCACACCTATTCAGCCCCCTCATCCCCCCTGGATCTACTGCAATTCAAGAATCACGCAGGCATATCGAGCGCGCAGCCTTCCTCAACTTTGCCCCGGCACAGTACAAGCTCGGCCACTCCTACGAATTCGCTCAGCCCCCTTTCCCTTTCGACCCCCTGCTCAGCGTGCAGTACTACAGCCTCGCTAGCCAACAGGGCGAAATCGAAGCCGACATGGCCCTCAGCAAGTGGTTCTTGTGTGGCGCAGAGGGTGCCTTTGAGAAGGACGAGTCCCTCGCAGTCACCTTTGCAGAAAAGGCTGCCAGGAAAGGCTTGCCTAGTGCAGAATTTGCCATGGGTTACTACGCCGAGGTCGGCGTGGGTTGTCCGAAGGACGTCGACGCCGCCAGAAAGTGGTACATCAAGGTAATTAATTTCCTCCTTCTTCTGCGATACCCAGACACAACCATTAACCCCCCCCCCTAAAAAAGGCATCTGAACATGGCAACGCCGACGCTGCGGAGCGTCTGCAAGCCCTGTCTCTAGCGCAGCCCCAGCCTCTCTCCCGCCAAGAGCACAACACCATCACCGAACACAAGCTTATCCGCAAACGCACCCAGGCCAAACAGCGCTCCGATGCCACCATCGCACCAATGGGTGGTGGTGGTGGTATTCGCCCAGGCCCCGCACCGAATCCCGGTGACGGCCGCCGCATCTTGGACAACATTCGCAAGAGCTCCCTCTCCCAGAACCAGGCTGCCATCCCCTCTGATCATCCATCACTTCAAGCACAACGGTTGCAAACCATGCCCGAACATCCAACACCCAATGCCAGACAGAGACGGAGGCCTTCGGCTCCTGAATCGGGTGTGCCCATAGGTAGTCCGCGTCCACGGCCCGCCCAGCCCGGTGGTCGCCTAACTCCCACGCAGAATCGGTACACCCTCACCGATGAACCCCAGCGCCCGCAGCTAGGAAGACCCCTCAATACTAGTCCTGTACCGGCTGTGAATAATAGTTCGACGCCCCCCCCGGCGCAAGGGAACACTGCACAACCTCAACCACAACCACAACGGCCAAGTGGAAAGGGACCGACAACTTTTGCCGAGATGGGGTTCCAGTCGGGGAAGGCCGATGAGAAGGATTGCATCATAATGTGAGCGTAGGAAGAGTGGACGATCTTTCATGTAGAATTATTTTGCTGGATATGTATTCGTGCCTCGGTTACAGTAATTGATTCGAATGCCCGCTTGGCAAAAAATGGCTGATTTGGCAGGTTCAAAAGGCCCGGGTTCAGTCAATTCGATACGTACCAGGTGCAACACGCTGTCAAAAAAAAAACCCAATCATTACGGAATTCTCGACTTCTATTTGCTTTCACAGACGAATCTGATTGGCGGGGACCTAACGCGGTGACGTTAAACCAACTCTACATACAGAATAATACTCCCGCTGACAACCGAAAAAAAGGGCCCCGCTCATCAAAACATGATATCGGTAGTGCTAACCACTCTTGTAAGTTGTAATGGTTTAAAGACTGAACCCGGAGCAGAGTTTTATCTTGATCTCTCTGTCTCCCGACTGAGCTAACTCAGCTACAAGTGAGTCCTCTTTTTCTGTCCCTTGCGGCTACGACTCAGACACATGCTCATCCGGACTTAGTGGTGAACTGGTCGGACCCAAAAGAGATTGCCCGCGAGTCTGGTACGCCCAACGCTCCCATTATTATTTCACTAGATTCGCTCTCTTGTTCTAACGAGGTCACAGAGGCTTATCTCAAACTTGTACACGTATTTTGTGGTGTATATATTTGGGAGCTCTTTGTGACGTGCGGTTTCGAGTACTCGTTGATCACTGGTCGTCGTAAACCGACTTGGTCACTCGTGAGTTCGATTATGTATTCTCCTCCTACCGGAAGCCCTAAGATCTGTTTGCGAATAATAATTAGGGTGTGTCACCATCACCCTAGAGTTCGCTAAAAAATGCGTCTTAACTGACTTTTGACCCCGACAAGTCTTTTTCTTCTTGGCTCGCTATTGCATGCTCTTCTGCTCCGTCGGTTTGTAAGTCTTCTTTCATCTCGGTTGAAAGAGGACCATTTTGCTCAGTCAAGTACACCATTCAGGCTCATAAGTTTTTCCCTGGCGTCTCCCGTACGTAGTAGTATTTTGCAATTCATTCTTCGGCACTGAATCCACATCAATCTCATTCAGATCAACTGTCAGGTACATTCGCTTTTATCACCCCCTTGACGGCTTCGCTGATTATTTATTCCCAAAGGCCTTGTACACATTCAACGGTGTAGGAGCGCTCGCAACCCAGTTTTAAATGCAGAACTGACTTTACTCGTTAGTGGGCTTCTAACACCGCTGTGGCCTGCGCCTCTTCCTCTTTGATGCTCAGAGCGTGCGATCCTCTCTCTTACGTTGACGTGGAGATCACGCATACTTCATCTGTCTAGTATCGCCCTTTGGGAGCGCAAACTTGTTGTCGCCATTCCCCTGGTCATCATCTCCATAGGTCACTGGGTGGAGTTGTACAGGTCTTTTCTCACCTTCCGTGCCGTTTGGGACCCGACCACAGGGACATGTGTGGTTTCCTTCACCAACGCATCCTTCTTCAGAATAATCTTTTTCTACAGTATGTCTTTCGCTAGTTTCATTTGGTGATGCACATAGACTAAAAATAATGTGGCTGATGTGTTTCAGCAATGTCGTTTGATTTTGTGGTCTCGGCCTGTGCGGCTGTAGCGCTGTTGAGGAAGTACAGTTTGCGCACTGGTCTTTGGCGCTTGCTCTTTCAAGACGGGCTCATATACTTCTTGGTGTCCCTCACTACCAACTCAGTTACTGCGGTACGTAAATTTAGGGTTTTTCTTCCTCAACGTTGCTGAGCAAAATCAAAATCAAGATTATGAACGTTTTGAATCTTAATCGTAAGCACACTGCTAGAGCACTTGGAGTGATACACCCACTGACGCCTCGCCAGCGGTCATGAACACGTAAGTGTGGGTCTCTATTTGTTCAAATACCGCGTTGACGGTTCCACAAAATTGTGACCCGGTAGCATCTCAGCCGTGAGTGATGTTTTTTCGTTCTTAGACAAGTTGGAGGAGCTAAGTTTGTTTTGAGATACCTACGGTTTACATTTCGTATGCAGCTTTCGCGTTCATGGGTCAAAACACTGCGTTAATGGTCCTAAACTTTTAGAGTCATCGCGGCTTGCCGTGCGGTTATCCGACTGCAAGAATACTATGACCGCGAGAATTTGCCATCAACCGGCTCCTCTTCGAATCCTTATCCGAGAGTCCCTATCTCTCGTCCGGAAGTCCACATCACCAAAGAACATATCACAATGGCGGAACTCTAGTACGTATTCCGTGTCTTTAGAGAGATTCACCGGTTCGACGTGCCACCCCATCAGCCCACCTCATGAAGCACACGGGAAAGAGGAACAAGTTTCTGTTGATCTAAAATTCGCTACACCGAGTGCTGTTTAACATGTAATGTGGGGTTTCACCGGAGTGAGGTAGGAGAATTGTGTAGAATAGGTAGGCGGTTGTTCTTCACTTTCGAGTTTTCGTTGCAATTGGCTCCTGGGTTCACCGGTCGTGTTCAGGAATAGAGAGGTAGCCGTAATCGCAGGCAGTCATTTGGTACACAACAAACAAGGTTCAGGGTTTGCCCAGCAATTTGCTGGAAAAGGGTGGACGTTCCACGGCTAAGTGTCTGCTCACACAATAAATGTTGGTCACCTGATCTTCCCACACTACACACTAAGAGCCTAAGATAGACCTCAACCACAAACAGTTACATCACGTGAAATGGCGTGACAATGAAGTAAAACCTCCGTAGATAACTTTTGGAGATGTTTAAAAAAAATCTGTTCCAGTGAAATGTTCAGAAAGTGGTTCCAGAGAGATCTGTGTATTCAAAAGTTAGATTTTCAATCATTTGAAGGAGGAGATAGATATTTGGTCTAACCCATTGGTGTGTGTTATGGAGGTGTCACAGTGGTTGATGGGTTAGACCAAATATCTATCTCCTCCTTCAAATGATTGAAAATCCAACTTTTGAATACACAGATCCCTCTGGAACCACTCTCTGAACATTTCCCTGGAACAGATTTTTTTTTAAACATCTCCAAAAGTTATCTATGGAGGTTTTACTTCATTGTCACGCCATTTCACGTGATGTAACTGTTTGTGGATGAGGTCTATCTTAACAATAGTGATCATGAGTCTCAGCCACTATTGTTAGCACAGGACATCAATGGAAAATATGATGCTGGCAAATTCTTGTAGAATTACAGGAATTTACCAAAATTTACTGTTAATCTAACCAAAAGGTGTCTCTCAGCAAATTCCAGTACATTTTCGATGAATATGACTGCCATCTTACTGGAATTTGACAACAAATGTGATGAGAACTTGCTGAAGAAGCTCCAAGGGCCTCAGCCTGAGTAGAATTCCACCTTCACCTTACAAAGTAATAAAATAGCTATGAAATACACAGGTTTCTGTTATTCATGAACCATTGTGAACAAAGTATATACAATTCTGTTATGTCAATTCCAATGGCATAACAGTTGTTTATTTCCTCACCAGTCCATAACTTTTTTCCACCCCTACCAGACCATAAACACAAGATACCATTATTGTACTGATTCTAATTGTATAACAGTTCACTTCTCGGAATACAATGTCATAAAAGTTTAATAATAATTCTGGTGACAATGTACAATGGTATCTGTATTGCTGCTGTACTGAAAACATAGCCAATTGACAATTGCGAAGAATGAATGAAGAAAATGATATCAACAAGTCACCTTACCACCTCTGCCTCTGCCAGTGGCACCTTTGCCACGTCCTTGCCGACCCATACCCCGTCCTTGCTTCTTTGCATGGTCCCAGTTGTTGCGACCATCATTCCCATTCACCAGCTTAGTATTGTTGGTGGGACTGCCAGGATCCACGCTTTCCATGCTCGGTGTCAGACTGCTGGCCCTACTAGTGGTGTCGCCACTCTTGGCAGTTTTGGCATCTTTATCAATGTATTCTATACCGGAAGCCGGAACATCACGATGGGGATTCAGAATGGCATCTTGATCAATGTCTTCCCTGCCTGAAGCTGGAACATCGCCATGAGGGTTCAGAATGGCATTGGTTTGTTGGGCTCATGCTGCTCATTTAGAGAGGATCTCGTTTAATTTGCACATGTCATCTTCTAAATTGGAATAGCAAGTAGTTTTTTGTAACAAAATTGACCATTCAGACAACTCTGGCACTTGGCTATAGAAATAAGTCATACATGCAGGAAACTAGTGATAAAAATGTGTTACTTACCTGTTCCACCAAGCGAGAGTATTGATGCACCAAGGGTCAGTCAGCTGTGACTTGAACAACTTGATGATATTGATGTAAAGCTTTGCATATTGAATTTTCCATCAAGCTTGGACCAGTGATTGAGAGATGAAAGAAAGAAACATGTCTGTAAAAGGAGATAGACTCAGATGCAGTCATCATTGAGGGGTGATAAAACTTACCTGAACTGCTGCATATGGGATCATCCTCAGAGTGACAGGACTTAAGCCATGTAATTTGCTCTTTGACACTTCGGTACCCTTGTGGCCACAGCTGAAAAATGCAGTTGCTGGTCCTGTGAAAATATGACGATAGACCTGTGGTAAAAAATAAGAAATGAGTTGTAAAGAAGTATTTGACCCTTACCCAAATGAGAAGATAGCCACAGAGAAGCCCTTTATCTTTCTCCTTGGGGTTGTACACCTGGTTCTCATCATACAAATAAGCTGGCCATTCACCAGTCCCAATCTTGACATGGCCGTCTTGCATGAGTACTATGATTTCGCTGCATGAAAATGTCAATAATCATAGTAGGAAAGTAGCAAATACTTACTCATCACCGTCAACCTGTTCAAGGTATCGCATCAGACACAAAAGATGAGCAGTGACCATATGGTTAAAGCCACACATGGCTTTACTATGTTCCTTGCAAATTGGGGGCTGCACAGTGTCGACTTCAGGATTCAGAGGAATGTAAGTGATCCCAGTGTGCTTAAAACTACCACAATCCTCAGAACGAGCATTCCTAGTGGAGAGGTCCTGAGGGACCTCTCTGGGTGCTCACGCAGGAATGGGTGGAATGACTGGATAAAGGCTGAACTGAACTGACTACTCCATCTGGAATGCTACTAACTAGGACCGACCATGGGAGCCTGGTCACATGATGACTCAGGCACAACCACTCCACCAGCAGCAGACCCAAGCTGTTTAACTAATATTAAGCATCATCAATGTGTAATAGCATGCATATACTCACCTGATTGAAGAAAGTAGACCTCTCTTCAGGTTTGTGCTTGAGTTCCAAGATTGTTATGTCAAAGTCAGCTATGAGCTTCATGAACATCTGAAATAATTTGTGGTAGTACTTAGTGCTACCAAAGTTCAGTTCAGTCCAGTTCAGACCCATTTTGGCTGAACCCTGAACTGAACTCCAGGTTCAGTTCAGGATTTCACGTGAACTGAACCTGAACCGCCCTGAACTATTCAGATATTTTTTTCAGGGCCCGAACCGGGTTCATGAATGGTTCGGACACTCAATTTTACGGTTATCATGTATTCTACATGTAAAATTTCACAATTTATTCTAACTAACTACAAAACTCAATATATTATTATTAAAAATTCAACCTCTGGCACTGGTGAGGCACCCATCTCCCTGTAACCTCGTGAACATAGCCCCGACGTCAATTGACGCTGGGCTGGGTGTTTGCAAGGTGTTATCTGGAGGTGGGGACCTGGTCCTGCCTTGGCGCTGGTGGTCGCACACCTAGTGCAGCGGGAGTTTGTCGGTGCACCGCTCCTGTTGCTCCCCTCGCCTCTGTCGTGATCCGTCGTCCTCATCCTTGTTGTTGCCATCACGTTGCAGTTGCAGTTGCCATTGCCGTTGCCGTTGCCGTTGCCATTGCCGTTGCCGTTGCCGTTGCCATTGCCATTCCATTGGCATGGGGCATTGGCGTGAGTGTGAGTGTTGGCGTGGGTGCGGGCACGGGTGAGGGCGAGGGTATTGGTGTGGTCATGGGCATCGTTGGGCTGGTGTGTATAGTAGTATTAGCTGACTTCATTAATAAGAAATACAAACTTACGAAGGGCAGCGGGGTTGGGTGCACCTTCCCTGCCGCTCTCTTTCTCTCGTTTGTAGTGATGCCGAAGTTCGGTTCGGAACCGATCTGAACCCAGTTTGGACCGTGAACCGAACCGGAAGTTCAGTTCTGGTTCAGCCCTTTGGCTGAACCGAACCGCTGGTTCCGTTTGCGGTTCCAGCACTGACATGCGGTTCAAACCACATTCAAACGTGGTTCAAACCGCGAACCGTAATGTATAGTTACCTATGTAGATACTCATTTAGATACTGAATTTTTCACATTTTTTTCTATGCAGTCACGTGAACTTAGGTCATGTGACCTTAAACATACTCGCGTGACACCCTAATTTCGACTCAACACTAACGTTACTCAACAACCATGGTAAGTAACGGCTTCATACTATATTTTACTGACATTTTATTACATAGAACAGCCCCCCGTGGCCCACCTTGACCGCATAAAGAAGGCGCCCGTGGTCAACTCCACCCAACAACCTCCCTCGTGTTCCAACGCGAGTCGGAGTGAATCGAGGGCAGCAGCGGCAGCAGCAGCAACGGCAGTGGCAACACCACCAATGCCACCACCCCGACGATGGCCAAATGGCCCCAAACGACAGCAACAGCAACAGCAGCAGCAGCAACCGCAACCGCAACCGCAACCACAGCAGCAGCAGCAGCAACAGCAATGCCAGCAGCAGCAGCAGAGCAACACCGGCGGCAGCAGCCACCTGCTGCGTCAAACGTGGATGATCGTGACCATTGTCGCCTCCACCACCACTTACAACACCAACAACAACACGACGACGACGACGACGACGACGATGACGGGGAGTTGAAGGCTGGGAGGGTGGTGCGCCCACCTACCGGCCCAGGTACATCCCTCATGAACACGCCCTAGCCATGTCAATTGACGTGCAGACGCCCATAGGAAGTCCCCAGCCCCATCCAACCTCACGAAAACAGACGGAGCACATCAATTGACGCATCCCCGTTCTTCGCGAGGTAGGTAGCACGCACAGATGCCCATGGAATGTCCCTGGCCCCAACCCAACCTCGCGAAAACAGACGGAGCGCATCAATTGACGTGGCCCCATTCTTCGCGAGATTGTTAGGATGGATCACGGCGGGTATGGGTTCCGCAGGTATGGGCGCCACACCTACCTCGCGAAGAGCAGTGGATGTCATTGGCGAGGTATTTACGCAACCCCACCGTGGAGAGTGGGCTGCCGTGGACCACATGAATGGTCTAGGCCCCCTCCCCGCCATGGTTCAGCGGTTTGAACGCATTTAAATGCAAACCGAATGCCATGAAACCGTTCTGCACAGTTTCGGTTCAGGTTCAGCAAATGGCTGAACTGAACTGGCGGTTTCGGTTCAGGTTTTCCAAAAAACTCGAAAAACCGGACCGAACTGAACTTCAGCAACACTACTCGTTTGGGGGTGGTTTGGTGACCGCTATGGTGGTGGTGCTGTTGTTGTTGCATTGCTGGTGCTGTTGCTGTTGCCGTTGCCATGGAAGTTGGCATTTGCATTGGCATTGGTGTTGGCGTTGGCATTGAATGGGCATGGCGTTGGCGTTGGTGTTAGCGTGGGTGTGGGTGTGGGTGTGGGTGTCGTTGGGCTGGTGGGGATGGTAGTGTTAGTTGTTACTTAGTAGTAAACAAACACTTACAATTGGCAGTGGGGTTGGGTGCACCAACCCTGCCACTCTCTTTCTCTCGTTTGGGGGTTATTCATTGATGGTGATGCACCGCTATGGTGGTGCTGGTGCTGGTGCTGGTGCTGGTGCTGCCCCTCGTCATCATCATCGTCATCGTCATCGTTGTCGTCGTCCATCTGGTGGTGCCAACTTGGTGGTGGTTGGTAGAGGAGCCTACAAAACTATTAGTGAATGAGAAATAAATGATCAAGAATGTAGAACTTACCTATTTGCCTTGAACGCAAGCGTTTGAGGCTTTTGAGAGTGGTGGTTGGTGGCTGAGAATAAAGTTTAGTGACTAAAATGGAAATTTGCCGAATCGGCATGTGAGTAAAACTTTCATTTCGAGCGCAAAATACATACCTGTGGATATCAGTTTGGCGGTTCTGAACCGCTTGTGAACTGTTTAGACAACCCGGGGGTTGCCTGAACCCCGAACCGGACCCAGGGTTCAGTTCGGAGTTTGAACCGGGTTCGGATCGGTTCTGAACTGAACTTTGGCAGCACTAGTAGTACTTGGAAACATTGTCGCTGCTATTGAAATTTCAGTCTTGTTTAAAATGACTTATGATGGCACTTACAGTTGCCTTCAAGTTCGGTACCATAGTCAAGGGCCATTCCAACTTTAAGAACTGCTACAAGGTCAGCAAAGGGATCAATGCTGAGGGGGAACCATTGCGCTGCATGAAGATTGTAAAGGATTGCTGCTGCAATGTCAGTGTCAAACAAATGGTGCTGATCCATAGGACTGACTGGATCTTCCATTTTCAAATCACTTTGCTGTTGGATAGGCAGGTGAGTAATGCAGGTGCAGTCTCAGATTCATAAGACATGGTGGTAAGAATGAAGGAAAACATGTTGATGCAACATGTTTATTTCACGTACGTGACATCCGAGTCACATATTTTGTTACATTTTGTTACATTTTATTCTGTCAACCTTTGCCTCTTGTTTGCTGACTTTTTTCACTCTTTGAGATCCCCAAGATTTTTTTGGCTGGGTGCAGTGTCTGTAGAATACATGTCAATATATTTTTAGATGTTAAGTGAGAATGTACTTACTGATCAAGTGCTGAAAATTAGAAACTGAAGACTCTGGTTCAGAATCATTTTCTGTTGTCGATCCAGTGTGTTTCTTGTCAGGGAATGTGAGTCTAGCTATATATCTCAAGGCTGGTGCAAGATCAAGGCCATCTATCATTGTGTTTCCTTCCGAGGGTGTCATTTCTTTATGGGCAGGGAAAGTGATCACAATTTCCTACAGATATACTTGATATTTTGACAAAGTGAAGAAAAGCTGAAGTGAATGCTTACCACAGGTCCAGGTTTACTTGGAACAAAGGTGAAATGAAATGAAATTTCATAGGTGCTCATGAAATGATGTACTGGCAGCAGTAAAATCAATAGTGTGTTTTCACCAGTCTGCTTGTGGGACATGGTGGTAGTGTTAGCAAAAGATGTGAATGGAAGCTCTGCAGTAAAAGTTTGTGCACAAATTTGATGGATACCTTGAGGGCACCTTCCGTTTTTGCCTTAATTAAAATGTCAGCTGTGCACAATCAATAAAGATTTTGAGCTTGGAGCATACAGGCCAGTCTTCACAACCATTTTTCTAATAGAACAAGACCTGGATTTGATTGACCCACACCTGAGGCAGATGCCGCCTGGACCTGCAGCAGAACAGCTGTATAACTTTAATGTTAGTTCTACATCAAACATGAATGTTAATGACCTAACTTGTTGCGATAGCCTCAGCCGTCCTTTGCAACTGTCAGAGTGGTTCCTCCACCTCCACCTCCACCTGTCAACTTGTTTAGTAGGCCAGTGCTGTGCATGGCATGAACGAGTTCTTTTATCCCCCTCCCCACTTCTTTGCTGAATTAAGAAAATTGCATAAAGCATGTTACATATGGCATAAGATACATAGCATGTGTTTCATATTGCATATTGATCTACTAAGCCCACCTCCCACCTCTGCAACACATACATTAGCATAAAAGAAATCTACATAAAGTGCCTTGAGTCTTCATCAACCTCCTCTCCAACTGCCATCTCCCCTGTGTTGCACCATCATGCAACACTCTCAGCCATGAAGAAATTGCTCAGGGAGCAACAGGTCAACTGCCAAACACAACTGCCCCCCAAACAGTGTGGTGACAATTAACTCACATTTGCTCAACCCTACTTCTTTATGACCTTGAATGCTACACAACAGATTACCACATGAAGAAAGCCATGCTTGACCTCAAGGAGCATAAATAGCTAATACTAGGTTTCTATTTTTACAGTGTCTGATATCATGGTCTGAAAGTTGTGTAAGGACAGTGTCTCTGGAACAAGAGTTGCCTGTAATCATTCCATCATGATACCATACTTGTTTTTGTGCAGTAATAATACGTGAGGTGAAATGATATTGACCATGATATACAATGCCTCTAAGTTCTAATGTCTTTGTGCAAGTCTCTGAAACAAATTCTAATCTATGACTGGTTTCAATGTTTTTAAATGGATACTCTAGAATAAGAATGTGTGGTGCTTCATTATAAAATACAAGTTGGTTCATTCTGCTGTTGCAATCAGGACATCTTCTATTGGTTTTCTGTGACAAGGTATCAATCCAATTCATGGTAGACTGTTTAATGGTGTCATCAGCATGTAACACAAAGCCTAGTCTGTCATCAATGGGTTCTTCTGCAAAGTCACATTGAGAACATTCATGTTGAGAAGAGGCTACAATGTCATTGACTTTAAACAACTCCATAGCCAGATTTGCAACACTGATACCCACAGTGCCTCTAGGAAAGTCTTTAGGATTCATGTTATGCAGTGTAGTCCTAAGATGATCTCTTAGTTGTTCAAATGTTACATTTTTGTGCAACACCTCAGAAAAACCATGAGACAATGTGGTCAAATGATCATTCATGCTTCTGAATACTGTGGACCACTCTGCATGATTGTCTTTCCACAGATTGAACAGAATCACCAACAATGAGTCATATGCACAGCTGTAGTCATTTCTATCCCAGATCAGTCCAGCTGGAGAGTTGATGACCTGTTGCTTGCTTGTTGATCCTTTGTTGACATGGTCTTTGGTGATCTGAGGCCTTTTAGCTGCTGGTTCATTGTTTGTGTCAAGTGAATGTTTGTGGGTTGAAGCAATAGCAACTGAGCCTTTTGCTGGAACAAATGAAGTTGCAACTACAGCTGCTCTCTGTTTGCCTTGGCCTTTTTCAACCAATTGCCATGGGCTGTCAGGGATTCTATGAGACAATAGTAGTGGATCAGTTGGTGACCATTTAATAGCAGTATCAGTTTTGGCAGGAACATAATGAATTCCCTTCCACTGCTGAAAATTTCGAAGCATAACTGAGCATGTACCAGCACCAATATGGTCAGGTAAAGCGCCTTCATATCTAATCCTTGTAATCTCATCAAGCAATTCTAGTTCTCTAAATTCTTGTCTAAGATATCCAGAACACACTCTAGTGATCACTTTAGTGTCAAAGCCTTGAATTATTACAGTTCCAGCAGCAGAAGCACTTCTAGACAATGAAGAATAATATGACATGTGGTTGAAACAACTGTTTAAATGCACAACATTGAATGGACGTGTTTTTCCTTGAGCAGCATGAGCAGTCATGGCAAAGTTAGGTAGCACCCAGACTTGTTGTCTCTCAATGGATTCCTTCAGGTCACTGGGAAATACACACTGAATTGTCTTGGTGTTTTTTACAATGGGCACTACATTGTCAGGAAGTCCTGGAATCTGCACCAACTTTGGAGGTTTGGCCAGTTCAACAAACAAGGTGTCAAGTACTCATTTGCCATGACTTGCTTTCATTGACTGCCAGCCAACAACAAATCCCTTTTGTCCTTTTGTAATGCAGAGCTCAGTGGCATCATTGTTGCGAAGCATCACAGGCATACCAAGACACAATGAGAGTTTTCCAGCAAAGTTGTCAGTTGCAGCATGTCGCACTTTCCATATCTCTCTTTGTGTATCAAAGTCTATGTTACTGGATTGATGGATAGCTTTTGATTTGGACTTGCTTCTAACAGGATCCTTGTCGTTTCCCTACTTGTCAATGGAATAGAAGTTGGTCAAGTTCTGGTTGGTGTCAGAAGCAAATCTTTCACATCCAAGAAGATTGATTTGATCCTTTTGTGAGTGAATGCCACATATGATAGGAACATTTCTAAAATTCTTTGAGGCAACATTGGGCTGGTCTGGACGTTTGCCTGCAATTCTGGTTCTCAAAAATTGGATATCCTGTGCAGTACATTTGCCATAGCACATGTTGACAAGGGCAGTTCTGAACAAAGCATCCTCAGCTGTTTGGGTTCTCTTTCTCATGTTTTCTCTGAGAATCACCACTGTGGTTACTTGATGCCAGAGTGCTTTTCCAATTGCAGTTTCCTGAGAGTGTGTTGTCGATGCTGATGTGATCTGAGTGCCAACTGTTCCACTGTACAATGGTGCACCTCCAACTGGTGGTAACTGAGCAAAGTCTCCAGCAAATATCATGTTGATTCCACCAAATGGCATGTCATGTATGTTCAAAGCTTTAGCTAGTCTAGCACTGATTTTGTAGAGATCATGAAAAGACAGCATAGAGACTTCATCAATGAAAATGTAGTCAACTCCTTCTAATCTACCTTTGAGCTGAGCAATGCTCATTGCTTCATTTCTATTTGACATGTTTGGATTGATGCCCAGGAAGTAGTTATAAGTTGAGCCATTTTGCAGAGCTGCAGATGTACCAGTAGGACCAAGAATAACAAATCTGTGAGACTCATGTACATTGTCAAAGAAATCAACAACTGTTTTGATGACTTGTGATTTTCCAGTACCAGCCATTCTAGCAATATTCATTTTCAACTGGTCACTGCTGGGAGATGAAGCATGATTTGCAATAATCCTAAATGCTCTTTTCTGCTCAGTGTTCAAGCTGAATTTTCTAACTGTGGCATCAATTAGCTGTTGTCTCTGTGCATTTGCAGCTCTGAACGTTTTCAAGTATGATTGGTCCACAATTAGTGATTGGCATGGGTAACCCGTGGGTATTCCACGGCTACCTGTACCCGTACCCATGGGTCTACCCCAGAGGGCCCAACCTCCCATTACCTCGCGAACACAGCACTGACGTCAATTGACGTTGCACTGCATCTTTGCGAGGTGACGTGGGTGGGCCTCTTCGTCTCCTCCTCGTCTCCCCCTTGTCTCCTAGGTGGTATCCTCGCGGATGCAGTGCCGGTGTCAATTGGCACGGTGACGCTGGTTTGCGAGGTGGGTTGAGGGCATGCCATTGCCAGCGTGTCTCAGGCTGGTGGCTGTTTGGCCGGTGCTGCTCTTGGCATCTGCCATTGGCCCACTGGTTGAGGGGGGTGGGCGTGGGCGTGGGGGTTGGGGAGCATCTGCAGCTGTAGTCAGTAGCGTAGCAATGTATAATTACAATAAAGGAAGACATACCTGTTGCAGCGGGTGGTGGGTGCACCACCCCCGCTGCTCCTCTCTTTGCCTTCGTTGTCCATTGCCGCCACGCTTGCCGTCGTCATCGTTTGCCATCACCCTGGCTTGCCGTCGTCATTTGCGATCATCGTGACTTGTTGTTGTCATTTGCGATCATCGTGCCTTGCCATCGTTGCGGGTGCCATCGTTGCGGTTGCCATCGTCACGGTTGCGGTTGCGGTCCTCATCCCCTCGTCCCCATCCTCGTAGTTGGTTCATCGTCGTGGTTGTGTGGTGTGTCTGTAGTTGTCTGGTTAGTCAGTATGATAGAACTCTATAAATAAATACTTATTGTAGCGTGGGTGCACCACTCCCCGCTGCTCTTTTCGCCCCCTAATCTCACCCTTCTTCGTTTCGTTACGTTTGGTCTTGCAGTTGCCACGTAGTCGAGGTCGAAGTCGCATGTCATGGGATCGTGACACTACCCGTGAAAAACCCATGGACCCGTGGCACGGGTACGGGTAAATCATGGGTCCCGATTTGGCTACCCATACCCGTACCCGTGTGGACCCATACCCATGACCCGTGCGGGTTTCAATACCCGTGCATATGACTATTCACAATCATCACATTGTTTTCATTTGGATCAGTATATGTTTTGTGTGAATCAGACTTTGAGTTTGCAGGAATATATTGATTGCGCTCATCTAGTATTTCTTGTCTCTGTTCTTGAACAAGTTGTTTCCATTGAGTACCAGGTTGATTCATTTCAACTTCAAGTGGTGCAGAATTTACAGTAATAGAACTATCTGGACATGGATCAAGCCAACCAATGTTTCTGACAATGTTTTCAGTGGCATCCATTTGAGCTTGGATCAGTCTAACATGTTGACCAAGTTCACAATATTTGTTAGTGCCATAATCTGCATTGTGTTTGTCCTGCTCATAATTGTCATCTCCAAAGTCACCACCACTTTGAATCTTGTCATCATCCAAGTGTGAAATCATGTCTGAAGTCATAAATTGAGGACAAGTACCATCTAACATGGCTCCTTGTCTAAGCTGAGCAGAATAGTCATCTCTGGCATCAAGGCATTCATTTCTCAGATTAAAGTTGTCCATAATTTCTAATTGTCTATCAGTGAATTCATGAACACTGAATACTTCATCGCATGATTCCAGTTCACTTTTCAGGTCATGACCAGATCTCCATGATTTGAACAGAGTGAGCATTGTGATGCAATAGTATTCTCTGTCTCCTCTATCACGTCTGGGCAATGAACCACCAACAAAGTTTGGAACAACATGCTTCTTCTTTTCACTGAATTCTATGCAGTGTGTTTCATACAATGGGTGATCTTCTAGAAAAAGCTTGGTATCTTCTTGAACCAGCTCAGTGCTATCAGACTCATTGTCCTCTGAATCACATTCTATCAAAGTGTCATTATCTTTGATGTTCAGATCATCAAATTCTATGCTCAAGTCATTACTGGTAGATACATTAGATCTCGAAGTTTTTTTGTGAGTTGCAGTTTGTGGCTCAGATTCCATGACATCTAACTCATCATCACTGTTTATTTCATCATGAGGTTTTTGAATGTTCCTCTTGACTCTTTCTGCACCCTGCACCCATTCATATAAATTCATGGCTTCAAAATGAGCACCATGGCCATGGTCTTCAACCCGGTGCTTATCCTTTTCTTTCCTCCTGTTGACCCTAGGATCATGCACTTCTCGTTGCTCATGTTGCTTGTTTGTGATTCGCTTCATCCTAAGCTCCTCAGAATCTGACTGTCGAGCTCATTTCTTGGATGTATGGTGGCGCATAGCAGTCTTCTTATTCCTTGCATAGGTGTTAAATTTGGTCTTGTGCTGGTAATCTGGTTCAGAGTCGGAGGAAACAGGTATGGCTATGTGGCACAACTTTCTAGAAGGTTCCATAATGTCTGAGTCACTGATGTCATGCTTCCTAGTCATTTTTGGGGCCTCTCGGCTTCTACAATGATTCGGAGATCCCCTGTTGTGATGCGTTGAAAGGGATTCGAAATGTTCACTAGGTCGGAATCATCACCTCTAGACTCTGGTGCAGGCAAGCAATTTTTATGGGACTTTTTGATTTGCTTGATCCATTCTGGACAATCTCAAAGCATTGCAAGTGGTACACCTTGGGCTGTCATAACGAGAGGGATAGTAGCCTTATCGGTGTCTTCAGTGAATGCTTTCTCCTCTGGAGGACTGTTAGCACACCAAATAATATCAGAGCGAAGCACACACCTTCCATCCATCTTTCAATCTTCGGAACCAGGGACAGACTACCCCCATTCTGTCTATACTCAATGTAAGGCTTGACAACATCAGCAATGTGTTTGGCACCAATTTTCTTGAAGTCAAAGGTGGGGCCAGGTGGATTGACGTGGGCAGGCCAGTTGATGATACACAACTGGTTTATCATTGCAGTCTTCGACCACTTCTTCCAGCTCATCTTCTTAGTGTTGCCGTAGTTCGGTTCCGAACCTGGCCGAACCCGGTTCAAACCCCGAACTGAACCCTAGGTTCAGTCTAAGTTCAGCCAAGTGCTGAACCGGACCGCGGGTTCAGTTCCGGGTTTCGAGGCCTGCCGGATTTCCTGAACGGCTCCAAACCGCGTCCAAACCGCGAACACGGATATTTTTAAGGTATTTATTTCATTTGTTTTTCGTATTTCTTTTACTTACTTTTTCGTGGTAAACAGTATCATGTGACCATTACACGTAGGTTTTCTTCACCAACACCGCAACAACGCGAGGCCAATGAACGTGACACATTGTCGCGTTCATGAACACAGGTAAGTCTCATAAAATTTCTTAACTTTACTAATATTATGTGCCACAGGCAACTTGACCACGACGCACACGACCCGGCACAACATGGATCCCAGCGCCAATGCGGACGCGGGACGGCCACAACACCACCACCATTACCACCACCACCACCACCACCAGCGGTGGCAATGGCAACGGCATCAACGACGACGGCAACGGCCATCAGCAGCGCCGGCAGCAGCAGAAGCACCTGCAACAGCAGCAGCAACGCCGGCAACAGCAGCAACGCCGGCAACAGCAGCAACGCCGGCAACAGCAGCAACGCCGGCAACAGCAGCAATGCCAGCAGCAGCAGCCATGGCAGCAACACCACCGCGACCATACCACCACCCAAAGAGGACAACAGCAGCAGTGCCAGCAGCAGCAGCTGCTGCTGCTGCTGCACCAAGCCATCCAATGCCAATGGACACGGGACAGCCGCAACACCACCACCACCAGCGGCGGCATGGCAACGACGACGGCGACAGCCAGCAGCAGCAGCAGCAGCAGCAACAGCGGCAGCGGCAACGGCGACAACAGCAGCAGCGGCAGCAGCAACGGCGACAGCAGCAGCAGCAGCAGCAGCCGTGGCAGCAACACCACCACAACCATACCACCACCCTGACGAGGACAACAGTTGGCAGCAGCAGCGCCGGAAATGCCACGCAGGGACCATGGGACAAGACCCCGTCCCTCCACATCCCTTGGGGACACCGGAGGGCTCCCCCGCACCCATCTACCTCGCGAAGTGCAGCGCCGTATCTATTGATACGTGCCTGCCATTCGCGAGGAGAACGGACGGGGTGAGCCCACCTCGGTCTGGGTTTCAGACCGCGTCTGAACCCAGACCGAACGCGAAGAGACGGTTCGATGCCGTCTGGGTCCGGGTTTGGCCATGCGCCAAACCGGACCCGAAGTTCAGTTCGCGGTTCCGCCAAAAAGGGTCGGAACCGGACCAAACTGAACTTCGGCAACACTACATCTTCTTTACCATGGCATCCTCGAAACGATCTAGTAAGCATGTCAGCTACTTTATTAGGAGCTCATAGTGAGGTCAAACATACCTAAATCCCTCTGCATTATCACCATAAGCACGCGACAGTTACGATCTCTGCGTGGCTCCCCAGGGCGCTGATCCACATCAATGCTGTAAATGTTGGATAACTTGAAGCCTTGCTTTTTTAACTGGGCAGACCTTTATGGAGTCAGCTATAGATACTGTAGTCAGCCAAAAGCATATTGCACTCAATTGATGTGTGTAGTTATATCATCCAAAACCTTGCGAGCATCCTTCCTGTTATTCACAAAAACGTCCTGCAGGATTGACAAACCACCGAATAGAGTGGAACATTGCCAGGCCACAGCATCCATCCCTGTGTAGACGATTGCGCCAACAACCTTGATTTGTTCGAGGTTATGGAATGTGGCAGCCCAAATCAAGTATTAGTATCACAATGCATCAATCGACATCAGGTCCCATGCTCACCAATGTCGTGAACTGATCCTTTGCAGCCTGCATCGTCGCCACAATGGATTTGATAACATGCTTGCCTGTATCCCCCACAGCATCCACAGTGTCCACATAGTCCCAGATAGGCTGCATAGCTTCCATGCCTTTTTGAGGGTCTTTGATTGACTTAATGGTTTCATTGTACACCTTGGTCACATGTTTGCTGAACTCAATGTAGGTCACTGCTCTCGCAATGTCAGTGACAGGGAAATGACCTACATAGCGTAAGTGTACTCACTATCTTTGTTGGGATGGTGGTGTGCATACCACCTCTTGAACATGTTGTGCGGGTTTTGGGTGCATGCCGCTCATATGCCCAGTCCTGCAGCAAGCATTATATCACGAACGGACTTTCTGTATTTGCGGGCGATCTTCTCGGCTTCTTCAGTGACTGCAGCTGCAAGCCACTGAGCTTCCATGTGACCTTCCTTGGGTAAGGGACCGGACACTTTGGGCCAAGTGTCACTGGCCTCGATGGTGTTGTCATCATTGTCATCAGAGCATTGAATGAGATCTTCTGCAGATGCGGCTTGCTTCCCTCTCTTGAGCTGGCTATGATCATTGTCAGACATTTCGTTAACTGCCTCTTCAGAAGTTTGGTGATCGAGCTCTGCATCCTCTTCGTCGGTGTCACTGACTGACTGGCCACGCTCGGTAGCATTGCACCATTTCATCATCAAGGCTTCTTGGTGCCCACCGTAGTCGCTGCTGGAAGTCCAGATTTGTCTTCAGGGTTGCTGTCTTCTGTTTGGTAAGTGTGAGTTGAGAGGTACCTCATTGAGTGCAAAAGCTTACCATTGGCAGGTGACACATATTTTCCATTGTTATGCTGTGCCTCTGAAGTATTCGAAGACACCTCCTGCTTGGGATGAGCTTGGGTAGTTGTGCTGGTCTGGCCTGCAGTAACCTTATGAAAGATGAGCATCAATGGAACTCCCAATCATTGAAGTATCAAGCCTTGGGTTAACTTACAGCCATGTCATGAGGGGGACCACCACTATCAACTGCTAGCCCATTATCTCCAACATTGTTGTTTGTATGAGTCAGGCTGTCTTCAACATTGTCGTCTGCATGAGTCGGGTCATCTTCGTCCACGTTGCCTCCATTGTCATTGTGTGCATTTTCATGCGTTGACGTCAGGGACTCTTCGCGTTCCACTGGAACCTTTATGGAGTTGTCAGGATACAGGCTTAATGCCCTTAACGATGTGGGCTGCTTTTTTGGAGGTCAATTTATTGAAGGGAGCATGTCAATTTGCCATTGCCTGTGGGATGCCAGTTGGGGTTTGAGGTCTAATTATACGATATTGGGTCCTTGAAATGAAGGGACAATAAAAAAAAAATCTTAGGGCCAGGAACTCATTCAGAGGCGAAGCTCTAGAACATACATGCAAGCAAGAAATTCTCCTAACCCATCTGGAGTTTTCTGATAATAGACTCAAAACCTCGAACCAGTAATATTGCAGATGAATGGGATTCATGTGAAGATTGTTGGAGAGATCGCTGTAAGGGCTGTGATAGGTTTAATACTGAATGCAAGGCTGGTGCTAGCCATCGTTCAGGAATCGTAGGAGAATCATCCTGGGACAACTCGGATGGTGTTCATGACGAATGAAATCGCTAGGAACACAGGGATCGTTAATATGCCATTTTCATGCTGTGTATTCAGAAACAGACTCACTGGAATAGAAAATACTCAAAAGGCTCTCAAACAACCACAAAGACTGTTTTGACTGTTAGGATTGACTGAGAGTGAATTAAAATGAATGGTCAGTTCACCTCACAAACTTGTGCTTACCTGACTTAAGTCAATGAGCGGAATACAGCCCAGAGGCTTTTGCAGCACTAGCAAATCCCTGGGAGCAAGTAGGTCCTTTGAGAATGGTGTATTCGACATTCCTGACAACATTTGGTGTTGTTGAAGTTGTCCAAACTGGGATGCCCCAGAGCAAAGTGGGTCACCCCAATGTGGCTCAGCCGAGTTTCTCGTACGACTTTGTACTGGGTGGGTGGCCACTTCAGTACATCCTAAAGCTTTATCTCACTGCTGCAGGGCTAATTCATTTTCTTTCCACTCTACTAGCTCTGTCATGTCGTTCCATCCCCCGAAAGCAAGATACAAGCATCATATCAGACCATCGCCTTCTGATGACCCTCCTCCCTCCATCTCTTATCAATCTCCTTCACACCCATCAACATCTCTTGGCAACATCTTCCCAGTGGATGATGCCCCTCAGACCAAGCATCCTTGTTATTCAGCATGTCTCTTCCTACCAGGCCCTGAGACAGTTACCACACTCCCCAGGTGAGTCGCTCTAACCCAGTGAACTATGGGTGCAAATTGAGGCCATGGACCATACCAAGTTCAAGCGTCGACACTCCAGCTCCTCAAACATGACAGTAGATGTCTTATCTGTGGATCATCTCAAAGAACCCACCATCAATTGGGATGACGGGGTTCCCGCAGACCACCCCGACCCATTCACAATGGCAGACAATCCTGACATGTCCATGCAAGAGCAACACTGTCGTAAAATGGAGCGCCAACTTTTGAAATGGATTGATGATATCCTTCCTTTCCTGATCTCTCATCATCTTCGACTCTTGCGTGAAACCGAAAATCTGCGTTTACAGCCCCAATATTGTCCAGGAACCTGCCCTTGTCCATCAGTGCGATCACTGACTGTGATATGTGTCTATTTTCAACGTATGTTTCAACTTTTGCTTCCCATTTCTATACTTATCAGATCACCAGGTGTAGAGTCCATTGACATCAATGCTTGTGCTTGCATGCCAGCCGTGCTTCAACTTCTCTTCAAGGGACTTTTCCCCTATGCTCCCAGTGTTCCCTCTCTAGCTGTGGACCTCTTGCTTCTTACTCTTGATCTCTTTGTCCGAATACCTCTGAATGTGACCTCATTAATGGAGACAATGGAATCATTCCTCAATGGTTGGGGATATGACCTCCATGGACAGATCTCCCTTCGCCGGCATTTCAGCTCTGCCTTCAATTGGTATGTGGCCTTTGTTGATGCCACAGATTCCCATGTACAGGCTGAATTGGAAAGAGTCCATAACAATGGGAACAATATGACCTCCAACTCACATCCTGTCAGCTCGTCAAGCGAAGAGCAAGCGAATGTGGAAACAGGGCTATCACGGCCAACTGAATACTTATGGCAGCGCTGCCCCCTCTGTTTTGGCAGTCATTTCACTGATACCTCAGGCTCTAGGTAAGCATGCCCCTTTTGGTTAGCACAGCATACTTATATTACTTTTCATCAGCCCGGATGTCATAGTTTGTATCAATGCATGCTTTACCCAAAAACAATGCAAGATTCCTGGTGAAGATGCTCCGATGGCTGAGTATCCTTCTTCGTTCATCCCTGAAGCGGATGTCCAAGATATGGAGTCTTATGTTGAGTGGTGTCGAGAACACAACAGCGGCTGCATTCATTTTGCAGATGATGGATACGAAGGAAATTTGAAGGTGCCAGCATCAATACTAGACAGGTGCAATGAGTCTTTTACAGCTGCTGATGAGAAGCATCACAAAGCAAGCACTCAATTCTTTGCTGATATGGGATTAATGGCGATGCTTTGCTGACATGATCGAGTACTCTGGCTAGTCAACATGACTTCGGCCGGCGAAAGGCAACACTATGCCCTAGCCCTGATAAAGAAACTCTTCGAGAACATTCCTGCATTGCTTATCGTAGGCCTACTGTATGATATTGCTTGCCAGCTACATCGTAGCTTCATCAAAAGGAAATTCCTCCCACAATACGCCAATCGACTTCTCTTTGTAATATCTATTTTTCATGCCTATGGTCATCAATGGCCTTGTCAACTTATCTATCACCCTCGCAAGTGCTGTGGATTTGGATTGTCAGATGGCGAAGGGTGTGAGCGATTCTGGGGCAAGATAAAAAACTTATCCCCACGCTGCGTGTATCAGGGGTAAGTTTTGTTTGATTTTCATTTTGCAGTGCATTACTAATCAACTCCTTTTTGAAGTTTCATCAACATCTTTCTATTTTAGACATGCAGGTCCATCATCTTTCCAAGATATCCCTGGAAGCCCTTGGCAACTGGCTAGTGTGAAAATGGTATCAATGCCAGGACTGGAAATGTGAGGCGGAGGCCACATTGAAAGATCTCAAGATTCCGGAGAGCACATTACATGAGCAATGGAGTCAGCAGGTCCGAATGCAGACTAGGCCTGCTTCACATAAGTGGTCTTGTTGATTTCTCGTGCTTGCTTATCCAGAGTCACCTTCCAGGTCAACACAAGAATTCAGGAAAACGAGAGGTGGAGGCAATTCTCAGACTGGAAGAAACTCTCAAGAGTGATCAGCAGCTTATGCGCCAACTCGAAAAACAGCTGGTGAAGGGGTCTACCCGTGAATTTGATATCTTCAACCTAACTGAGCAACTTCATGATGCTCATGCAAGTTGTGCCCGACTTACTGATTTAATCCGTAGGAGGCATGCAGTGCTTGGTGTTGATCAGCATGCCATCTTGAAGAAGGTGAAAGACAATATTTTTTTACAGATCCACATGAACACTCGTGCACTTAAGACTCGCATATGTGATTGCCTGCGACAGTGGAAGTTTGAACTGGAACACCTCAAGCATTCATATTGGCAGGCTGTCAATGGTAGGTTCCTCTGTATGTTGCATGGCATGCCAGTGGAGTATTTCATAGATCTGACATGTCTAAGAGTGTAAGCTCTCTCACCAGATAGAGGTTTCAGTCAAACGTCACGAACCAGGGGTCTTAAAGCTTGTCAAGAAATACAATGACCTTTGTAAACAAATGCAGACTCTTGTTTGACAGCGGCAAGCACCTCGTAATGTCTTCATTCCGAGACCAATTGACGCCCAGAGATTGTTTGCATTGGATGTTGATGATGAGATTTGGCAGGATACTGGACTTGACAGTGAAGAAGATGGTGCGGTGCCACTCTGGCTGGGGAGTGATGATGTCTGTAAGGGTATCCAGAATCTCCTCACCTTTGATCACTGCAAGGAGGAAGAGATCTGACTGAGGAAGGAGATGTTTGCGATGCAAGTCTGGATTCGTGAGGAGTGGGAGACACCACAGAGGGCATTGATTGCGAATGGTACGCAATCTGATTATTGAATGTCACCTGTCTAACACACAATGGAGGCAATAATGTCGATATAACCTATCAACTTGAGCTCTGATGAAGAGAGCTGTTATGGCTCTGCATACATTGGCAGGGTCAGGTCCGCGCAATTCCATGCACAGAACTGGGTGGTGATTTATGGGGACCCTCAGCGTCGGATTTATAGAGTGAGGCCATTTCAGATGTGAGCAGCCATACTAATGGTGGAGAAGAGTTGTCATCAGGAGCAGAGATGGAAGATGGAAGTGATGATTTTGGAGATGAGCGGCTGCTTGGGGTGTGCTTGGACTTGACTGATGACAATGACTTTTTTGTTGAGGCTGAAGCTGTCAGATTTGCAGACAGTTACAGCACCTATTCTTCTAGTGCTCCAGATTTTGACTATGATAGCTCACAGTGATGTCTGATGTAGAATGCCATAATATGGGATGTATGTCATGATATGAATGTTGACCCAGGCTCAAGAGGCTGTTGTCCTGGGGTGTATTTGAGCAGCATGGAATTGTGCCAGGTATGATAAAAATGTGCCTGAGACATACTGACAATGACTCAGGCTGTAAAGGTGATTGGTCTGGGGTGGATTTCATTGCCAGGGAATTGTCCCAGGCTTGATTCCAAAGATGCCTGGGACTATCTGATAATGGCAACAATGACCCAGGATGAAATGGTTATGGACCTGGGGTAGATATGATTGCCATGGAATTGTCCCAGGAATGGTTCCAAAGGTGCCTGGGACATATCTGATCACAGCCACAATGACTCAAGCTGAAATCATAATTGTCCTGGGCTGCATTTGCACAGAGTGGCATCATCCCAGGCTGGTTCTAATGGCACCTGGGACATCTTCAGTTATCCCAACAATGACCCAGGCTGAAATCTTGATTGCCCTGGGGTGCATTTTGGTAGTATGAGATTGTCCTGGGACTGCTTTCACAGGTGCCTGGGATGTATCTTGTGATACCAACAATAATCCAGGTGCCACCCCAGGACAATATCAAATTATCCCTGGGTCATTGTTGGTATCACTGAATATGTCCCAGAACCATTTGGAACAATCCCTGGAACAATCCCACACTGCTGGAATGCACCCCAGAGTAATGACCATTTCAACCTAGGTCATTGTTGATATGGCTGTATATGTCCCAGGTGCATTTCAAACCATGCCTGGAACAATCTCACACTGTTGAAATACAACCCAGGACAATAATAATTTTGGTCTGGGTCATCAGTGGTATTCTTCAATACATCCTGGGACACTATCATATTACCCATGAATCATTATTATGCATGTCAAATATATCCTGGGCCACTTTCAGCTTGACCTTGGATCATTCCTGATATCATTAAACCCATCTCAGATTACTCTATGGCAATCTGTGTGTCCAGCATATACATCAGTCAACCATAACAATTTAAATTTAGTCCTTGGGACAAGTTCATGTTGCCACAATATGACCCAGGTCCTTGTCAAATTGACCCAATTCATTGTGGATCTTGTCTCAGGATGGTCCAGACATGGTCTCAATTTAGTCCCTGGTCCCAAAAAATGTCCCCTGTAATGAGATGGTTGAATGAGACCAGGGACAATATGCCTGGTCCCTGGAAAACCACCAGGTTTGCATCCATTAGATGGGACACAATACCAGTTATGTTCCATCTAATTAGTTGGGACAAAGTGGTTGCCTGAAGTGCTAGGAATTGTATATTATCATTGATTTGAGTTGTAAAAATGATAGCAACTCACAAATATTATGTATCAAAAGTTTTTAGGCACATCAAAGCTTAGCAAAAAGGACGACCTTCCAACTATTGGCAATGATTTTCACGAGGATGAACTACCCTTTGTACAGGGCTCAAAAGATGTACACCAGGTACAATTCTTGTGGGAGAAGTCCAGCAAGGAACCCTGCAATCACAAAGTGATAATGACACTCATCTTGTTGGCCAAATCACATGGCAGAGAATGTGTATCAGAAGACGGAGAGTTCCTTGATGTTGTTCTGCAGGGAGACCTAGAAGCAAGATTTGTTATGAAGTATCAAGCCCTGCAAAAGATTTTCAGAGGTACCAGTGGAAAGAAATCAACAAAGCCTGGAGATGGACTCTTGAAGAATAAAAGAGACAACCATGCTTGTGGAGTATGTTTCTCACATTCGACTTGAGTGTGGCTAACAGTATTGTAGAAACTTGAAGTTTGTGAGCATAAATGACAGAAGCTACCAGAAAATTCAGAATGGCGCTCACTGAAATATGATGCTGCATTTAGTGTTCAGCAAATGTCTGACGATGCAGATGCCTATGGAGACAATGGAAAACCCATTCCCAATGTCTACACATCATGCACACCTGACCATTGAGCTGAAATCATAAGGATTCTTAATGTACTGTATCAGGAAATTGATCATCAGTGACAGGTCAATCAACTGTTTGAAGAGATTGATGCACTACTAGATGCATCAGTTCATCAAATGAGTCTGGAGAGATACAAAGGAGCGAGTCCCACCTGGACAAAGACACTTCAAGGCCGTGCTTGACGATGGATGATTGATCCCAATTTGGTTGAAGAACACTCAGAATTCGACCTTCCAGTGTGGATTGCTAACAATGGCAAACTCTGGGGTGATTCACATGATCTGGAGGCTACAGAGGCAGTCATCAAGCAATCAGCCAAAGATAAAGCAGACCTGAAATTGAAAAGGAAGCAATGGGTATCTGATACAACACTTGTGGCTAACAGTAACAAGGAGGGTGGGCCATCAAAGAAAAGGAGGAAGAAGAAGGGAAAGGGGAAAGGTAATGACAAGGCCAAAGCTCCAAAATCCTCAGAAGTGGTGGGAGACAATGATGACAATGATCTGTATGCTTAGGGAGTTTCAGGTATCATCATCTTGGTCTTCATCAAAGTCTTCAAACAGTTCATCAGCATTCTGTAAATAGGTTACCATGATCAAATCATGTAGAATCAAATCATGTAGAATAAGTAGTAAATGTACATGATCAAATGAGACTGATATCCATTTCTTTGTGAATAATGTTGAGATAAACTGGAACGAGAGCAAGGGGACGATCAATTGATGATGTAGGGATTACCTCGAGCACATGGAAATTGCTAGCATATGAGACATGAATACCAAGAACAGATGAACTAAAATATGTCAGTATCCCCTCCCACCTACCCTAGGTTACACGGGTGAAGGACAAAGGACCCACAACAGAGACCCAAAAGGCCTCCACAAGATAATGAACAACCACATGCAATTGAGACTCTGGCAAACTACTTTAGGTTTCAGAGGACTCGATGGTGGCAACATGACATCCTCCTCTAACAGAACACCACTAGGACAGCCACCATGCTCTGCTTACCAACCAGAACCCAACGCTGGCCCCTTCTAGTATTGCCATGACCAAGGCAAGTGGTCGGCTAGTAGCCGTTAGCCTAGCTAAGGCTAATGACCAGCTACCAGCTACGGCTACCTCAAAATTTTAGCCATAGCTGGCAGCTAAGCTGCAGCTAATTACAATACAGTCATCTAAGTAGTATACTAATTATTTTCCTAGAATTTGTTAGTTAAAATACAAGAAAAATGAAGGTTCCCATGTATGTAACATATGTGACATGGTGTGTCACACTCATCATGTTGAATCAAACATGAGCACAATGGCTCGTTGAGAGCCATCGTGCTCCAGGTGAGTTTTTATGTTAATCTTGCACTATCTTTTACTAACACTATACTATCTAGGACTGCTGGATTACAAAATCCAGCACCAGGACACCCACCACAATGGCAACATCAACAGCTGCAATGACAGTGGCAGTGACTATGGCACCCACAGTGGTGGCAACAGCAGCAGGGACAGTGGCTCAGCAACGAGGATGGCAATGGCAACAGCAATGAAGATGCAACAGCAGCAAGGACAGCAGTGGTAACAGTGAGGACAACAGGGGTGACAGTGAGGGCAGCAGTGGCAAGCAGCAACAATGGCTGCAGCAGCAGCAATACCAGCACCTATAGCAATGGCTACAGCAACAGCAGCAGCAGCAGCCACAATGCAACGACGATGGCAGCAGCAACAATGATGATGGCAGCAACAACAACAATGGCAGCAGCAACAACAATGATGGTGGCAACAATGATGATGGCGGCAGCAACAACAATGATGGCGGCAACAATGATGATGGCGGCAGCAACAACAATGATGGCGGCAACAATGACAATGGTGGCAGCAACAACGACAATGGTGGCAACAACAATGACGGCGGCAACAATGATGACGGTGGCAACAACGATGACAGCAGCAACAACAATGGTGGCAGCAATGACAATGGCAGCAGCAGCAACAACAGCAGCAGCAGTGACAATTGCAGCAGCAGCAGCAACAACAGCAGCAGCAGTGACAACGATTTCAGCAGCAGCAACAGCAGCATCACCATGATGCAGCACCACCAGCAGCTACAGCAACGCGGTGGTGGCAACACAGTGTCCCCACCCTCTTACATGTTATATTAGATGTCATGTACTAGTAGATACAAAATATATTAAAACTATGTACCCTCAGGCATGATGTGCATGAGTATCAGCTATAGCCTCAGCTATAGCTGTGTTAGCTGGCTAGATATGACTAATGGCTCCGGCTGATTGAATGTCTTGATTTAGCTTAGCCTTAGCCTTGGCTAACCTTAGCCAGCTTGCAGCTAGCTTAGCCATGGCAACACACCAGATTCAGTAAGACTAGTGGTGGGCCATTGCTTTGCATGGCATGTTACTCGTCCCTTTTAGCAATGAGAGTATAAGCATACTGTACCATTTCAGTTAATTTGAATGAAATGTCACACCTGTCATGCATCCCAGTGCAGGTCTGGTGAATTGATGGAATGATTGCAAGTTAAGTATAATACAATATATATGAATGTGGGTGTATATGCTTCTTCCACTGGAGTGGGGACTGCAGTGGGAAATTGCAGAGCAATAAATGTACAGATAGATAGGTTTGGGTTGGGTAGATGAGCTTGGATAATATCAATCAGGATATCTAGTGCTAACACAATTGAACATGACTTGGATAATTTTGCCACATGTTATGCATCAATACTAAATATGGTGAATTGAGTATTTCACTGGCAGTGTCACATGTCACATTGACCAGTGAATTAACCAAAATGGTACAGTATACCAATCATATAGCATTATTTCCCTCCTACGATAATAAAGTTATTGATATTTCCTGTACTATCACATACTGATGCTATTCAGATACTATTCTGACACCATACTACAATGATATACATTTCATAATTGATTATATCCTGTTCCTTATAATTTGTCATAACCCAGTATCAAATTCCAAATTAGCATCTTTCATATAAAGTTTGTAGTGTTCATATATATAACTACCTCACTACTTTATCATTAGTCATAGTTACTCTGTAATTTACATCACATCCACTTCAGTTTAGATTGTTATTGATATCACCATGTTCATATATTTCATAATTCCAATTGCACAGGTTTGCTTCCACAGTATAGAAGTTTTACTTTGACACTGCAAAAAATGGCTCATTATCACTCTCAGCTGAGATGTACAATTTCAATTCTTTATATATTCACTTTCAATTTCTGAATTTATTGATGACACAGTCATTATGGTGTGGTGAAGAGCCTAAATATGCAAGGTGAAATTTAGTAATTATATCTAGAAATTTCAAGTATCTGCATTATTTGTCAGGTCAAGAATGACCTCCTGTGAGTACTGTAGAAATAATCCCATGTACAATGATACCAACTGCATTTCTATTGCAACAAATTTGATAAGATTGCTGGTTTTGATGAGTACCAGAATTGACAGTACACCTGGTTCAGCTTGTGCAGTGGCAATGCCTTGGGTTAAATAAAGCTGGTGAGGCAATTTTCTTGTCAAACAGTTTGATGATTGTTGCACACCTGAACCAATTCCCGCAAACATAATGCAGATATGGTTCACATACACACATTGAATTTATGGAACAGACAGTGACTGTTGCACTGCAATGGCTGATACTGTACCCGAGACATTGGCCTAATGATTGGCTAAACACTGTTCAGCCTGGATGATGTGGATTGATCATGTATTGTGTATGATGTGCATTGAAGGTATGTATAGCTACAGCACAGACTCATGCAATATATAGGTTTTGCAATGGTTTGTGCAATTGCAATGGCCTGGGACACCTGGTGAACAATGTTTATATTGCGATGAGTGCAAAGGACATAGTGGATGTAGCTACATCACATAGACATGCGATATTTTGTTCATACAAGTGTTTGTGCAAGGGCGATGCACAGATACATGTAGTATATTGTTCATACAATTGTGTCTGCAATGGTAATGCCCCAGATTAATGCTGGAACACTTGCCAAACAGTTGTCGAACACTGTTTGACATGTTTGACAAGTACCCATGGCTTGTATTGTTAGGAATTCTAAAACACATTGTACTTGTAGCTACATCACAGATACATGAAATACATTGTTCGTACAACATCAGCAAAACCCGGTTTGGGCCATAGCATGTGCCAAAATTCCATAGTAGACATAGCAAATTCATAGCAGCCATAGCAAATTCATAGCAGCCATAGCAAACTAGTGTTGCCGAAGTTCAGTTCGGTCTGGTTCTGACCCTTTTTGGCGGAACCGCGAACTGAACTTCGGGTCCGGTTTGGCGCATGGCCAAACCCGGACCCAGACGGCGTCGAACCGTCTCTTCGCGTTCGGTCTGGGTTCAGACGCGGTCTGAAACCCAGACCGAGGTGGGCTCACCCCGTCCATTCTCCTCGCGAATGGCAGGCACGTATCAATAGATACGGCGCTGCACTTCGCGAGGTAGATGGGTGCGGGGGAGCCCTCCGGTGTCCCCAAGGGATGTGGAGGGACGGGGTCTTGTCCCATGGTCCCTGCGTGGCATTTCCGGCGCTGCTGCTGCCAACTGTTGTCCTCGTCAGGGTGGTGGTATGGTTGTGGTGGTGTTGCTGCCACGGCTGCTGCTGCTGCTGCTGCTGTCGCCGTTGCTGCTGCCGCTGCTGCTGTTGTCGCCGTTGCCGCTGCCGCTGTTGCTGCTGCTGCTGCTGCTGCTGGCCGTCGCCGTCGTCGTTGCCATGCCGCCGCTGGTGGTGGTGGTGTTGCGGCTGTCCTGTGTCCGTTGGCATTGGATGGCTTGGTGCAGCAGCAGCAGCTGCTGCTGCTGCCGGCACTGCTGCTGTTGTCCTCTTCGGGTGGTGGTATGGTTGCGGTGGTGTTGCTGCCACGGCTGCTGCTGCTGGCATTGCTGCTGTTGCCGGCGTTGCTGCTGTTGCCGGCGTTGCTGCTGTTGCCGGCGTTGCTGCTGCTGTTGCAGGTGCTTCTGCTGCTGCCGGCGCTGCTGATGGCCGTTGCCGTCATCGTTGATGCCGTTGCCATTGCCACCGCTGGTGGTGGTGGTGGTGGTGGTGGTGGTGGTGGTGGTGTTGCGGCCGTCCCGCGTCCGCATTGGCGCTGGGATCCATGTTGTGCCGGGTCGTGTGCGTTGCGGTCAAGTTGCCTGTGGCACATAATATTAGTAAAGTTAAGAAATTTTATGAGACTTACCTGTGTTCATGAACGCGACAATGTGTCGCGTTCATTGGCCTTGCATTGTTGCGGTGTTGGTGAGGAAAACCTACGTGTAATGGTCACATGATACTGTTTACCACGAAAAAGTAAGTAAAAGAAATACGAAAAACAAATGAAATAAATACCTTAAAAATATCCGCGTTCGCGGTTTGGATGCGGTTTGGAGCCGTTCAGGAAATCCGGCAGGCCTCGAAACCCGGAACTGAACCCGCGGTCCGGTTCAGCACTTGGCTGAACTTAGACTGAACCTAGGGTTCGGTTCGGGGTTTGACCGGGTTCGGCCAAGTTCGGAACCGAACTACGGCAACACTATAGCAAACCCTCAATTATGTAGCACTTGATAGCGCTATGCAGCTCTGTGTGCCCACTACATATTCCTCTAAAAATCAAGCCGATACTACACAGGTCTCCAAAACCTAGGCTAAATACATCTCACATTCGAGTTCACGAAATTCTCTAAGTCCTATCTTTGTTCATGTTTGGCATGATCCAGTGTTAACGATGCTTGCAATCGTGTACTTCAAGTTGCAATCGTGTACTATCCCGAAAGATGTCGGACTCAAGTTCATTCCACACATCGACCTGAACCCTAGGGACGACAACGGGGCTGATGCATGCAAACGGAAGAAAACTGGAGCTGGCTTAGCAACTATGCGACCCCCACAACACTTTTTCAATTATGAAGAAGTGATCAAAGTCTACAGTAGCAAATCGGTCTTGAAGCGAAACCAGGTATATGTTTTCCAAAGTGACACGTACAAAGATGGTTTTGTCGAAAAGGACTTCAAACTGAGTGGTCTTGTGTTGGAAAATGTCAACCCCACTCTTGACGAGATCACCCGCTTCACCAGAGGTCAAGACGGCGTGGAAAACGAAAATAATGTGGATCTTTCGATCATCGCAGAAGCTTCTTGCAAAGCTGCCATTTCTGTATTGCAACCAGGAGATCATGTCGAAGTATTTGAAGGCGAACAATCCGGCATCCACGGCATTGTCATGGAGATTGTGCATGTTGTGACTGTTTCTGCAGTTGGTGTGGACATTGATGGGCAGAAGGTTGACCTGCCTGCCCGGAGCGTCAGGAAGAGATTCAAACCAGGAGATCACGTCAAGGTGATGACGGGGCAAAATGCTGACAAGACGGGTTTGGTGGTGTCTGTGGCGGACCATGTGGTGACTTTTTTGTCCGATATGTCTATGCAAGAGGTGTGTCCTTTTCTCGGCAGAATAGGCAATTACATGAATTGGCTTTCAGATTTCAGTCTTCTCCAAGGACCTTCGTGAGGCTGCCGAAGTAGGTTCTGGAACAAACATCGTTGGCAACTATGAATTGCATGATTTGGTTCAACTAGAGTTAGTTTCCTTCAGACGATCAATACTTCATTCCTGATATTAGACTTGGTACAGCATGCAAACTGTCGGCGTCATATTCAAAATTGAGAGGGACTCCTTCCGTGTGCTGGATCAAAATGGTCAAATTCGACTTGTTCAGCCTCATCAGATCTCGATGCGTTGAGATTCTAGCAGAGCTATTGCAACCGATTCTGAAGGTCACGAGCTATGAATCAATGATAACATGAAGGAAATCGATGGCGAGGTGTGCAAATGTTGAGAGATAGCTCCTTTACCTTGATTGATAATTCTGTAGGGCCCAAAAGGATGAGTCCTTCATATCCATCAATCATTTTTCACATTCCTTCATAATCAGGACATCATCGAAAATGGCGGCGTGTTCGTTACGCGTGCTCGATCTTTGGTATCTTTAGCACCGAAGGGTAACCTGGTGAAGACAGGTGGAAGTGATCTCTCGAAAATGAATCCGATGTTCGCAGCCCCGACTGGAGGTATGGTCGGCTCTGGAAACATGGGACAAGGGCCACGAGATCGGCTGATAGGTATTACGGTCATGGTTGTCAAGGGTCCGCACAAAGGCTATGTGGGTGCTATCAAAGATACCAATGGTCCCATTGCTCGTGTTGAACTACGCATGGGCAGCAAGGTCATCGCCATTGAGAAAGAGAAACTTTTCAGATGACTGTAAGCTTGATCACTTTTTTTGTAGTGTTTTCACTCGTATCAATCTCATGTGCATCTAGACCTAACGGAAAATTAGAGCTCCTAGAAGGAGGGAGCTCCGGCAGTTTCTCTGGAACCTCTTATGGTGGTTCAAGTAGATGTTCGCAAACTCCCAACCCATATGCCCAAGGCAGTCAGACACCTGTGTGGGGGCAGACGCCAAATCCATATGCCACTGGTGAGGGTTGAACACCTGCTTGGAATGTCAACTCCCACACACCGAATCCATATGCAATTGATGGAAGTCGGACACCAGCTTGGAGCACATCTTCGAAGACGCCCAATCCTTATGCTGTAGATGGAGGGCACACGCTCTCTTTGGGCAATCCACGGACACCGAATCCCTACACCTCCAGTGCATGGGGTGAGAACACGACTGAATGGATGAGTCCCAGACAAGACAATGGATATGGCGAGACCTGGGTAAGTTTAAACTTTCAGTTTATCTGTCGATGTCTAAGACTCCACGTCAGACGGCACCCACCCCAGGGCCTGCAGCACCTACTCCTGCGTTCAACTCCACCATGACCCCCGCCGCGGTACGTATGCCAGCGCTGCGCGCATATCCATATAATGCTCCAACACCTGTGGGGCCTTCAGCTAAGACGCCTGCCATGTCTTCGTCGATGGATGACGAAAACGACACCTCTCTGGTCTATGGGTTGTTTTGAACATCACTGCAGAAAATTTACACATCAATTAATAGATCCGTCCTGCAGAAGCTCCACCATTATGGTTATTCGATCCTGTTGTTATTGGCAAACAGTGTTACGTTCAAGTGAAGCAAACCTATCTTTTGGGTTACAGGCAAGGCGATTATGAAAAGAGGCATGGCTGTGTTGTGTCAGTCTCTAACCCGCAATCCGCTCTTGACACAACAGCTGCCAGGGAGGCAATGTCAACCTCGACGGCGATGACAGAACCATGGTTATGGCTTTTGCAGTGGAATACCTTACGCCCATTCAACCTGCGGCCGTCAAAGACATGGTCCTTGTACTCGATGGCCCTCGCAAGGGACAGATACTCGTTGTTCAGGATCTAGTTGCAGAAGTGCCTCAGTGTGTTGTTTCTTCCATGCCACCTGGTGTTATGTTTGAAATCTCAAAGGATATTCTGGTGCAAATTAAGAAGCCTGAAGATATGATTGCGTGATTGGATCATCACTTGTTGTTATGATAGGCATTGAATATAGTATTTCAATATCGGTGCTGCTGACAGAACGGATGGTGATAATTTGAATACATTGTGGTAGGGCTACAAAACATAAAATACATCTTAATCCATGCATATCGCAAGTGATCCATCATTTGTATTGACAAAGTACACGGCTGTGTCACAAATCTCATCAAAAAATACAGTATGATCAATGTGAAAAACCTACCTTCAACGCGATTTACAGTTACACGCTGGGACGTACGGTCAGGCGGTAACAGGATCTCCTGATGATCACTCCTGCTGATCACCCAGCGAACTTGGGAAGCATGTAGATCAGCGCATTTCAACCTCTCATCTGCTCGTTGTGCCTGCAGGAAACATAGCTTGGCTTGTAGGCATGCCTCTCAGTACTTAGAATCTGCTAAAGCCTTTTCCAGCCGAAAAGTTTCTTGCTTGACAGCAGCAGAGTCAAGTAATAAAGCTGCTTCTGTTTGAGTTGCCAGAATCGGAATTGCCTGTAAAATACGAGGTAGTAAGGTGCATAAGTTCTATGGGTTAAACATACTGTCATGGCATCAAATACCGGAGATAGACCATTATGGTCCACATCTGGGTCACCAAAACAACTCTCATGAGACCCATCGGAATGGATTGGCAAAGAATGGTGGGACTCGGACGATGAATGATTGCGCAAAGAACAACTGGATAAAGGATGGTTGGGCAATAAAGAACAAAATGATGACAGAAACGCTGGCAAATGTGAGTGGGCTGTGGCAGCCATTTCAGCACAAGGTTCAGATAGCAACTTGAAAGGAGTGGTTATTGGGCTTGGAGGGGGGCTAGGTGTTGGTGGGACAGAAGATGAATGGTGCCACGTCATGGAATAAACACTGGCACATGTCCAAAAATCGCGTTGAACCGAGTTTGCTCACTGACAATACACGTCCAACTCATCTCTGGCCAATGCCACATTGTCCCCGGTGTGGGAAGCACTTCAGGACCAAAGCAAAGGTGACCCGTCACCTCAATCAGCCATTGTCCTCCTGCACAAAAATCATTGATGATCTGGTGATGATTTTACTGGACTCGGAAATCCGACAACCCAAACGTGCCCGAACATCGAACGTGAATGGCGAGCGTATCCATGATGACCCCATAAACTATGATAATCAAGCTGAATTCAACCCATTTGAGACAGTCACCGACAATCCCTCCAATGAAGACTTGCACCCGCATCATTGTGCCTCAGATCACACAGCACCGCTTCGTGAGGATTTCCTTGGTGCCGCAACAACATGGGGTTCTGGGCCTACATTCATGGACCTCTTTGACTCTGATGAGCATGCTGACAAGCGTTGTGATAATCTTTATTACCCTTTCACATCAAGTCAAGACTGGCAACTGGCCTCGTTTTTGCATCGTTCTGGGATGAGTATGGCGAAAATTGATGAGTTCTTATCACTTGAGCTAGTAAGTAAAGTTTCTTACCGGCTTGCTTCCTACTAATTGAAGTAGATTCGTCAACTACCGCTGTCATTTAGGACTGTGAAAGATTTAAGAGGTCAAGTGGAGATACTTCCCGCTGGTCCCAAATGGCAAGGGAAACCATTGAAGACAATGTATCCAACAAGATCAGCTGTTCAACTATACTACCGTGATCCAATTGCATGTCTGCAATCATTACTTCACTCTCTCCTCCTGGCCACCGACATTGAATTCAGTCCTTAACGCTTATTCAAAATGGCAGAGAAAGTCATATGAATTTATACCGAATGGATGTCTGGTGATGCCGCTTGGCAATTTCAGGTAATTTTGTCTCCATGAATCAGTTAAATAATATTGATAATGTGTATTAAATCCTAAGGTGAAAATTCCACCTGGAGCTACGCTTCTTGGAACGGTTTTATCTTCAGACAAGACCAACATATCTGTCATGACTGGTGGTCAAACGGCACATCCTCTCCTGATCAGTCTTGCAAATATCACGATGGAGTACCATAATAAAGGCTCTCACCATACCTTTTTACTCCTCGCCCTCCTCCCCATTCCCAAGTTCCTCACGCAAGACAAAAAGCTTTGAGGGGTTTTGGAGAACCGCCTTCTTCACGAGTGCCTTGATTTCGTTCTGGACCCATTGAAGAAAGCTGCAGAACTCGGCATCATGTTAATGGACCCTCTCGGTTTCTCACGGTATTGTTTTACCCCCCTTGCTGCATATATTGCCGATACACCAGAAGCCGCGATGCTTGCTGGCGTTGCAGGGAAAACGTCATATCTCACAATGGCCATGTATAAGCAGTTTGGTGATTCTTTCCAGCATGAGCCGAGAATGGCTTCAACAACGCTTGCACAGTTGCATGCTGTCGCCTCGAAATTTGACCCAATCCAAGATATCAAAACTTATGTTTGTGAAGCCAAAAAGATTTGGCTGAATGGTGTACACCTGCCATTCTGGAGAGACTGGCCCTTGGCCAAGCCATTAATATTCTTCTCACCTGAACCCCTTCATCACTGGCACAAGCAATTCTGGGACCACGATGCCAAGTGGTGCATGAAAGTGCTCGGCGAAGAAGAAATTGATTTCCGCTTTTCTCTGCTTCAGCCACGTACAGGTTTCCGTCACTTTATAGAGGGGATTTCGAAGTTGAAGCAGGTGACAGGACGGGACCATCGAAATATCGAGCGTTATATTGTAGGCATTATAGCTGGCTGTGCGCCTAATGACTTTGTCATTGCCATCCGAGCCCTGATGGATTTTCGATACCTGGCTCAGGCACCGGTCATCGATGACCATACCTGTGACAAGATACAGGCTGCTCTGAATACATTTCATGACCACAAACACGTGATCCTGGATGCTCGTGCTCGTGTGGGGAAAGGAAATCGACCCATTGAAAATTGGCACATTCCCAAACTGGAGCTCATGCAAAGTGTCATTGCAAACATCAAAGCAAATGGTGCCGCCATCCAGTGGAGTGCCAATATTACTGAACATGCACACATTGATATTGTCAAGACCCCTGGTCAAGCAGGCAACAATCAGCATTATGAAGACCAGATATGTCGCACACTCGATCAGGCAGATAAGTGCACGCAATTTGATCTTGCAATGACTATCTGGCAGGCTCAAACCACACACAGCATAGCTTGTTCTAATGGTGACTCCGATTCTGATTCCAAGTCAGATTATGAAAACAATATTCACAATGTTGTTGGACCACGTCGACTCACCACCAATTATTTTGAGGAAGCAACTCGTTTAGCCTCTGGACGTCACCCTTCTACTCCCCTTCCACTCTGAACATTTAGTGTCAATTCAACAGCATTCCACTTGACTTGGGATCCATCTTTTAAAAGAATGTCTGTGCATGATGCTGCAGTAATGTTCAACATCTCCGACCTTGTTCCTGCCCTTTCCCACTTTCTATGGTGCACCGAATGAAAGGACAACTCAGTATACACCATAGGAGGCCGTCGTCCCCCCGCTGCTGATGATTCTCTCCCATTTCACAAGCTGGAGGTGTGGTCAGGCTTTTGGATGCAATTGAAGGACTATCATTGTACAGACATCGTTCTGCCACCAGAAACACTTAATGCCCACCCCCCCACAACTAATTGGCTGCTTGGACGCTATGATACTGTGTTAGCAAGCACAGATCCTGCCATGGTCTGGCCGCAATGTGGAATTTTGGGTGAAAATTTTCTTTTGTTTCTTTTCCATGTTGACTGATCTCATTGGGTACAGGACATTCTGTGGTGCAGATTAGGCTCATCATGCGTGCCGTGCCTCTGGCTGATTCTCCCAACATTCCTATATTCAACACTTTTCTTGCATACGTGCAGTGTTTTGACTTTGTGATGCCATCGGGTTCCTCCACCCCAACACCTCAAAAAGGCCCACATCCTGACCATGCCACACAAATGTTAGTTTTGAAGTGTAGCACTCGTGCTGATGGCACACGCATGGGTGATGTGATCCCTTTATCTCATTTGAGAACGCCAGCTCATCTCATCCCCCGGTTTTCCAATGCTGTGGATACACATTTGACAAAAGAAAGTTGTCTCGAATATAGCAAGGAATTCTTTTTGAGCAAGTTTTTTGATAAATGCATGTATTATTCTTTAGAGGGCTGCTGATAAATTGACAGCTAGAGTCGAGAGAATTATTTAAAATGTTAAGTCCTAAAATGACATGTTCTGGAATATTCGTCTACATGTCCATTGAACGATCTACCTGATCCTTGTGCCACAGCATCACGGGCACCACTCATGCATGGTTCTCAGCCTGCAAAGGATCCTTCCCAGTCACAGAGGCGACATTCCGATTCTGATCCTGCCCAAGATGGCCCTCAACCCAAGAAACGTCGCAAGAATCAGACCCAGAACAAAGGTTCATACTTCACGATTCATCATGAGGGACCAGCAAATTGTTCCATTATTTTGTAGAAAATGTTACCAATGTGCGTCGGTCTGGCCGGCAAACAAAAGGCACTGGTGGTGCTCTCGAACAGATGGAAATTATTTCCAAAGTTGTACAAGAACATGGTAGGAGGCGCACCGCACAGCGGGCTCACCCTATACCAGAATCAACTGTGAGCAATCCAATGGCACCTCAGCAAAAACCTTCAAGACGCCGTGTCTCAGCGGTAAGACAACCTTAGTCGTGGCAATGGTACCATATCACTTACGCTGTGCCTAATTTCAAAGCGAGGATCTCCCGCTACTCAAAGTCCAATGCCAACACCTGTTCAACCAATAACACACCTCGTGCCTCCCGGTACAGAGCCAGACTTGCATACTGGAAACCATACTTTTGGTTTTCGACCTACCACACCCTTAAATGAGCGTGAACCCAATCCTGGCCACCAGCCCACATTACCCGCCAGCACCTGAGCTGCACAGGTTCCCTCCGTTGACCCTCGTCTTTTAAAACCAGCTGGTAAGTTCATATGACATGCTGCCATTTGGTTTTTCTATAAATCCTTTCAACGTAGCCATAGGGCACGCTCGTGCCCCTCAGACCTTGCAGCAACGGAGCAACAATAGAGGCCAGCCAGAGGAATGCAAACTCAATCCTGGTCACCAGCCTGTTTGGCAGCTTTCAGCACCAGTCACCACACAGGTTCCATTGGCCAGTGCTGGCCCTTACATTGCAAAACCAGCCGGTAAGTTCATGTGACATGCTGCTATCTATCTTCTCAGTAAATTCTCCCAAGCCAATTGTGGACAAGCTCGTAACCCTCAGTACTCAAACCAAGCGAGTAATGTACCCCGGCGGACAGACACTTTGCAGGGTTCTTGGAATAATAAAGATGAGGCATTTTCATCTGATGAGGAGAGCGCTGACTCAGGCTCCAATTGATGGACGGTGTCAGGTGAAGAAGAATGGAGTTCTGAGGATGATCGACCAGCACAAAACTACGCCAACAACACCCAAATACAATTTTATACCGCAAAGTGCAACAACAATCAATATACACCTTACAACCATAACGACAACAATCAATATGAACCTCACGACTATCATGACACCGAACAAAATGAATTTTATGACCACAACGACAGTAACGACTCTGACCTGTATTTAAATACTAACAACCGACAGCAAGCCTTTGATTATCAACATTGCAATGCTGATATCAACGGGCCCCATGGTGACCCACTACTAGGTGAGCCCTTTTTCTCGCAGATTTTTATTTCAGTGATCTACCTTTAGTTAGAGCCAGGATTTGACCATTCACCGTCCGAAGATGAGCAGTTTGCTGAGGGATCACTCAGGTCACTGAACACCAATGGCAACGGTATGCTGTTCTTTATAATCAATGATTAAAATAATCATTTTCATTTCAAGATCAAGGGGTGCCGGTGGGGCTGGGGGGGGAATGCCAGGGTAATTAATTAACATACCCATTTAGCACCTTTGACACGTTGTCCCTCCAGATACCACCCAGGATGCCCCCATACAGATTCCACACTCCGTTGGTCACGCAAATGAGGTACGTTCCTTGAACGTCATTATACCTTGCTCACCGATATTTTTTAGGATAATATGGAAGACAATTCATTTGATGTCGTCACCAGCCACCACAAATGAAACCGTGTACCAAAGCCACCTGCTCCTTCACGTCTTGCTGCCATACGCCAGTCTGGTCGGGCTCAGGCCTCTGGCGACAGTGATGACGGCTCTTCCAAGTCGGGTACTGAATCTGATTCACATAGGCAAAAGAAATCAAGGGCGAAAAGGCACACTCATGGACCATATAGTGTGACATCCACTAACCGAAAAGGCTATGCTACTATCCATCCCAGTGGAGAGATGTCTTAGAAGAGGCAAAGTTCAAGTTTCACTGATGGTTGAGGATCACAAACGCCTTTCCAGACCCCAAAAATGAAGAACACTGCAAGGTAACCACTGAGTGCATCAGTCAGGCAATCTTTGAACACCAGGAGAGTGGTGGCCATGTTGAAGACAGTGAGATTGCTCTTTATTTTTGCTGCATGGTTACTCATTGTTTGCTAGGATTTTATCCCAATTGCGAGAAGTTCATGATTCACTACGTTAGGATCTTTTTACATATTTATGATTGCAATCACTGACTGCTGTTTTCGTAGCTTTTTTGCTGATTGTTCAACTTTTTGCAGCGATCTCAAGGCAAAGGCTAAAAGTGTTGTAGAACATCACTACCGCATCTTTCCCGAAGAAATGCCATCCGGTCAAAATGAATATATTGCTATGGTGCAGCAAAATATTGAGCAGTACCTGGAAAATGGGAAATTTCTACAGGACGAAAAAAAAGGACAGCCAGGTAAGAACCGCAATCACATCAGAAGCCAAATGATTTTTTTTATAATAGGGAAGAACAAACAACGTGATGCACGCAGCAATTGCGGAACTGTGTCAATATTTCTATGGTCGATCAAAGTTGGCCTCCCGATTCCCAGAGGATTTTGAGGAAGAAGTACCATGCGGAATAGTTGCACTTTGTGCCACTACGGTATGCTGTCCCCTTATTTTATCCATTTCACTTTCAACTTTTTCGGCTCAACTCAGATCAAATGTATCCTCAATGCCTACCGGGGTGGTTTTTACCACGAGAAACATGAGTTCGACGGAGAAACACATAGGCAAACATACGAAGGGATTCTACAGTTCATTGAAACCATAAAAGGGAATGCTTATCATTGGGGGAAGTTCTGCGCTGCCTGGAAACAGTGGGCAGAGAGGGGCCGGTAAGTGATATATTATGAAGTGTTCATTACTCTGACATGTTACCCGAATTGAAAGGTTTCGTACTTTGGCAAAAGCATGTGTGGATACTCAGTTGATGGTTGTTCTAGATTAAAGGGAGAATTAGTGTCTCTGTGCACTTGACCATTGTCCGAGTCATTATAAAATTTTATTTGCCATTTCTGGTTTTCAACCATTTGCCAAGTGTGGGAAACAAAAGCAACCGGGGGCGGCTGTGATTCCGGTACATTCTGGGCCAGCTATAGAGTACTAACAGATGGTCTGCTTGGCTATGAAGTCCTCTACAGATGGCTGGCCAAGCTATACAGTACTCCGTAGAAGTTGTGCCAAGCTAGGTAGCGCTATAAACCCTAAGACCTTGCTATGGCTGCTTTAGGTGCTATGATAGCTATGGACTTGCTATATAAGGCTGCGTAGCAGACCCTGGTTTTGCTGATGAAGTGTCTGTGACAGGGCAATGCTCCGGATTAATGCTGGGGCACCTGTTGAACACTTGTTGAACACTGTATGACCTGTTCTACAAGTATTCCCTGTTTGCATTATGAATTAATCTAATGCACATAGTAAATGTCGCTACAGCAAAGATACATGCAATACATTGTTTGTACAATTGATTGTGGCCAGGCAATGCTTCAGATTAATGCTGGGGCACCTGTCGAACACTTGTCGAACACTGTTCGGCCTGTTTGACAAGTACCCACTGCTTGCATTGTTAGTAATTCTCATACACATTGTACTTGCAGCTACATCACAGATACATTAAATACAGTGTTCTTGCAAGTGTTTGTGCCAGGCCAATGCTCCAGATTAATGCTAGATCACTTGTCGAACACTTGTCGAACACTGTTCTGCCTGTTCGACAACTACCCACTGCTTGCATTGTTAGTAATTCCCATACATATTGTACTTGTAGCTACATCACAGATACATTAAATACAGTGTTCATACAAGTGTTTGTGCCAGGCAAATGCTCCGGATTAATGCTGGGGCACCTGTCAAACACTTGTTGAACCCTGTTCGACCTGTTCAACAAGTATTCCCTGTTAGCATTATGAATTATTATCATGCACATGATAAACGTTGCTACAGCAAAGGTACATGCAGTACATTGTTCGTACAATTATTTGTGGCAAGGCATTGCTCCGGATTCATGCTGGGTCACCTGCTGAACACCTGTCGAACACTGTTTGACCTGTTCTACAAGTGTTCCCTGCTTGCATTGTTAATGATTTCATTGTACATATTCAATGTTGCTACATCACAGATACATTGAATACAATGTTCGTACAATCATTTGTGACAAGGCAATGCTGCAGATTGAAGCTGGGACACTTGCCGAACACTTGCCGAACACTGTTCGGCCTGTTCGACAAGTACCCACTGCTTGCATTATTAGTAATTCTAATACACATTGTACTTGTAGCTATATCACAGATACACCGAATACATTGTTCTTACAATTGTTTTCACAAAGTCAAAGCCTCAGATTCAAGGTGCACACACATAATTCCAATGCACCCAGCAAACTATATGTATCTGCAGACACACATTTCACATATGGTTCATCCTGTGTCTACCACACAGGAAATATACCCAGGAGACTCATTGAACACTGAACACTGTTCAGCCCATTCACCTCATCTATATTTCAGAAGGTGCACATTACACTACCAATGCATTCCATTATGTCAGTAAAGCTGTCAAGCAAAGACGTTGCAACACTACCTATTCCAAAATTGGCAACTTTGATCTGGGAACCTGTGATTAAGCTGCCTTATTGTTCTTGCTTATTGGGACACCAAATTCTCACAGTTACAAAGTCAGCAGTCACACGGTTTCAAAAGTATTCCTAGGGCTTCAAAGTTCAAAATTATTCCCACAGTTTGCAAAAATTGTTCCCACGGCTTGGCAAATTAGAGTCTGACCCTGAGTTGAAAAATTCACCGTATAGAACGATTCCCTTATAGGGACTCATGATATTACCAACTCACTTGGTATCCATGAAAATGAGATCACCCAAATGACTTGGGGATAGCTGAATCAGCCTGAGATATATCCTGGCCCAACTGGGATGGTTTAGGCTGATGTTCTCAGGATATATCCTGGGCCAACTGGAATGGTTCAGGCTGATGTTCCCAGGATATATCCTGGGCCAACTGAGATGGTCCAGCTTGTGCTGCCCCAATATATCCTGGCCCAACTGGGATGTTTCAGGCTGGTGTTTCCAGGATATATTATGGGCCAACTGAGATGGTCTGGGCTGGTGATGTCAGGATATATCCTGGCTCAACTGAGATGGTCTAGGCTTATTGAGTCAGGATATATCCTTGGCCAACAATTACAACTCAGACTGGTTGCACATTCAAACATGACTGTTAAGTTTAGACCAATACTATCCATCCTGATTGTACTCCTGCTATAGATCATCCCTCACAATTGACTAACATAGAATATGTGCAAGCAGATAGCTTCTTTTCAAAGCTAATCATATGAGCTTGGAGTTTCTTGAGAGGTTCTTTTTGTCAGCCAATGATGGTTAGTGCAGTGTTCATATGCACTTCAAGCTACCCCCAAGCCTGGGCAACTAGTTTCAACTCACTCCTAATACTGAACCATCTACATGTTGGTACAAGTACTGGGCAGCCCTGGGACAAAACCATCATCCCTGGGACCATACATTGGGACATCCCATTGTCCCTGGTCCGGTATATGGGATGGCCCATGGCATGACATTTGGTGTTGTGGCCCCATGGGACATCCCTACCAGAGGGGGTGTCTGGGGGCATTTGGGATGTCCCTTCCATAGGTATTTAATAGAAAACTCAGAATGATGATACCGTGATCTATGATGTTTTGGGATGGCCAAATTTTATCTGGCCTCGGAACCAACAAACACTAGTATAAGTTCCAAAATTTTATACATGGAACATAGCTTTAATGTCAAAATTTGGATTGTATGAGATTTTCAGGCTTATCAGGGAGGATAAGAGCTATATTGAGCAGGATCAGTGCTGAAAGTCGTTATCAGAGAATTATGGGCTTTTGGGATGTGACCAAAATCATGCCAGCTACAACAACACCCCCCATCTTCTTCACATTCTTCTTCTTCATCGTCATCGTCGTTGTGCTTGGCTACTGTCTTGTTCTTCTGCCTGACTGTTTTGACGTGCCCAACCATGATTCCAAGGATGAAAATTTTCAGTAAATTAGCTTTTCCAATTTGACAATGTGTGACGTGACAATCTACTAAGCAAGCCAAAATTCTACCCTTGGGACATGCAAAGGCTCTTGCTTGCTTTCATGTCCACCCCTTCCCTCAGAAATAGTGTCAATAGACTAGCCTATCATATTATATATTGTAGATATGTAATTTATGCCAAGCCTTCTCAATGGAGACCCAAATGGCATGAAATAAATTTCAAATTTACGACATCTCCATGCAAATCAGTGTCTCTAACTTCATTGAGAATCCCAGAGGCCTTGACCTACTGGTTGAATATTATTCAGATACACTACATTTAGTTTACAAAAAGTCCGAGATGAAAACATGCATTGTGAGCTTGGAATTCAAGTTTATCCCAAAATGTCATATTAGCCCAAAATGTCATAGATTACGGTAGCATCTAGTTGTAAATTTCAAGGCCTTGTCATGGCCACTATAGGTACCATGGGTGCTATAGCATAGTATAAGATTGTATGTGCTTATTCTTTCCAGAGTCACAGAGCTGATTCTCCTTCAGTTGTTTCCACATATAAAGACAGAAGGAGTAGGAGAGGAAAAGGGCTGGAGATGTTGGGTAATGAGATGGGAAAGAGGAGGGTGTGCTTCTAGTAAACCAATCCCTTGTGCATGTTGCAATCTGAAGCTTGTAGGGGAGTGAGTGAGCAGAGCATGCATAATAAACAAAGAGAAGTGGGGCTACATATGCAGAGGAGGCTGAGCTGAAAATTGAACAAGTGTATTATGAAGAGGATTTGATCAGGATATCAGTGGTTATTACATTATTGGCTGTGCATACAATGGCTGACTGGGATGCAGATGCAGAGGAGAGATCTAATTTTCAATCTATGTTAAGGTTAGAGTACTTCTTGAGGAAAGTGGACTTGGACTTAAAGTAAGGAGACATCTCACAGAGGCTTGGTTGGGACATCCCTCTCAGCTTCTGGGATATCCCTGTGAGCTTATAGGATGTCCCACAGCCTTCTCTTGGACATTTCTGTCAGCTTGGGACGTCACAGTTGGGATGGGATGTCCCACAGCCTTGTCTGGGACATCCCACTCAGCCTGTGGGATGTCCCAGCCAGCCTGTGGGACATCCCACAGCTTATCTGGGACATCCCTGTCAGCTTGTGGGACACTCACAGCCTTTTCTGGGATGTCTCACCCTGCTCAGCATCTGCTAAGTAATCATACCAATAAATCATTATATCATATGTTATAACATAATTTTAAATAATTTACATTTAGCAACTTACTTAAAATAGACATTGCAAATCACATAATTATTTTGCTTAATTATATACATATCTACATTATCATGAGGGTGGGAGGAGGTGGTGGTGGTGGTGGAGAGAAGAGGAGAGGGGGAAATGACCAGGGGGAATGGAGGGGGTGGGCAAGGAGAGAAGGGCAGGAGGTGGATGGGAGGGGGTGGCAGGGGGCAGGAGATAGGCAGGGGGAGAAGGGGCAGAGGAGGGGGAAATGGGGGGAAATGGGGGGAAGGGTAGGGAAATGGGAGGGAAACAGGGGGGACCTAAAAAATTACATACCAGGGTTACCCACATGTCCACGCCCCTCCGCATCACCCTTGTTGCCCCCATTGTCATTGTCATTCCCATCTGGCCCTGTTCCCATTCGTGTTATCATAGCTGTCCCGTTTGCCGTCCCTCGCCATTTCTGTCCTTGCCATCCCCATTGTTGTCCTCGTTGTCATGGTCTCCATTGTCGTCATCCCGTTCCCTCATCCTGGCCATCCTCGCTTTCATCGCCTATTGTCCCCATCCCCATTCCCATCCTCACTGTCCTTGTCATCCTTGTCATCCCCATCCTTGTCATTGTCATTGTCGTTGTCATCCCTGTCCCCTTGTGGTGGCCCATGGCCGTCAGCCCCATGCCGTTCGTGTTGTCATTGCCATCCCATTTGCCATCCCATCCTCGCCATTTCCATCCTCATCATCCCTGTTGCTGTTGTCCTCATTGTCCTGGTCTCGTTGTCCTCATCATCCTGTTCCCCCATCATTTCTGTCACCCATCATCTGTTGCCCCCATCACTGTCCCCATGCTCACTGTCCTTGTCATCATCCTCATCATCATCCCTGTCATCCTCATCATCCCCGTTGCTGTTGTCCTTGTTGTCTCAGGCTCCATGGTCCTCGTGGTCCAGTTCCCCCATCCCGGTTGTCCTCGTTTCCATTGTCCATTGTCCCCATCCCCATCCCCATCCCCGCTGCCCTACTTGTCATCCTCGTCTTCATTGCCCCTGCCCATTGTTGCCTTCCTGTTGTCGCCTTCCCATTGTCGTGGTTCCCGGTTCCTGTCGTCATATTCCCCTTTCATGCCATTGTCACGTTTGTTCGTTTACCCCATCGTCGTCATTTCTGTCATGCTCATTCTTGCTGTCATGGTCATCCTGGGTTGTTCAGCTGCATCCTCCATCTCCTTGTCGCCCACACCACATCTACTTGTTGTTGCTGTTGTGTTCACATTTGTTTGGTGCAGCAAAAAAAACCTAAAACAGTTTATTAATAATTAGTAAGTAGAATAAATGAACAAGATAAATAGAATACTTACCTGTGGTGCTCTGGCATTATCATGTCATTGTTGAAAATGACAAGTTCATTTATTCTACTGACTATTTAAACACTTGTAGGTTTTTTTTCCTACACCCTCGTGCCAAATGAATGCAAACAAGGCAACAGCAACAAGTGGACACAGATGTGGGTGACAAGGAGATGGCAGACACAGCCCAGAGCGGGGACAACCAGGATGACTAGAATGCGGACGACGGGGTAAACGAATGAATGCAATGACAGTGCAAAAGGGGCAGGAACCGGGAACCATGACAATGGGAAGATGACAATGGGCAGGGGCAACGAAGACGAGGACAGTAGGCACGGGCACGGGCAATGGGATGACAGAAATGAGGATGACCAGGATGGCAGGACCACAGAGCCCAATGATGATGATGATGGCCCCACCAATGCCAACAGGGCAGCCAACACCCAACAATGATGATGACAGCCCCACCACGCCCAACAGGGCCGCCAATGCCCAACCATGACAACGATGGCCCCACTAATGCCCTAATGAAGATGGTGGCCTCAACACTGCCCAAGCCACACCCCACAGGGCTGCCAACACCCCACCAATGCCCCAAAGCTGCCAACACCCAACAACGATGGTGACGGCCTCACAAAGGCCCCCAACAATGACAGCGGCCCCAACAATGCCCAAGCCACACCCAACAGGGCTGCCAACGCCCCACCAACAAAGGGCCACCAACACCCAATGACGATGACGATGGCCCCACCAATGTCCAAAGGGGCCCTCAATGATGATTGCAGTTCCAACAACACCCAAGCCACACCCAACAGGGCCACCAATGCCCAACAACAACAGCAATGGCCCCACCAATGCTGTAAAGGGCCCCCAGCCAATGCCCAACGATGACAGCGGCCCCACTAATGCCCAACATGGCACAATGACAATGGTGATGGCCCCACCAATTGCCCAACCATGATGATCACAGCCCCAATGACAAGAATGGCCCCACCAGTAGGGCACCAACCTCGCAAAACATGCCGCCACATCAATTGATGTGTGTGCCAGCTTCACAAGGTATGTAGCCATCTTACTGGGTGTGGGACCAATGCCGCCAACATCAAAAATGCATGGAATGCCAGCATGCCACTGCATGAATTAAAGTGTGGGCTCAATAACTTTCCCTTATAATAAGTTTAAATAGACAAGGCTCCTCAAGAATAACATTAAAACTACATGACTATGTATACTAGGACCTTTAAAGTCACCCACCCCAGGCCCATGCCCAAGGAATAGTGGAGAGGCCACCCTCCCCACTGGTGACAGTTAAGGCTAGAATTGAATGCTTACAACTATCCAGAGGCTACACCCAAACCAGGACTTCAGTGCCCTGGCATCAAGCAGAGAAATTCAGCTCTCTCTGCCAGGGTGAGTGGACTGGAAGTGGAAGAGCACTCGGGGCCAAACACGAAGGTTTTGGGGTTTTTAAATGAAACTGAACAATCATGTGATCTTATACATGTGATTTTATACATGGCTAATTCCCAATCACATGATCTTAAACATCTGATTCTTGATGTGCTTCTCTTAGTTTACTCCGAGTCTGAGTTACTACAAAAGCAATCTTGCACAAATCTTGCACAAACCCTGTTTCAACTTTCTGAAGTTCATTCAAGCCTCTCTGATCTCTCTGATCTCTCTTATCCACTCTCACCCTCTAATCTACCACATACTGAACAATTGCCTGGGCGACTGAGGAAATTCAGACAATTCTCAAGGCCACTACAGGAAATATGTCTCTACCACAAACTGTTAATATTGTTTTGGAGGACATCACACTCTACCACGCATTCCTTAGTAGTCCTTAAGGACTCCTCAAGGACTCCTCTGCTAAATTGCAAGGAGTCCTCAAGGAGGCCTTGATTTCCTCACCATAGAAACTTTTTCCTTAAGGACTCCTTGGCCCTCCTAAGGACTCCTGACCAAGGAGTGGCTAAGGAGTCCTCGAGGAGTCCTGAGGAGTGTTCCTCCTCAAGGAGTCCTGAAGGAGTCCTAAGGAGGATTCCTCCCCAAGTAGCATTCCCCGAAGTTCTCATTACATATTTATTAATTATTATTATTGTTAGTACTAACTACTATTATTTAATGAGGCGGTATGCCCCAAATTAGATAGCGGATTGTGGCGGGTTTATATACCTTTATTTGGTGCACGGACCATTTGTGGAAACACGTCAACAAACGAGGTCACATGACAATCAACAACCTCGCGTCTCACCACCCAACGCCCCACACCAAGCAGCAACAGCAACAGCAACAGCAACAGCAACAGCAACAGCAACTTCATGACGCGGACGAACGCAGGCGGCCACGGAGGGGGTGGTTGTGCCCACCCCCGCCTCAGTATGTTTTTTTAATTTTTTAATTTTTATATTCTGTTACTGACTATTTCCTACGAGGTCCACGCCCACGCCCACGGGAACGAGAACGAGAACGAGAACGCGGACGGGAATGCAACCGGGAACGAGAACGGGGGAACGGGCACAGAGGGGGTGGTGATGTGCCTACCCCTCATCAGTATGTTTTTTGAATTTTTGAATTTTTATATTCTTGTTACTGACCATTACCTACGACGTCCACGAGAACGGGAACGCAACGGGAACCGGAGCGGGAACCGGAACCAGCAACAGCAACTTCACGCGGACGAATGCAGGCGGCCACGGCGGGGGTGGTAATGTGCCCACCCCCGCATTGGTATGTTTTTTATTGATGTTTTCATTTTATATTGTGTTACTGACTATTACCCACGACGCCCGCGCCCACGGCGAGGGACAGCCAATGGCCAGCAACGACCCCCAGACCACCGCGATGCGAACAAACGGGGAGACGGGAACGACGGGAAAGGGGAAGGAGGCCAGACCCAACGGCAACACCCAGCGCAACAGCAGCAGCGACCACCGCGGCAACAGCAGCACAGCAACAATGCGGCCGCAACAGCTGCAATGGCGACGGCGGCAGCAGCAACAGACAACGGCAGCAGCCCAGCGGCAACGGCAACGGCAACGGCAGCAGCAGCAGCAACGCACGGGCGACGGCGGCAGCAGCAGCAGTGGCGACAACGGCAGCAGTGGCACGACAACGGCAGCAACAGGCGGCGGTCCCCCTCTATCCTTTCCCCTTCCCCCTTCCTTTCCCTCTCCCTTCCCCCTTCTGTCTCCCTTCCCCTCTCCCTTCCCCTCTTCCTCCTTCCCCTCTCCTTTTCTCTCCTTTTCCTCCTTCTCTCCTTTGCCCATTCATCCTCCCTATTCCCCCTCTATTTTTTCTACTCCTGTATTAGTTTTAATTGTTCAATTAATTTGTGAAATATTAAGAATTCTTTGATTTAAAGTCATTAATATTTAAAACAAATCAGCTATTATATGGCAACTGTGTCTGTGGAGTGAAAAGGTAAGAACTGACCTTCAATCCTGTTCAGGACTTTACATGCTCTCCTTTGAACACTACCAGTCCTTTGAACACCCTAATAGAATTGATTCTGTACTGATTTCTACTGCTAAAAAGTGTTCTAATTCCTTCAGTGCATCATCCGAACCTATGTGGATATTGATTTTTATTCAGAACCACCAATAAAATTAGAAACTGAATATTCACAAAGCAGAGAGAAATCTGATCACTCCTTGAACACTAATGTTTTGATCATAAAACATTCAAATACTAACAGATTTCTTCGAAAATTGGTATGAGATGTCTTTAAATATATGAGCAACTTCTGGTCTGCTCAGATTTGGTTCAAGATAATTGGCTACTTGTGGCATTTTAGGTTAATTTTTTGTGTTCAAAGGAGCCATTGAATACTGTACCTGAATTGTACTAGTAGAATGAGCGGCAAATATATGAAACTATTATAAAACAGATAACATGCCCATATGACCTCTAAACCAAAGACACAATTGAATGAGAAAAAAGCAAAATAGCCTGTGAACATGGTGGTTTGAAAATTTTGGCATCATTCCAATATAATTGCAATTGACTCCTAGCCTTTAAATGATTCATCAGTTCATCCTTGTAGAGTCCATCTTGTGTTCATCTTGTACGTGTGGACTAGCTAAATTTTGAAAAGGACTGAAGGACTGTGAAGGTGAACTGAAGTTGGACTTCATCTGGGTTTGGTACATTTTAGGTGAACTAAAATGGATATTGTGGAGATGGTGGACTCCTACTACATCTCTATTGATCCAAACTTATTGATCAATTGGATTCAACTTGCTATCCAGTTGGATCATGGTCCTAACCATTATACACATTTTGTGGAGTGGACTCTTACCACTACATTAACCCCCAAGTTAAAGACACTGGTGCCAAAATGGCATAATCCAACACCTCTTAAAGAAAAAGAAATGGAACTTAAGGAGCATTGTGAGTGTGCTTTTAGCACTTGAAAGAAGTGATCTTCTTGGATCCATCTCCAACTCCAATGTATGACTCTGAAAGCATATGAGCAGTGAAATACTCAGTTGTGTAGCTTTGAGTCAATTCTCAACAGAATGATTGTTAATAATAATTTCAACTGGTTTTTGCATACAAGTGATACAAATTTTAGAGTCTGAAGTTGATGAGAACAGAGAGGTTCCTCTCCCTGACAACCCAGATGATGTGGCTTGAGCTCAGGAAGATGTAGCACAGGCAAGAGCACATGCTGAGGCTGCATTCATGAGGAGAGATGAAGAAGATGTAATGGAGGTGGATAATGAGGATGTGGTTAAGATGGTTGTCTTGGATGGAATTGTGATGGGCCCTCAGCACTGTGCATATGAAGACTGCACTCAAGGACTGGCCAATGCACGTAATGGGGTTTTCTGTGCACAACATGAGGAAGCACAAGGACATTTATGCCGGGTGAAGAATTGCAATAATCCCAAACAGAACAGAACTCAAGCATGTCTAGAACATCAGGGAGTTTGGTATTCTCATGTTGTGAGGCATGGCCACCAATCTCTGTTGGGAATCCATAGAATGCTGAGGAGGAGAGAGGAGGAGAGGCTTGATTGGCTACCTGGAGGACAGCAAGATGTTCAGCCTCACGATGAAGATGCACCTGTTACACCACAATGAAACAACTACATTGTGGCACCTCGCTTTTACTGTGTAGAAACAATCTGTGCCCCATGTGGAGTGGTCATTGCCTGGGACAAGTTTTACAAAGCTGAGTCCCCTACAAACATCTTGAATTTCTTGGAGAAAGTGTATCCAACCACGGAATCAAGACCAGATTACATCTGTATTGACAAGGCATGCAAGCTTTTGTGGACTTGTGTGGCCAGTGGAAGATGGGAGATTTGGAGTCAGACTTCCCGTTTTATAGTGGACTCTTATCACTACATCAACCACAGAGTTCAAGACTACCTATGCCGCAAATGGTGTAATCCAGTGCCTCTTAATGGTTCAGCTCCAAATCTGGTTATTGTGGAGAGGGATGGAAATGGAGTGGAGCATTATAAACGTGCTTTCAACACTCAAGTAAGTGATGTTTATGTTATGAAAATATTTCTCATCTGATGTATAATTTAAAGGCATGTGAACAGTTAAATGCTTGGTTGGGTGGCTTTGAGTCAATTCTTCACAGAATGACTATTAACAATTTCAACTGGTTCTTACATACTATGCTTTTCTTACACAGTCAGAAGACCATGGAAAAGCAGAAGGAAAAGGAGAAAAGAAAACAAGGAGGAATGGATGGAGATGAAGAAGAGGAAGAGGAAGAGGAAGAGGAAGAAGAGGCAGAGATTGAAATTGACGGAGAAGACTGACAGGATTGGCTTGTACAAATGGAAATTTGGCCAAATGTTGACTGCTGTATTGTATTGAATATGAATTTACATTTTCCAGTTCTAAATAGTAGGAGTTGTCAGGGGGGTTTGCAAGATGGTTACTGAGAATAGGTTATATACTGAGGTCCATAGTGTTGCCACAACTATAGCCGATGTTTTTTGAAAAATTGCCTTTTTAGGCTAGTAAAATTAGCTAAAATTATGAAAATATTTGGGCAAAGCCAAAAGCTGAGGGGTCACTTAAGGGTGCTAAGAATTCAGAGTTCCATCTTCAGAGTTATTCATAAATAGCTGTTAGCTACAGTTCAACAGCTATTTATGAATAACTCTGAAGATGGAGCCCCAAATTCTTAGCACCCTTAAGTGACCCCTCAGCTTTTGGCTTTGCCCAAATATTTTCATAATTTTAGCTAATTTTACTAGCCTAAAAAGGCAATTTTTCAAAAAACATCGGCTATAGTTGTGGGAACACTAAAATCTGAGGAGTCCTAAGGAAGTCCTCAGGAAGTCCTAAGGAAGTCCTAAGGAAGTCCTTGGGGAGTCCTTGGGAAAGTCCAGGAGTATAGTCCATGAAAACTCCTTGAGGAGTCCTTGAGGAGTCCTTGATTTTTGAGGAGTCCTTAAGGACTCCTTGGGTCGTGAGGACTCCTTGAGGAGTCCTTGAGGAGTCCTAAGGAATGTGTGGGAGAGTGCAACATACAGTTGTTTTGGGAAAAAAAATGGTGTAAAGGAGGACTTGTTAAATTGTTCTACTTGTACTGGATTGGGAACTCAAATTCATGAGATGGGCAGAACATGAAACTGGATAAAAGTGCAGCTAGAGATAAAGTCAGTGTTTCAGAAAATTCCATCTGATGAAAAATTGTAAGTGATTCTTGGTGGATATAGTCAACAAAAACACTAATGTCAGAAATTAGAAAATAGTCTAAAATGCATATGGGTTAAGAAGACGGTAAATGAGCAGGGGCTATAATTTAGACAAAGCACACAATTTATTGCTGTTTGCAGTTATTTTGGCCATGTGAAATAATCACATAATTTTGATGTTTTCAACATTTCAATTTGTTTTGAGCAGAATTAGATGATTGGATAGAAAAAATTGTAGTACATTCTAATTTCCAGATGCTGGTAATAAAAATGAACCAATTTGTGCTATATGCACCCAGTTTGGCTTATACATGCATAAATTTCATATGTGGATTTTTATGGATTTGAAAATGTTCTGAAAACAGCAATAGAAGTTTTAGATAGTCAACACAATATATCTTGAGATGCTAGGACATGTTTTATAACAATTAAATGACCTGTACATAGCCTTTAAGCAATTTATATTATTGCCTATCACTACAGCAGCTTCAAAACATTATAGAGGTCCTAGAATGTTATACATTTGATTGTAGCACCTCAAGATATATACTATTGACTAACCAAAACATCTATTTCACTTCTCACAGACATAACAAATGCACAAAAATCTGCATGTTGAGTTTAGTTATTTATAAGCCAAACTGAGTATATATCAAACAAATTATTTCATTTGTATTATTAGTATCTAGGAATTGAAATGTCAATTTTGCCGAACTAATCATCTGATTCTGCTCAAAGGAGTTACAATTGAAACATGATAAATTTGTGATTATGTTACATGTGCCAAAATAACTGCAAATATCAATAAGTGCTCTACAAGTAACAACCAAAAATAGAAGTTCTATTATTCTTTGAATGTAATGAGAATGGTGCCATAAAAGATGGAACTTGTAAATTGTCTGTTGAAGTATATGATACTTTGTGAAGAATACATAGTGATGTTACCTTTGTTTTATGAATAGCAGACAATAAATAGTGAATTAAGGACATAAACCAAAAGATAATCTTCAACAGAAATATTATAATTGGGAAGGTTAGCATCAGCCAAGACTATCCTAGTTGGTCCAGGAGATATCCTGATAATATCAGCCTAGACCATCCAAGTTAGGTGTCCTGAGAAAATCAATCTAAACCATGTCAGTGGGGCCATGGTTAATCTTGTCAGTTGGCTGAGGATATATCCTAGGAAATCAGCCTAGACCATGTCAGTTGGGCCAGGATATATCCTGAGAAAATCAGCCTGGACCATATCAGTTGGCACAGGATATATCCTGGGAACATCAGCCTGGACCATGTCAGTTGGGCCAGGATATATTCTGTGAACATCAGCCTGAACCAGATATATCCTGAGAAATTCAGCCTGAACCCTCTCAGTTGGGCCAGGATATATCCTGACAGCACCAGCCTAGACCATCTCAGTTTGCCCAGGATATATCCTGAAAACATCAGCCTGAACCATCCCAGTCGCTGTGGTCCACGACGAGATAGAGATTGGTGGAATGCGGTTTAGAGACTGCATGGATCGGCATGCTGTACATGCTGGGAAGGAGTTCCGTGCCAAAAGACTCTGAAAAATGGTTAAGTGCAATCTCTTTGTCTCGCTGAGCACGAATGAAATCGTGCTCCTTATCCAGGCCAGGATATTACAAGTTCTTTTAATTTATTAAAAGACTCGTTCTTTATCAGACCTGGTTCAGTGAAGGTTCGTAATTAATTAATTAATTCATTCATTAATGTTTTTGCATCGCCTATAGAGAAATTTTTTTTGGGCAAGAAATATTATTCTACTGCTTATGCTGGAATGTAACATAAAATCTGGGCCATGTTTGGAGTGGCTTACATAAGCATCCAAATATGGGATGTCTCACACAACACAAATTACCTCTCAATTATATTCAAAATATTCATACTGTCTTCAGTTCTTATCTAAAAATGGAACTGCTGACTAATATAAACATTTTAGGCAAGGTGTGACAGTCACATGTGACCAGTCTAACCATATAAGGTAATTTCTGATATGGTATACCAATTTTTTTGCTGATTGCAATGGTAACAGTCACATGTGACCATTCTAACCATATAAGGTAATTTTATACAATACATGCTAAATTTTGAGCTGATCACAGAAGTCATAATCATATGTGACCACTTTCACTATGTATAGAAATATCAGCCATATAAGCAGAAATTGGCTAAACTTAGAACATATACTGATATGTTTACTTAAAACATAAATAAAATTCAGTGTGATATTGCTGTATATATACATTATCTTACATGCTAATTATATATTTCAAGCAAAATTACTTATTGATGTTCATAACAATCATGCATCCAATGAAAGACAAAAGACTTTATTCATACCATGTGTAACATTAGCCTACTTATCAAGTACAGCTGTATTCATGTTATCATCTGTTGTGCAACATTCACTGTCATGGAGAAGTAGGGTTAAGCAAATGTAAGTCAATTGTTATCATACTGTTCAGACGCAGTTGTATTTGATAGGTAACCTATGGCTTCCTAAACATGTCTTTAATGGCTGAAAATATTGCATGATGATGGAGCACAAAAGACATAACAGTAAGTGTAGAGGTTAATGAAGACTCAAGACACTCTATGTAGTTTTATTTTTTATACTTTTTATTTTTTATGTTGCTGAGGTGAGGGGTGAGCTTATCAGAGCAATTGGCAATGTACAACATATGCTATATCTTATACCAGATGTAACATGCTTTATGCAATTTAATGTTATTGTCGACTTCATCATGGACATGGGGAGGGGGACAAAAGAACTCATTCATGCCATGCACAGCACTGGCCCACTAAACAAGTATCCTGAGAAATTCAACCTGAACCATGTCAGTTTGGCCAGGATATATCCTGGGAACATCAGCCTGAACCATTCCAGTTGGTCCAGGATATATCCTGAGAAGATCAGCCTGAACCATTCCAGTTGGTGCAGGATATATCCTGAGAAGATTAGCCTGGACCATCCCAGTTGGCCCAGGATATATCTCAGCCTGATTCAGCTATTCCCAAGTCAGTTGGGCAATCTCATTCTCAGGCATCTCAAGTCAGTTGGTAATATCTTGCTGAATGTCCTGGGCAACACCAGCCTCTCCTGGCATGGAACTAGAAGCTGGTTTGACGAGAATCCACTGCACCCCCCTTCATATAAGAAATGGAAGAGGCAGCCCCCCAATCACAAAGACAGGGCTTATGACAGGTAACCTGACACATGCGACTCTGAGACTAAAATTTTTATAGATAAACCTCAACAAATCTTCTGTTGCACAATGGGAACTTATCAACACTAACACAACAACAGGATGGGATGTTGTCCTGCTGCAAGAACCATATATCAACTCATATGGTAACACGAAGGCTACACACAAGTGGCAGGTGCTCTACCTGACCTCAAAAAACACACAACAAAAGACTGTTAGATCCATAATCTTAGTTAACAATATGCTAGACAAAAATGCATGGAAATAGCTAAGTGTTCCAGGCTCAAATGATGTCATCACCATGTACCTCAGCAGGATTTATGGACAGATAACTATCTTCAGCATTTACAATGACTGTTACAACCCTGATGTGACAGATGTTGTGAGAAGGGCCTACCTGGACCCAGACCCACTCCAACCTGTACCCATCTACCCACAAGTCTTTTTTCAGTGGGTAGATGGTGGGTAGCAGCAGGTTGGGTGCAGGTATTGACCCACACAGGAAACCCGGCGGGTTCCAGCCCACATCTACCTCATGTTGCTGACATGCACATCAATTGTATAAACGCGTAGTGTAGAGGGGGAACATGGCAGGGAGATGGGATGGGACGGGAATGGATGAGACAGGGATTAGTGTTTCAAGGTCCGGTCCATAGGACCAGGAAAAAACCGGGACCTGACTGGAGCGGACCGGAAAAAACCGGACCACCGGTCCCAGTTGCCCCCAAACTGTTGGGCTGCCGGTTGCGGTTTTCCAATCAAGTCTATTTCTGTATGACCGGTTCAAACCGGTCCTGACTGGTCACAACCGGACTGTAGCACTGTAGCATATGCATTTCTAATTGCTGTAAACACCAGATTTTTACTACCAAGTGCTGATGTGACTAGACAGAAGTTCAGTCGTGACCTCGTGAAAGTGTGGCAAAGGGCCCATCATGATATTTATTATGTGTATGGTTGACCCACAGATGCTCACGGCGCGCAGCTCACTCCAGCTACAGCCATGAATGACAACTTCAATATGATGAGCCGAGCCTCAACCAGTACTAGTGAATTCACACGGAGAAGCGCGCTGGTAAGCGAAGAACGAATAAAACGAGAAATAACATGCCAAAATTTCTCCCTTCGGTCCATCCATGGCTGGTTCCAGAAACAAGAAGGCCCGAAAGGCCCAGCCTTCAAAGGGAACAAAGTCTCGTGGAAAACGACTGGTGTCTCCAAGTGGCTCCGAGAGTTCAGAGCCAAGACATATCAAACGCCCATCAAAGAAGCGTTCAAAAGTCACGGTGGCGGTCCACGAAGAGGTTGCTGATGACAGTGCTTCAACAGAGGTCGAGGAAGTAGATGCAGAAGTGACTGTTGAGGCTGTTGATGACCGGCCAGAGACTCCGAGTCGGCATGAGGCATGTTCAAATTATGTAGCATAGCTGATTAACATGCTCACCCACATTAGAATGATTTGGATGCTGTACATCAACTCGAAATTCCAGAATATATTGCTGTGAAGTCGGACTCCACCTGTGACCTTCTGACAATCGTTTCGGACAAGATATCTGTAAAGTTCAACAATAAGGGTCAAGCTGACACACTGAGGGGCTGTTGGTGTAAAATCTGCAAGTGAGTATCTGCCCAGTGAGAGAATCATGTCAGATATACGAAGATATACTGACAATCATAGGGCTGACACTGTATTTGTTGCTTCTCATGGTCTATGCAAATGCTTCCACGTGGGTGGTAACTCGTCAGCTCGTCAGCATATCAGACGACATTACGACCTTTACAAGTCACGGTGTGAACAGGGCAACATAATGACTCACCACTGGGCGATCCCGCGACCGCTCTGGACCCAGATGCAAGCAAAGACCCACGAAAAACCAAGCGGTAGTCAACAAGGAACATTAGACAGTGTTTTCATGAAGGTTGACACACCCAAAGATTTCACCCGTGAAGGTGCTCTGCGAGCAATTTCCAAGTTTATTGTTTGCGATGATCAGGTCAGACCTTTCAGAATAATCTGATTTATAATAAAGAACAAGCGAGTTCTCACAATGGCACTCAGTCCCTCGCGGTTGCGAATAAATCCTCGTTCAGGAATTGCCTGGTTGTAATGAGGCCAACGACAACCAAAGCAGACCTCCCTTCCACTCACGACGTAACTACTTACATTCACAACGAATTCATTAGGCTTCTTCAAGATTTCAAAAAAAATATCTCGGTAAATGTAACAAATGCCCGTAATGCTATTTGACTCAATGTAGGCACTTAGAGCGCGCCTGGCAAGGTTTCAATGACCATGGATGGTTGGTCGGTTGATACAACGAAGGCGTCTTTCCTTGGAGTCACTGGCCACTGGATCTCAGTGGTGGGTGGAAAGTGGTCCCTCAGATCTGAGGTTATCGCTTTTCGTGGGATTTCAGGTGAACACAGTGGTGAAAACCTGGGCAAGTACTTCGTAGGAGCATGCGAGCGTGTTGGGATTGTCACCAGCAAGGGTTCAAAGGTGCGTGGATTCTCGCTATATCTGGATTTACAATTTCATGACACTCGTTTAGCTTTATTGTGTCACAGCTGACAATACTTCGAACAACACCACGACGTGCACCAAGATCCAGAGTATTTTTGAACGGCGTAAACTTGAAGCATGGCATGCAGCTGAACAGCAGCTTCCGTATGAGACTTGTATGTGCCGTTATCACGCCTAACTGTATTTTCAGATGCCTTGGTCATGTCGTCAACCTTGGCACCATCGATTTCATGTCTCATATTACCAAAATTGCTGTAACCGAGACCACAACTGCGATATGGGAATATGACCCATTGTTACCAGGAAACCGTGTCCTTGGCAACTCTCTGGATGTCATTTCAGCCATCCGCACACTGGCAATCAAGGTATGTTTGTTTTGGTGTTGGATAGGCTTAATTTTCGACACTTTCACAGGTACAATCCTCAGGACAATGCATTGAATACTTCGAAAAAATGCAGATTCAATGTGGCATTACCACTCCGCTGAAAATTCCTCTTCATGGAAACACATGATGGGGTAGCGCACATGGAATGTTAGCCCGTGCACACCAGTTACGGCAGGTTCGGATGGAATATTCATTCGCTCACCGTAACTGACGCAATGTCTTAGCCAATTAAATTGTTCACCGCTTCAGCAGATGAATTATATGGGCCAATAACTACCATCCGCAGGGACGGCCGGCTTGTCAAGCGCATTCCTTGGTCAGCATTCCAGCTCAAAGAATCAGACTGGGCCCGAGTTCTCGATGTCGCAACTATTCTTATGGTATGTCATGCTCATCGTGGATTATTAACATAATGTGTCATACCCCCAACAGGACACCAATAAAGTTCAACAATACTTCTCCGCAGATAAGAGACCAACACTCTGGCGTGCCCTGCCAGCAGTCGAACAATTACTAACAGCCTGGGAGGCAAAGCGCGACGATCCTAAGTACCAACTTTACAAGGCCGCATTGCAGGATGGCATCGAGAAGATCATGAAATACTACAGCCGATTCGATGACAAACCTTCATACATCTTGGCGCTATGTATGTATATTCCTTCAGTTCTCAATTAACTAATATCAGAATGTCGTAGTCTTGCATCCATATTACAAATTGAGTTATATCAAACTTGCCTGGGGTGGAGCGGCGGAACAGAAAGCCGAAATAGAAGCAGGAAATCTGAATGCCAAAGACTGGTACCGTGAGGCTGAGAAGATCGTTGAACATAAGGTAAGTTCAGTTGTTGCATTGCTGATCTGCTTAACAATGTATTTTAGATGCAGGAGTACTCGTCTACCCCTGCAATGCCAGATCCGGTTCCACATCGGCAACTACAGCTGTCGGCGATGACAATCTCGACCTTGATGATTTTGACTTGCATCGCAAGACTTTGCTCACTCAGTCAATCCAATCTGAGGGATGGCACGAGGAACTTCGCCGTTATCTCGCTCACATTCCGTCAGATGTTACAAAGGAGACAGACATCGTGGCATGGTGGGGGGTCAGCAATTTTAACTGATGATGCTTTTTTTGCTTTTGCTAATCTCTCACCCAGGATCACGCAAAAATCTATCCTACGCTCGCAAGAATTGCACTCGATGTCCTTCCCGTTCAAGCATCCTCAGTCCCATGTGAACGCCTTTTCTCCTCAGGGAAGCACATTGCCAATGATCAGCGATCAAGACTTGGCGCAGATCGATTTGAAGAACTTCAGATGCTCAAACACGCTTGGAGGGAGTCTCTCATTGATTTTGCTAAATGGAATTCAGATGAGGTGGAGGAAATCAACATGGATGATTATGAGGAGTTGCTGAAGGCGGACTTGGCCGATGCTGAATGGGACGTTGAGGAAGATGAGATCCATGATGTTGACTACTGGTAAATATCAACCTTCGTATTAGTCTGTCAGTAGTAGAAAGGTGCCGTTTATGATTGCGAGTCGACGCCAGAAATACATGGCTTTGCAAGAATATCAAGGACTCGGAATACACTATTTTACACATACTCAACGCTGACTTAGGACTCGGACAGTCATCCAAATGTATCCACCACATCGACCGGCATTCCCTGTGACCCAACGCTTGATCACTGCTACTGTTCGGGAGCAGCATGCTGTTCGGGAACGCCAGAATTCGGCTTTGTTCGCTTAGCAACCCAGGTATAAAAGCCCTCACACATCACACATTTTCTTCCTCGCTTCATCTTTTACATCCCATGGAGGGTACCGTTGAAGCCCATCAACTTCGGCAACAATTTGTTGACAGTTTCCGTTCTGTTCAATGCACTCGATGGTCAGCTCCCATAGTTGGATGGTGGAAGGTACGCCTGACAAGCTTTTCTTAGCCACTCCACCACTCAATTGTCTGCCAATATAGAAACATGCGCTTGAGTTCCCAAATATGACGCGGTTAATAAACGATCGCACCTGGTCGCTCTGCACAGTTGACTCCCCTGGCCTTCTTGCACTGGCTATGAATGCACTCACCCGCTCCTTGTTATTACAACACCCTGAACTCTCCGAAGATGCCATTGTGGAGCTGGTCTCGATTTCTATTGCTGTATGTATGTTTTTGATCAATTGCATACATATCACTAAGCATTTCCTAACGTAGTTTGAAACCATGATTTACAGCTGCAAGTCGACGGACATCATTCAAGGAAATCTTATGGATCATTTTGACTTGGACAGGTGTGTTTTTAAATTTTCGGGTTTGCCGTATTTCGAACTTAAATGACGCGCAGGTCCACATCTCCAATCGAACCGCCTGATTATCAGGACTTGGAGCTGTCAGATGATGAGGATTCATTGCCTGATTTAATTCCAGTTACATCGTTGTGATATCAAGTATACGCAGGGGTTGGTCTGCCCCATAGTAGTAGAAATTCAATTGATTCTAGCCGGTTCAAACCGAGTTGTGACTGGTTAATGACCGGTCAGGGAGATAACCGGTTGGAACTGGTTATGCAACCGACAAAAACTGAATGCAACCAGTTGCCATGTGTCCGGTTGCGGTCTGTGTCAAACTTTAAGATATTTGAACCGGTTTGGTTCCGGTTTTTTGAAAATTGGTCAAAAAACCGGACCGGACTTTAAAACACTAACAGGGATGGGAGACATGACAAGAGTGCACGAGGATGGGACAAGAACAAGATGTGACAGGGCGAGAGTCATGACATGATAAGAATGGCTCATCTGGTGACTCTTTTGTGCTGGTCTCATCGAGTGTTGGAGAAGTTCAGTTTGGTCTGGTTTTGGGCCTTTTTTTGCCCAAACCGAGACCAAACCATTTGGTTTTGGCCAGGATATGCTTGAACCAGACCAAAACCGATCAAGACCATTTCAATCAGTTTGGTCTGGTCTGAACTAGGTTCAGACTGCAAACTGTGGTCATCTTAGGGCCCTCACTCCCATCTGACCTCACAAGAGTGCTGCACATGTCAATTGACATGGCTGGCCTCATTGCAAGGTGGGTTTGGGCTGTATGGCCCTGTCCTGGTGAAATGCATGTGTTGCACATTACGAGTCCCGTTAAGGGAATCATTTTATGTGGTCATTTTCCGCCAACGACAAAATTGTCGCTAATGCTGATTTTACAAGTCGTGAGAACTTATTTCAATAAGCCGTGTGAAATCATTTCTAACTGTGGGAAATAAAAATGATAGTCCATTGTGAAGCAATCTGACTCGCGGAATTTGAGCCAAAAAGGAAATACTTTCCCACAGTCAAGAAACCACAAGAATATATCATTTTCTTGTCATAGATATTGAGCCAGCTCTACTTTAGTTCGTGCATTCTGGTGTCAGCATTGCATTATTTCATGCATCACATTGAATAACATTGATTTCGGTCCTCTTAAGGCCAAGTCTTGGACATGTTTTCCAGTACCCAAACTCTGATTTTGATGTGTTGCATTGAAAATTTCAGAAGCTACTGCAAATTCTTCGTATCCCAAAGTCAATGTTGCAAAATTTTTGTTAAAAGAACAACTTCCTTCCCCAGCAATGCAATAACTGTCTGATTTCTGCTTTGGATCAAGCAACCAGGGCATTTAAAACTGAGTTCTATAGATTACTTTAAGGATGAATTATTTATTTGTTGATCAAATTTTCAACAATGGCGAGTGAATGTGGAGTTTGCGGTGCATAGTTGCACCTTAGTGAGGTGGGGTCTATCTCCCCTATGAGCAACAACCAGGCATGCATCTCGTGGAAGTTCTCCATCAACAAGATACCTCCACTAACACATGTGTAACGTGTTTACTAACTTACAAGTTTTATGACGCAAAGGTCACGTGATTACTTGAATATTCAAATGTTCTTGCTGGTCATATTCATGTACATTTATGTTCTCGCATGACAAATGTTTACATCAAGTCCATTCAACCTGATATATCCACCAGGTAAAAATGCATTTGAATTTTTGGAAACTTTCGGAAATTATACCATTGTGGCATTAATCAATGAATGAATTGCCGAAGCTTGGGAAAAATGGGAAAGCGATGTTCATATCACATCACAGTGCTGGCAAGTTCAAGAACCTGGCCTAATTTTCAACAATATGAATAAAGTTTAGATATGGAGTTATGGTTTCGTCAAGTTAATATCCCCCTGCATTAAGTTGTTGCTGTAATGCATGTTTTTCAAAAGAAGTATTCTTCTACTTTTAAGACAGCAATCATTTAGTCAATCCAATGTTCTTTGCACTAATCAACTCTCTAAGCAAGCATAATAAAATAAGATTCCACCGGACTTGTGATTTGCGTGATTATGCAAGCATTCAAACATATTTTATTCAATCACGTGAGTCATGTCATTATTTGAGCGTTCAAACACATTTATTCGATCACGTGAGTCACATGATCATTCGAGCGTTCAAACACATTTATTCGATCACATGAGTCATGTGATTATTCGAAAGTTCAAATATCACTGCAATCACGTGATCATTTGAACATTCAAATACCCTATTTGGTCAAGTGATGAAATCATATTAACATTGAAGATGAATTCTGAAATATTGTACCGAATAAAAGACATTGCAGGAGAGTTGGTTGTTTCAAACTTCTGTATTTAATTTTATCAGTCACTTTACAATCCATCCATTAAACACTGATTCAACTAACTATTAGTTTATCACTCATGTTCTTTTTCTTCGAGCGTTGAAATAGATTTATTCATTGATCACATGAGTCATGTGATCATTTGAATGTTCAAACATCACTGCGATCACGTGATCATTCGAACATTCAAATACCCTATTTGGTCAAGTGATGAAATCATATTAACATTGAAGATGAATTCTTAGTCATATGCATGGGTATTGAAACCCGCATGGGTCACAGGTATGGGTCCGCGCGGGTACAGGTACAGGTAGCCAAATTGGGACCCGTGATTTACCCGTACCCGGCCACGAGTCCACGGGTTTTTCACGTCCCGTGACACACGACTTTAACCTCGACTACACGGCAACAGCAAGACCAAATGGAATGAAATGAAGATGGGCGAGGTTAGGGGAGAAAAGAGCAGTGGGAAGTGGTTCACCTGCGCTGCAATAAGTATTTATTTATAGAGTTCTATCATACTGACTAACCAGACAACTACAGACACACCACACAACCACGACGACGAACCAACTATGAGGACGAGGACAAAAAGGATGAGGGGATGAGGACCGCAACCGCAACCGCAACCACAACGATGGCAACCGCGATGATGGCACCCACGACAACGGCAAGCCACGATGACGGCAAGCCACGATGATTGCAAACAACGATGGCAAGTCACAATGATCGCAAATGACAACGGCAAGCCAGGGTGATGGCAAACGACGACAATGGCAAGTGTGGCAGCAACAGACAATGAAGGCACACCGAGGAGCAGCAGGGGTGGTGCACCCACCACCCACTGCAACAGGTATGTCTTTTATTATAATTATACATTGCTATGCTACTGACTACAGCCGCAGATGCTCCCCAACCCCCATGCCTACACCCACCCCCCTCAACCAGTGGGCCAATGACAGATGCCAAGAGCAGTGCCGGCCAAATGACCACCAGACACGCCGGCGACGGCACACCCTCAACCCACCTCACGAACCAGTGTCACCATGCCAATCGACACTGGCACCGCGTCCACGAGGATACCACCTAGGAGACGAGGGGGAGACGAGGAGGAGATGAGGAGGCCCACCCACATCACCTCGTGAAGATGCAGCGTGACGTCAATCGACGTCGGTGCTGTGTTTGCCAGGTAATTGGAAGTTGGGCCTTCTGGTGTAGACCCATGGGTTTCCACGGGTACGGGTACGGGTAGCCGTGGAATACCCATGGGTTACCCGTGCCATTCACTATGAATTCTGAAATATTGTACTGAATAAAAGACATTGCAGGAGAGTTGGGTGTTTCAAACTTCTGTATTTAATTTTATGACTCACTTTAAGATCCATCTATTGAAAACTTATTCAAAATTAGTTGATCCATCATGTTCTATTTGTTATCCATTACATCTTCCAATTATAAATTTACATAACTCTCAAGTCACCCTTGTATTCATGAATTGAGTCATCACTGCATTCAAAGTTAAATTGAATAATTAATTGAATAGTGAATCTGAATTTTCAATCGAGTTTGAATTCAACGCTAAATTAAATATTGAATTCAAGGCTGACTTAAGCATTAAATTCACATCCACTTGCACATTTGCTTCAAAGCCATTTTCTCCCGTTGTTATTACATCATTTGGGCTTATTAATTGGTATTACCATTCAAAATCCTCACAGTACGTGTTGTTTAAATTAACATGGAACAATCTCTTCAACTCAGCATCCAGATGTGTCAATGCCAAATTTACATCCGTGTCTTTCTTTGCGGATGATCGGAAACCTGAATCACACTTTGCCGATGTGCAAAGAGGACAGGTGCAGTCTGCAACAATGCCCCAGAACATCGTAAAGCTGCCAGAATCTGGTGATTCAATCACTGTTCTTATGAAGCTGGTCATTATAACTCGCCCTCACATTAGGTTTGTTCCTTTTCTTTTAAATACAATGCAATATTTCAAATGTTTCTAGCAGCTGGCATCAAACACTTCACCGATTACAATCAATATATCACACTTTTGAAAATATTCTTTGTATATAGAGTTAGATGATCAGGATAAATTCGTTTGCTTGTGTGAATCTATTATATAATATTAATCTGCTCCATGGCTTCCATGTTATGAGTTGTTCCCTAAATTCTTACAAGTCCACGCAGATCGTCCATAGTTAATTAATCAATTAATTAATCAATTGATTGATTAATTTTTGAAATCACTCATCACATCAAATTCTAAAATCTTACTGCTTTTTTTGAGAAAAATGATGAGTAGTCTTGATCGTCCAAGCCACCTGTTTTCAACCACCACAACTCGACTACAATCCCAGCATCTCCTCTGCGTCCAAAATGAGAGCTCAGGGCCCACAAAACTGTTGCCTTGCCACCCTTTGCTCAACCCCCCCACCCTTACTCATTCCACACCCACACCACCTCCTTACATGCCCATTTTCGACCACCCCCATTTCGAATAGACCCCCGATGTGCTGTTTGTGTTGACAACGAGAAGTGGGAGGCCCCACTCCTGTCACCTTGCCGCTCTGTGTCCAAACCCCAACCCCCATTTTCAACTATCAGGATGCCCCTGCCCGCCCCATTTTCAACCACCCCTGGCCAGTCTACACTGCCGGTGCTCTGTTTCTGTTGAAAATGAGTGGTTTAGAGGTCTCAGGATTTCACATTCCATCTGTGTCTGCACAACCACCACCAACCCCTCTGTTTCAACTACTAAGACACTCCGTCATGCACCGTTTTCGACCACCCACAGCCAGTCTACACCCCCTGCACCTTGTTAGTGTGGAAAATGAGCAGTTGGGGGCTTTCAGGCCCTCACGCTCTGGCTGTCTGCCCAACCACCATTAACCCCCTTTTTTCAACTACCAGGACACCCCCACTTGCCCATTTTCAACCACTCCCCATCGGTCTACACCCCCACACCCCCCACACTCTGTTTCTGTTGGAAACGAGCGGTCGGGGGGTTGCAGGACTTCGCATTCTGGTTGTTTGCCCAACCACCACCACCAACCCCCCTTTTTCATCGACCAGGACACCTCGTCCCACACCGCTGGATCATGTACACCCCCTTGTATCCTGTTTCTGTTGAAAACGTGAGGTCAGAAGGCTCAGGCTCTCCAATTTTGGACCAGTATATTTATTTGTATTTTATTATTGCATAGAAATTAAATTATATAATCAATTTCCAAATATATCTCTGAAATCTAATGCAATGTTTATGATACATCATCTGCTAGTGCATATTATGTTATTCTACTGTATTGTGTTTCTACTACTCCTGCTTTTCCCCATTCCCTCTGGGCTCTGTATAGGGCAATATCAGCCAATAAGCAAAAATAGGCTAAAATCAGATGATATGCTGATATGGTCATTTAAAACACATAATTCAATATGGTATCGTCACATACATATATTGTCTTCATTGATAATTATATATTTCAAGTGAAATCTGTTATTGTTGCTGGTAAAAACTATACAAATATAAATTCCAAGGATTTCAGGATTATTTATATGTTTTGTGCAAAAACACAGAAAAAAGGAGTTGTTCATACCATGCACAGCACTGGCCCACTAAACAAGTTGTGCAATTTCAAATTGCATCAGCTAACATACTATATATATGTTGTAGTCTTGAAATTCTGAGAATTTTATTTCACATACAACCTTGACACTGTCTTTCCCCATCTCACAAGTAAAGAATGCATGTCTGGGCTCTGAATGTATATATACTAGCAGCTCTTACATTGCATCTTACTTTATTGCTGATGATATTTTTTTATATTGACTCCTCTTTGGGAGAGTGAGTTTTGTTTCTGTGACATGTAATGTGGGACTATGACCTCCTTATCTTTCACCATCTCCACTATTCTGCTTGCCTACTCTTTCAAAGTCTTTTTTTTTTTGGAGTTGACCACTATTAACTGCTCAAATGCACAACATAAACCAGAATAGCTTGAAATTACTGATGGCTTGGAGAGAACAAAAGACCCAGCTTGACACTGCTTCATTTGTGCTCCAGGATTTGTACTGTGTCTCCCTTCACCATTTCTTCTCTTTATAAATCTTCTCCAGGTAGAGCTGTCCTCACTGGACTGCTCAGTCTGACCTTGAATTAGTGTTTATTTTCTCTTCATTCCTTATTCTTATCCTTGCTGCAGTTGTCGGTTTGCCTTTTTGTACGAATTCAGGACATCAAGTTAAAACCACTATACTGCATGTTGGTGATGACTGGTGAGACCTTCATAATAAAAAATGTTTGTGATAGCTATGTTTTTCTGAATACACTGTAAGAGTGTATTGGAATGTCAAGTCACAGAAAATAAGAATCCTTATGTAAATTGGAAGGGTGGGACGAGTAACCTGCCATGCGAAGCAATGGCCCACACCCCACTAGTGTATGTTCCACCTCAGCTGCGTCTGGGGTGCTGGAACACCTCACTGTGGGTGTGATTGGGCTGCCATGCCTGGACCAGGCAAAACACATGCGTCAAATGCATGTTCCACTTTTGTTTGGGTGTGGTGGTGGTGGTGATGGGCATCTCACGTTGTGCAAGTGACGCCATTTGTGGTGGTTGCATGGTGGTGATGGTGGTAGTGGTGTGGTGTCGCATTCTGTTATTAGAATACAATCAATGAAAAAAATGCATGAAACAAAACATACCATGAAGCAACCACCCCCGCTGCTCTTCCACCTTGTTGACTCCACCACATTCACGTTCGCACACGTGTTTTGAATGTGTTTGGCATGGAGCTGGGGGTGGGCTGTGGGCATTGCTGTTGGCGCATCCAGCATGGTGTTGATGGTGGTTGTAACTGTTGCCCTTGTCATTGCCATTTTTGTTGTCATTGTCATGGTGATGGTGGTGGCTGTGGACCTGCAAAATAATTGTTGGTGTCGAATAAAATAAAATAAAATAAAATAAAATAAAAACCTACATGGGTGGCAGGGAGTATGCCACCCATTTTGTCAACCTCAGGTGCTCTAGCATCTTTGTTTCGCATAGGTTAGGGGCATTGTTGGTGGTTGAACGGACTTTGGGTGATTTTGGAAGTCAGCCAAGTGGCTGACTCACGACCATTAGTTTGCGGTTCAAACTCAATTTGAAACTGTTTTGGCCTGCTGCCAAATTCACAAATCGGACACATCATGCTGTGACTTTTCCCGTGTCAGACGGTTCAACCAAGGCTGACAATGTTACGTTGAAGACCAGCCAGCCAATCTGGGCCGAGAAAGTGATATTGATAGGTACTTGACGGGGCAACTCAGTAATGTCATAGTTATGGTGTTAGATGGGTGGGCCAAGGTTTGAGGCGGAATATTGTTACCCATGTGAGACCATTGGGCCAATGTTCTATGGGGGTATTGTTACCCGTGTCAGACCATTGGGCCGATGTTCTGCGGGGGCATTGTTACTCATTACAGACCATTGGGCCGATGTTCAGTGGTGTATTGTTACCCATGTTAGACCGTTGGGCCGGTGTTCAGTGGGGCTATTGTTACCCATCTCAGGCTGTTGGGCCGGTGTTCTTCGGCGGTATTGTTACCCGTCTCAGGCTGTTGGGCCAAGGTTCTCTGGGGGTATTGTTACCCGTCTCAGACTGGTGTGCCGATGTTCTTCGGGAGCATTGTTACCCATCTCAGACTGTTGGGCCAAGATATTTCAGGAGCATTGTTACCCGTCCCAGACTGTTGGGCCGAGATGTGTCAGGGATATTGTTACTTGTCTCAGACCGTTGGGCCAAGATATTTTGGGGGCATTGTTACCCGTCTCAGACTGTTGGGCCAAGGTTTTTCGGGGGCATTGTTACCCGTCTCAGACCATTGGGCCAGGGTTCTGAGGGGGCATTGTTACTCATGCAATATGTTCCAGCCAATGAAATATCATTGATACACTTCCTGAGGATCTTGCAATGTGTTGTAGTACATATTGGTGGTAGGACTAGCTCTGGTAATAACATCGGCATCAGCATCGGCATCGGCATCGGCATCAGCATCGTCGTCGGCCTCAGCATTGGTATCAGCATCAACATTGGCCTTGAAATAGCATTAATCTTGGAGGTACTGCAGTAATAGCATGAGCATGGGCATGGGGATAGGTATCAGCATTGCAATTGGCATTGGCATCGGTGTTGACATCGGCATTGGTGTTGTCATCGGCATTGGTGGTGACATCAGCATCGGTGTTGACATCGGCATCAGCATGGGCATGGGCTTTGGCATCCTTAATCAGTCTCATCAATGCCATGGTTAAGGGGTTATATATAGGTATTGGATGCCATATTGACATTAGTAACAGTGGCAGTAATGACATGAGAATGGGCATAGGCATAAACCTTGGCATTGGCATTGGCACTGGCCTTGGCATCAGTCTTAGCATTGGTGAAGCAGCATTTGCTAATACATTTACATCTGTATTGGCACAGGTTTGGTAGTGAACATTTGTCCATCCAACCAACCAACATCGGACTCACCACGATGCTTATGCCGATGCCGATGCCGAGGTTGAGGCCAATGTTTGGTTGTAGGTTGTCAAAATACCACCGGAAAGTGCATGAAGCTGTTGGTGGACATAGAGCCCATCGTCTACTACTAGCTGTCTCTCAGCCAATGGCCAATGTAAGCCGACCGGACCCATGGTTCAACTGCAAAACTAACACCGAGGTTGATGCCGAAGTTTTTTGGCATTTGTTCATAACATGTAAAATACCACCGGAATGCTCATGGAACTGTTGCTGGAACATAGAATACATTGTCTACTAACTATCTCTCAGCCAATGTAAGCCAGCTGGACTCATGGTTTAACTGCAAAACTAACACCGAGGTTGATGCCGATGTTTTTTGGCATTTGTTTGTAACATGTAAAATACCGCCGGAAAGCGTCTTAATATCTTGGTAGACATAAAGCCCATCGTCTAGTAACTATCTCTCAGCCAATGTAAGCTGGCCGGACTCATGGTTTCAATGCACAGCTAATGCCGAGGTTGATGCCGAAGTTTTTGGCCATTTGTTGCCATTTATTCATAACATGTAAAATACCGCCGGAAAGCTCATAAAACTGTTGCTGGACATAGAATACATCGTCTACTAACTATCTCTCAGCCAATGTAAGCCAGCCGGACTCATGGTTTCAATGCACAGCAAATGCCGAGGGTTGATGCCGAAGTTTTGTGGCATTTGTTCATAACATGTAAAATACTGCCGGAATGCTCACGGAACTGTTGCTGGACATAGAATACATCGTCTACTAACTATCTCTCAGCCAATGTAAGCCAGCTGGACTCATGGTTTAACTGCAAAACTAACACCGAGGTTGATGCCGATGTTTTTTGGCATTTGTTTGTAACATGTAAAATACCGCCGGAAAGCATCTGAAGCTCTTGGTAGACATAGAGCCCATTGTATACTAACTGTCTCTCAGCCAACGTAAGCCGGCCGGACCCATGGTTCAACTGCATAACTAACTCCGAGGTTAATGCCGATGTTTTTTGGCATTTGATTACAAGATGTCAGATACCTCCGGAAAACTCATGAATATATTGGTGCACATAGATATAATCATACACTAACTGTCACTCAGCGAAAATGAGCCGGCCGGACCCATAGTTCAATTGCAAAACCAAGGCCGATGCTGGTGCCGATGTTTTTTGGCATTTGATTACAAGATGTCAAATACCGCCGGAAAAATCATAAATATATTGCTGGGCATAGATATAGTCATATACTAATGGTCACTCAGCCAACATGAGCCGGCTGGCCGGACGGTTCAATTGCAAAACCCAGGCCGATGCTGAGGCCGATGTTTTTTGGAATTTACTTATAACTTGTCAGATACCTCCAGCAAAATCATGAATATATTTGCAGACATAGAACCCATCATGTACTAACTGCAACCCAGCCAATGTGAGCATGGGATTCACTGCAAAACCAAAGCCGAGAAAGCCACACACTACTTCGGAGCCAGTTCCCCCTTCATCTCTCACTCAAATGACAGAATTAAACCCTTGAAACCACACAACCCACTGAAGCTACAGACCAATATGTATTGCACCCATATTTGAGTACAATAAGTAACAGTACAATACCACAAAAGTGGGCAAAAGTGTAGATACATACCATAAACTCTGGTACTTCCCCAGAACTCACAAACCCCCTACCCTCAACAGACACATTGGTAGGTCCTTTCTTGGCTGGTATTGAGACATAAGAGCATTTGAATCACTGCAAATCATAAGACAAGCAAAAAAGGTATAGAATTTATTTACACGGTAACCGGGAAGATTAAAAAAAATATCCTGGGGCCAGAGCATGGAGATAGTGTCTGAGAACTGAAATTTAAATTGTCTATGTAATAGGTGCAAGGGTGGCCAAGATATAACAGTATGAGTGCTAGATTCAGCACGGAATAGTCCAAAGTCACTTGACTGCTTGATTCAGAAACTGACTATTCCGTG
>OY744461.1:4408943-4448374 GCA_963556145.1 Hygrocybe punicea | reverse complement strand
GGAATAGTCCAAAGTCACTTGACTGCTTGATTCAGAAACTGACTATTCCGTGCTGAATCTAGCACTCATACTGTTATATCTTGGCCACCCTTGCACCTATTACATAGACAATTTAAATTTCAGTTCTCAGACACTATCTCCATGCTCTGGCCCCAGGATATTTTTTTTAATCTTCCCGGTTACCGTGTAAATAAATTCTATACCTTTTTTGCTTGTCTTATGATTTGCAGTGATTCAAATGCTCTTATGTCTCAATACCAGCCAAGAAAGGACCTACCAATGTGTCTGTTGAGGGTAGGGGGTTTGTGAGTTCTGGGGAAGTACCAGAGTTTATGGTATGTATCTACACTTTTGCCCACTTTTGTGGTATTGTACTGTTACTTATTGTACTCAAATATGGGTGCAATACATATTGGTCTGTAGCTTCAGTGGGTTGTGTGGTTTCAAGGGTTTAATTCTGTCATTTGAGTGAGAGATGAAGGGGGAACTGGCTCCGAAGTAGTGTGTGGCTTTCTCGGCTTTGGTTTTGCAGTGAATCCCATGCTCACATTGGCTGGGTTGCAGTTAGTACATGATGGGTTCTATGTCTGCAAATATATTCATGATTTTGCTGGAGGTATCTGACAAGTTATAAGTAAATTCCAAAAAACATCGGCCTCAGCATCGGCCTGGGTTTTGCAATTGAACCGTCCGGCCAGCCGGCTCATGTTGGCTGAGTGACCATTAGTATATGACTATATCTATGCCCAGCAATATATTTATGATTTTTCCGGCGGTATTTGACATCTTGTAATCAAATGCCAAAAAACATCGGCACCAGCATCGGCCTTGGTTTTGCAATTGAACTATGGGTCCGGCCGGCTCATTTTCGCTGAGTGACAGTTAGTGTATGATTATATCTATGTGCACCAATATATTCATGAGTTTTCCGGAGGTATCTGACATCTTGTAATCAAATGCCAAAAAACATCGGCATTAACCTCGGAGTTAGTTATGCAGTTGAACCATGGGTCCGGCCGGCTTACGTTGGCTGAGAGACAGTTAGTATACAATGGGCTCTATGTCTACCAAGAGCTTCAGATGCTTTCCGGCGGTATTTTACATGTTACAAACAAATGCCAAAAAACATCGGCATCAACCTCGGTGTTAGTTTTGCAGTTAAACCATGAGTCCAGCTGGCTTACATTGGCTGAGAGATAGTTAGTAGACGATGTATTCTATGTCCAGCAACAGTTCCGTGAGCATTCCGGCAGTATTTTACATGTTATGAACAAATGCCACAAAACTTCGGCATCAACCCTCGGCATTTGCTGTGCATTGAAACCATGAGTCCGGCTGGCTTACATTGGCTGAGAGATAGTTAGTAGACGATGTATTCTATGTCCAGCAACAGTTTTATGAGCTTTCCGGCGGTATTTTACATGTTATGAATAAATGGCAACAAATGGCCAAAAACTTCGGCATCAACCTCGGCATTAGCTGTGCATTGAAACCATGAGTCCGGCCAGCTTACATTGGCTGAGAGATAGTTACTAGACGATGGGCTTTATGTCTACCAAGATATTAAGACGCTTTCCGGCGGTATTTTACATGTTACAAACAAATGCCAAAAAACATCGGCATCAACCTCGGTGTTAGTTTTGCAGTTAAACCATGAGTCCAGCTGGCTTACATTGGCTGAGAGATAGTTAGTAGACAATGTATTCTATGTTCCAGCAACAGTTCCATGAGCATTCCGGTGGTATTTTACATGTTATGAACAAATGCCAAAAAACTTCGGCATCAACCTCGGTGTTAGTTTTGCAGTTGAACCATGGGTCCGGTCGGCTTACATTGGCCATTGGCTGAGAGACAGCTAGTAGTAGACGATGGGCTCTATGTCCACCAACAGCTTCATGCACTTTCCGGTGGTATTTTGACAACCTACAACCAAACATTGGCCTCAACCTCGGCATCGGCATCGGCATAAGCATCGTGGTGAGTCCGATGTTGGTTGGTTGGATGGACAAATGTTCACTACCAAACCTGTGCCAATACAGATGTAAATGTATTAGCAAATGCTGCTTCACCAATGCTAAGACTGATGCCAAGGCCAGTGCCAATGCCAATGCCAAGGTTTATGCCTATGCCCATTCTCATGTCATTACTGCCACTGTTACTAATGTCAATATGGCATCCAATACCTATATATAACCCCTTAACCATGGCATTGATGAGACTGATTAAGGATGCCAAAGCCCATGCCCATGCTGATGCCGATGTCAACACCGATGCTGATGTCACCACCAATGCCGATGACAACACCAATGCCGATGTCAACACCGATGCCAATGCCAATTGCAATGCTGATACCTATCCCCATGCCCATGCTCATGCTATTACTGCAGTACCTCCAAGATTAATGCTATTTCAAGGCCAATGTTGATGCTGATACCAATGCTGAGGCCGACGACGATGCTGATGCCGATGCCGATGCCGATGCTGATGCCGATGTTATTACCAGAGCTAGTCCTACCACCAATATGTACTACAACACATTGCAAGATCCTCAGGAAGTGTATCAATGATATTTCATTGGCTGGAACATATTGCATGAGTAACAATGCCCCCTCAGAACCCTGGCCCAATGGTCTGAGACGGGTAACAATGCCCCCGAAAAACCTTGGCCCAACAGTCTGAGACGGGTAACAATGCCCCCAAAATATCTTGGCCCAACGGTCTGAGACAAGTAACAATATCCCTGACACATCTCGGCCCAACAGTCTGGGACGGGTAACAATGCTCCTGAAATATCTTGGCCCAACAGTCTGAGATGGGTAACAATGCTCCCAAAGAACATCGGCCCACCAGTCTGAGATGGGTAACAATACCCCCAGAGAACCTCGGCCCAACAGTCTGAGATGGGTAACAATACCCCCAGAGAACCTCGGCCCAACAGCCTGAGACGGGTAACAATACCCCCGAAGAACACCCGCCCAACAGCCTGAGATGGGTAACAATAGCCCCACTGAACACCGGCCCAACGGTCTAACATAGGTAACAATACACCACTGAACATCGGCCCAACAGTCTGTAATGAGTAACAATGCCCCCGCAGAACATCGGCCCAATGGTCTGACACGGGTAACAATACCCCCATAGAACATCGGCCCAACGGTCTCACATGGGTAACAATATTCCGCCTCAAACCTCGGCCCACCCATCTAACACCATAACTATGACATTACTGAGTTGCCCCGTCAAGTACCTAACAATATCATTTTCTCGGCCCAGATTGGCTGGCCAGTCTTCAACGTAACATTGTCAGCCTCGGTTCACCCATCTGAGATGGGGAAAGTCATGTCATGGGCTGAATCGGATACTGAATGGTTCAGTCTCAGTCAACATTTCCCAAACCAGAACTGAAACCACCGGTTTCAGTTTGGTCTAAACCAGGTTTGGGTCAGTCAATGTAACAAACTGCGGGGAAAGGTGTGAGCAGAAGGATCTTCTATCATGTGAGTACTTACTTGTTTAGATCTCCAGGTCTTCCCTCGCACCATATTAGCACCTTTCCCCACTTCTGCATTTCTCCTTCTTTGCTTTGAGTCATGGCTGACCTCGTCCTCATCCACTGATATTATGCTAGAGGCATAATCTGTGTCGAGCATTCCCTCAGTACCTTTGTATCCCCACAGACATTCAAATTCAGCAGCAGCTTTCCATCAATCCCGCATTACCTATATGAGGTGTTATTTGGTTTCATTGAGATGCTTTCTTGGTGCTCACAGTTGATCTCCTGTTACAATGACGGTCCGTTATTGTTTTCTTTTCTATTTTCTGTTTTCCCTCATCTGATTGTAACTTTTTTCAAGTACTTGCAACATTGCGAAAATATGTCTTGGCACAGATCTCTATGATGTCTTTCTCAAATCATTCATCTGGAATCAGCTTCCAGGTGTTGCTTTGTCGTCGTCACTTTCAAATATGATCATTAGTTATTTCTCATTTGATACATGTCCGCAGCTTACAGTTTCATCATCAAAAACATGCTCTGTGATCTCATGGATGAACTTCAGATTGATGCCTTAGTCCAGGGCTAAATTCCAATTGGGCCACCACATATGCATCCCATCATCCCCAACTGTATATGCATCCCCATCTGGCAGTTGTCCAAGCAACACCGCAATGCGATTTCTCTCGCTCAATGCCTGGTCAATACCACACAAATTCCACACCATGCTGTGAACGAGTTCCTGAAACATATGGAGACAGTGAGTGTTTCCATCCGCAAGATCTCAGCAGCAAACTGACCTTGACTTGATGATGTTGATTAGATATATTCTTGGTATTGTTCTTCACATTTTTTGGTTGAGTCGCCATTTTTTCTTTGAGGCTTTGATAACCATCTTCTAATTCTTCTACTCATTTCTGCAGGTCTTCTTTTTCTTCAGACAATCATTTGACCATTATAGCAAGATTATTACAGGTTGCATTAACCTTTTTGAGATGGGATGCCAGATTGTTATCGCCAAACTGTCTGATGGGAACAGGTGCTGACTGGGGGATATGAGGTGTGTGATGAACAACCTGGAACAGTGTATGGTCAAATGCAAGCTGATTATTCATAGAAGATACCATGGTATTCAGAATCCAAGTCATCCTGTTGCTGTATCGTTCTTCACCCATGTGTTGCAAGGGAAGGCGTGGGGAAGGGCTCGTGTCAATACCGGCATGATCATCACTCATGGGTGGCAAGGAAAGGCGTGGGGAAGGGCTTGCGGCGTGGTCATTGGTTGGCTGAATGATGGAGCTAGAATCCAGATAACCGGAACCGGAACCAAATGTTGAGGTCAAGTATTGGGAATATGGTGAATCATTCTGAAACTGCATATGGCTGTGACTTTGCTGATATGGCTGGTTCATCTACAGCTGCTGCAAATGGCATGGTGAGTACTGAATTGATATTGGCTGTGTCAATTCACACTAATGGTAGGATCGTGAGGGGGCAGAACTCTGCCTTGGGAAACACTTCGGGACGAGATACTTTCATTCACACTCCCTGCCGACATGGGCAAAGAAACAGGTTTCTGCAGCACACAAGAGATACCATTAGTATTCACTTTCAACTGTTGATATCCTGTTGGAGGGTGCCAGGGCTGGCCCCCCCTTGATGGGAAGGACATTGGTGAACGTTCCCAAGTGTAACTGGAGTAGAGGGTGCAACAGCGCATGCAGGAATGATTTGGGGAGTGGGAGCCCCAGGGAAACCAGCTAGTTATCAGGACATATAGATTGGGTTGGGATATCGACTGTATTCCAATCCGAACATGACGTAGATTTGCCTATATTCAGAGTCAGGATAAATACTAGAAGCTACTCTCCTGTCACTCTTGACAGTAGAGCTACATGACAGTAAGTATAGCGAGAACCTGGAAGCTATCAATCTTCCAGAAGTTGATACCATCAGAGGACTTCGGCATTCTAAACTCTCTTCCGGGTCTGATCACAAAGCTCTTAGTAATTGTGCTACATTCAGTTTTACAACATAGTCGGACACTCTCCGCACCGTGCTATTTAAGAATTTCCGCAGTGATTCTTCCTTTGAGTCTGACCCACAAACAAAACACACAAAAAAAAAAAAACCCCTAATAGCCTTTTACGGTTCTGCAGCCTCTTTTTCTCACACACTCTATCTGTATTTTTCATCAATATACTTTCTTTCCTTTCTGGGCCCAGCTTCTGAATTCAGAGCTGGGCCACAGACACCTTACTCCACTCGAAAGACACCCGTGATTAGAGTTCAGTTGATTGTATTTGTTACGCTGGAGTGGGTCTGAGGTCGCTTCTGGAAAGACACTGAAATTGGGAGAAGATCCTGTCCTCGTCGTCTGAGTCTGACTATCTACTACATCCGGAAGGTCAACTATCAACTGAACCGTGGGACTCTGGTCACGTGATCATCCAGGCACAACTACTACAACGCCTCTAAGTCATGTGACAAGAACAAGCACCATATGGAGTAATGCCGGTACTCCATATGGTAATCTCGGTACTCCATATGGTTAAAGGATTTGTAGAATCTCAAATTCATGACTGTCAATGTATTAGTAATGTATTTGTACGATCTTCAAAGGCAGCTTGACAAAGGACCCCTGAATGTCTCAGTAAATGTTAGATTTTTATCCGGACATGAAAGGGGTCAAAGAGGCCGGAAGGCCACCGTTCAGTCCAGACCCACCCAAAGACGATGTTGCAAGGATTAAATCTCGGATGATTCCTCCTCAATCTCTCCTAACAGACCCTCGAGTTGCCTGTCAGCAAGCCTGGCTTGATGGCACACATTCAATCACAGACCCACGTTTTAATAAAGGAGCTGAGCGGTTCCCGCTCTGGATAATCACATATTGGATCACAATCAGCAATACCATTCGGGCACAGACAGAATGGATGTGCGCACGAGAATGGATTGAAGACCAATCTCAAGTTGCGCGCTTCCCTGGTGGATATGGAACGTCAACGGAGATATTTGGGTCGCTTGGATGGAATGCACCACAGACGCACCTGAATATACACATTTCCACGTGGAAACTGTGTCAACTTCTCAGCACCCACTGGCTCTGTGACGACATAATGGACCTCCTCATTAATGACCTGCAAGCCCGACTCAAGAAGGATCCCATTAGAGCACGGAAAATTTTCATTGTTCCCTCGATTTTTTATTCGGTTTTCGCACCTGCAAGACAGGACGGTTATCACTTTGACAAGTTGCCTCGATGTTTGAAGAAGGTCGAGAACCTAGTCAAAAACGAGGGGCTTCAGTATCTCTACATGGCTGTTCTAGTCAATTCCAACCATGAGGTTGCCGTCTATGTTGATTTTGTTGAGAAGAGATGTGGATGGGGTACAAGCAGAGAATGACCTTGGAATGCTTCATTAGTTGGACTAACATGTCATTGTGCAGGGGATTCACTTTCAGGAGAATATCCTTCTCCTACGGTCTTCATGGATAATCTGACAAGTTGGCTTGGTGCTCGCTTTGGAGGAGGCTTTCAGAACTGTGGTGACTCTCTTGAGCATGGTGAACAACGGGACACTTACTCCTGTTTAATCTGTGCTGCCAACACGATAGCACACGCCGTCTTTGGAGATGAATTATGGAACTCCGAGCGCAGGGCAGTGGACCGGCTATATTGGTTCTTGAAGTTTACAGGACGAGACGTAAGTGCATTGTGATCTAGTTCATTCCATAGTTGCATGTGCTCACAATTAGAAACCAGCCGAACAACAATCCCACAGTTGCTCAAACCCAGAGCTCCGAACGGATGGCTATCTCATACCTCACAACGGTGTCAGAGGACATGACCAGAACCATCTGGGAAGATTTGATCAGCACAAGTGAAGCAACGCCAATCTCTACAGACAATTCTATTAAACCTACGGACTCCACCGAGATAGCAGAGGTTGGAGCAAAAGCAAACATTAATGCTGTTGGTGACAAGATGAACACTAATGGTTTGAGCATGAAGAAGACTCTCACCAGTTTCTTCCCAATGTTCTCGAAATGCGCCAAGCGGCGGACCCGCTCACCTAGCACTTCATCCTCATCCAGTGGATCACATGATGGATCAACAACAAACAAGCGAAGGAAAGTTGGGAGAAAGAGAGGACCGGTATGTCATAGTCGTTCGGCTGTGTCTGAACGGCAGACTCGAGAGGCAGCTGATGCAGGAACCCTTAATGTGAACACCAAAAAACTCACCAATTTCCATAACAAGATTCGCACACTGGATCCATATGCTGAGTTTGATGAGGAAAACATCTGCTTGGTCCGTCATTCTGGCTGTGGAAACAAGCTGCTGATGAAGGAACCTTACAATGTAACTCGGTTTCGGATGCACATCGAGGAATGTAAAGGTGACAAAAAAAATGCAAACGCAGCTGGTCGGATGCGCACCTTGACAGCAATGGCATCAGACAAAGGCTGGGGTGCAGAACGAAAACCTGGCCACAAGCAGACACCCGCACAACATTTATCGACTCCATGTCCTGGCTTGACAGAGGTTGACCACGCAAGTATACCAATTTATTTGCGCAGATCCGCGGTCGAAGGAGGTGGGGCACGATCGCTGAGCATCATTTCCAAAGAACGTTTTGGCAGAACCTTTGGCGACCTCAGCACCAAACGGCAACAGACGATCATAGACACGCAGTGACATGAGTGGAAATGGCAAAGTGACCACAAGCATTTACGTATCTTCTCAACTGCATGTGAAAAGTCAAGCAGGATGAAGCCGGGACAACACCACAGCACTCCTTGTTCCCAATGCTCAGAGCTACTCACCAATCGGCAGTTCCTTGACCTCTTGAACAAACCTGTACCAGCCGACGAGAACTATATCTACATTAATCGTCGATTTCGAAATCAGATCTTGGGTGAAGTAGTGTTGGGGAAGTTCGGTCTCAGACCAACCCAAACCCGGTTTAGACCAAACCGAAACCGCCGGTTTCGGTTTCGGTTTGGGAAATTTCGGCTGAGACCGAACCGTTCAGTCTCCGGTTTGGAGATTTGGCCGCGGGCCGAAACGGTTTCAAACTCAGTTTGAACCGCAAACCGACAGTCCAAAGTCGGCTACATGGCTGACTTCGAAAGTCACCCAAAGTCACCAACCCCACCAACAACACCCCCGATATATGCCAAACGAAGACGATGGAGCACCCGAGGTTGACAAAACAGGCGGCGGGGTACTCCCTGCCGCCCGCGTATGTTTTTTAATTTTATTTATTCGAACTTAACTAACGCATTTACAAATTACAGGTCGATGCACCACCACGGCCACCACCACCACGACAACGACCACGACAATGGCAACGACAACAGCGACGGTTACAACCACCGTCAACGCCACGCCGGACGCGCCAACAGCAACGCCCACGGCCCACCCCCAGCGCCACACCAAATGCGTTCAAAACGCACGCCAAACGTACGTGAATGGGGTGGAGTCAACAAGGTGGAAGAGCAGCAGGGGTGGTGCATCCACCCCGCTCCTTCGTGGTATGTACCTTTATTCATTTTTTCACTGATTTATTTGTCCATTATAGAATGCGGCACCGTACCACCACCACCACGCAACACTAACACCACCGAGGAAGGCCAACGCAGGGTCAACCCGGCTGTCGTCGTGTACAACGCGTGTGACGCGTCGGGACACCCATGGAGAAGCCCGCGTGCGGCTCAATGCCGGCGCAGGGCACCCCAGCACCCCAATCTCACCTCGCAAACAGGCTGGCCACGTCAATTGACGTGCGCAGCACTGTTGCGAGGTCAGAATGGTGCAGGGGCACTGAGCACTAGCGGTCCGCGGTTCAGACCGCGTTTGGACCGAAACCGAACCGATGCAAACGGTTTGCATCGGTTTCGGTCTGGTTTGGGGACTTTGGGTGGAAAACCGGACCATTCGGTTTCCGGTTTGGGCAAAAAGGCCCCAAACCGGACCAAACCGAACTTCCCCAACACTAGGGTGAAGCTTTCGCAAAAACGAAAGGGCTTAAAAGTATCATCGAGACGGCAGTGAGGCCATTATATTAATACACATTCATCAAAATTCTGATGCAGACACAGGATGCCAACAAGTCACCGTTTATTCGCTTTGCAGAAGGCGCTCTGCGGGGCAAGTACAAGAATTATCAAGTCTTTATTGGCCTTGTGGAAACCATGGTTCTCAAAGTTGACAAGGAAGAGTGCGGGGTAGGCATGCGCAACTTCACCTATGCACCAGCATGGGATGAGTTTAGTGCACTCGTCTGCATCCAAGCCCCTCGAATACATGCGCTCTTGTCAGAGCATTTTGCCACACGAAGCCTCCGTAGTATTCGGTGAAGCCGCACCAGTATGCTGAAAGATCAATACTAATTGGACCTCTCAGAATGAAACAGGCCCGCATTCCTCGCTCTCCTTTGACCATCTCCGAACGCACATTTGACCTTGCTGCCGAACACCTCTGAAATCGCAAGTATACTGGGATCACTGCGCTGAGTTGTGATGACACTAAGCTTTTGAGCTCATTGCGTCTATACTTCGACTCCGCCGTTGGTGGACATTTCCTAGTGGGAGTAGTCGGTGGTCCGATTACTATCACAAACCAAGAGGGTTTCCGCGAACTCAAATTCACCATCCCAGTTATCAGTGATCAACCCGTCGTGATGGTACAAGATTCTAAGCATGCACTCAAGACATACCAGAACAATATGTTCTCAGGTGCTCAACTACTCACTCTCGGAAACTACATCGCTATCTATCAATCCATCTGGGATATTGCCTTTGAGGATAGCAGTCCTCTGTACCAACGGGATGTAGAAAAATTGGATCGTCAGGATGACAATGCGGCAGCACGATTGTTTTCTGCAGGTACGCTGGACTACATGAAGAAGAAGCATCCCTCCCATCTAGGAGAAATCGTATATCTATTTGTTTTCAGAGAACTTGTGGATGCCTATCAGAACCGTCACATCAATCACAACGAGTGCACAAAGATGGTTTTGCGAGCCCATTTCTTCCGTCAGATGTGGGACACTTATTTGCAACACACTGGCCATCAAGTCGAACACTATTGTTTGTCTCGGGAAGCAATGGACATCAGTCGCATTCTCATAAACGGGTTTCTGTCATTGATCGTTGTCTATCGTGATTATGGACCAGAACGGTTTCCTCTCCTCCCATGGCTCCACTCAACAGAGGCATGCGAGCATGTCTTCGGAACTGCTCGCCTTATCGTCAAGGATTTCACATTACTCGATTTTGTGTATATGCAACCAAGGATTGACTGTAAAGTAAGGGCTGATGTCCTGAAAGCTCAATCCTCAGATCCTAGGGTGCGCACTGGTGGATACAATCATACGTACTTTGACAATGCAGGACTTGACGCAATTACCCTTGCATCTTTCCCATCTAACGCCGAAATCAATCGTATTGCGAATCATGCAGTGCAGGAGGCTAGTAGCCTGGTGGCGCTCCTCGGTATCAGTGTCGACTGCCTGTTGAATCGTCAGAAGACAATCACCCTTCCGGCAATCAGTACTTGGTACCAGGAAGACGAGCCCTTGGTGGAGGATTCGTGTGATGATGACGATGAAAGTATTTCCGGTGATGATGAAGCAACTGAGTTGCAGCAGCTCGTCCAACACTCAGAGGTGGTGATAGAAGATCTTCCACAGCGAGATCGGGAAGATTTAGGGTCTCTGGCATGTGCGGCCCTTGCGCTCACTGCAAATGATATGATGAAAGCGTACGTTACTTGCTTCTTTGCTACAGATTGTTAGGTTTATCTGGTCACAGCCAAACTCTGCATGAGCCCCGTGGCGATGAAGACGATGACCATGATGACTGTGTCATTGCTGAAGATTGCCAGCACATTGAACAAGCTGTTAATATTGTGCCGCAGTCGATTTCGACCATGGATGAGGAGTCATTGCCATTTGGCTATGGAGACTTTGAGCCTGATTTTGCTGAACTCAACTTGGATAACCTCATTCAGATGCGTTTCCTCCATCAAACGCAACAAGCAGCAAATGGCATTCGTCTTCAAGGCAAGGGTGATACAGCTGCCAGCACTGAGGGAGTATCTATGCGCCGGCAACTAATTCGCAAATTCCACAAGGTGTTGAAGCGACAGCAAGAGCGAGGTGTGGGATCTGGGTGTGATTGTGCCGCCCGCTGGCATGACAATGCAGAAGGGGGAAATGCAACTAGTAACGGTAATTCAGCCAATGCAGCGCTTGCTGCAACTGCACTGGCAAAAAAGGTATCCTCGTACTTGCCTACTCGCCTACTGTAACTCATGATATACCACACCGGCAGGCTGCTACAAACAGACGTAAGGCATTCATTCAAGCTAAAGTTCCCCACCTGGATGTCGTCTCCGATGGTCGTGTTTCTGCCCTCAGGCCTATCAAATGTGGTGATTTTGTGTTTGTCTTCAAAGATGACAATGCATGGATTATGCTTGGGAAAGGTGCGCAATGTTATCGGCGAAGTTTTACTTTAACCATTGTCATATTAGTGATTGCGCTCTACTCTAAAACTGGCGGCAAGAATAGCAAGCATGCAGCAATTACAGGATCCACTAGCATATCTGGCCTCTCCCATGTAGGCCTGCAAGTTTTCGAGAACATTGTGAACCGCCAGTTTCGAACCATCCCCGAGAGTACCGCACTCTTCCAGACGTTCCAATTCGCTCTGGTCCCACCCATCTCCGTCCTTTGCATCCTCCACATCAGGAAAACGTGGAGACACAGGGATTTCTAGACAGATCTTATCAACAGATAGCTGACTGATATCATGTGATCTAGTGATATATAAGCTTATCACAATTTAGAACTCTGATAACAATATTGTCATACTATTCCTGTAGCTATCACATTGATATTTTAAGATCAAGTCATGTAATTCTGATAACAATATTGTCACACTATCCCTGTAGCTAACACATTGATATTTTAAGATAAAGTCATGTAATTCTGATAACAATATTGTCACACTATTCCTGTAGCTATCACATTGATATTCTAAGATCATGTCATGTAATTCTGATGTTAAGATGATGAATTCTTCTCAGAGGTATTGCAAGACTGGAATCATTTTGTATGTGGTGATATATTAAAATCTATGCATGGTCACACTGTTGAGATTTGGCATTCCATTGGCAAGTAACTATCTTTCTTGTACCTGGAGTCTGTATAAATATGTACACATATGTTGGCACTATTTGGCTGCACACCTGTGGGTTGAACAAAATACAAAATCTTGTTCATGTCTCAATTTTTCATCCTTACACTTATATTAAGCATTCAAATTGGACAATAAGACAATAAGTGAGATAAGATAAACTTCCAAGACCTTGAGATAAGATTAGATAAAATTAATTCTAAGACCTCGAGATAACATCAGATAAATTCCAAGAAGATTTAACATGAGACCATTATAAGATAAGTGAATGAGAAAGACAATGGTTAAAAGGCAGAATTTTTTCCCCTCCTATTAGTCAATAACAGATATTCTAATATCATTGGTTACCAATGAATACCAGAATTAGTGGTCAAGACATTGTTGGCAACTAATGCTACATTGACATCAATATGCTTGATGTGATGTATTTTCATCTAGGTAACCATAAATTATCTGAGTTGACCTGGCTGTCATCATAGTGATACTGGATGTTACTTATGATGTATCAGATCAGGTCTTATAAGACTTTCTCATTTCATGTTCAATTTCCTGATGGCCACCAACCCCCAGTCGTTGGTAGAGCATGCGTAGAAGTGTCGGTTGAGGATGGCCAGTTGTTCCGAGCGCTCCGTGCTGGCAAAGACCATGTAGTGCTGGCACTCAAGCAGCTTCGCAAGCGCAAAAAAGGGGATGTGGATGTGGGCAGTGAATGAGGCCATGAGTATCACGGATTATATACCCGTCCTACATCGTATACAGCGTTATGGGGAAAAAAAATAAGGCCACCGCGCCATCCGGACATGAAATTGCCTCGGTGGGAGGCTAGCGTAGCATCCGGACATGAAAATCCAATTTTTTGTCCGGACATGGACCCCCGAAAACGGGCAAAAAAAAATCTAGCCTTTAGCGGGACATTCAGGGGTCCTCTTGACAACCATAATATTCAACATAATATTTGTTGCCAGTTTCAAGTTTTCAGTCCGCGTTTCCATTGTACGACGAACGTTAACCACTGGCACATATATACCGACTCTTGGACGATCCTTCGCTGGTCGCTTCCCCCGACACTCTTTTCAACCGACATTCGTTTATTTAAACAAATATGCAATGGATCGAGGCTATATTCATTCTCTCTGTTTTACACTTCGTCTCTGCTACCAGTCTCCTTTCACATCGCCAGGGTGAACTCGATGCCGTGTTCAACAAACGCATCGCATCCCGTTCCACCAACGAGACAGTCTCATCAACCCTAGACCGTCAGACTGACCTACTAAAAAGAGATGGTTCAAAATATGTTTTTATGCACCATGTATGTATGCCAACGTATATTACGGCTCCAGACTGACTTTCTCATTTCTCGCCGTCGAAAGATAGTTGGAAGTACGATCCACCTCTTCTATCGTCTCCTTCAGACCGACGCTGACTTATCAATTTTTCTCTCACAATATCAGACACGTACGCCTTTTTTCTTTCCCCCAGCCATTCCTCCCCAAGCCCTCACCTCTCTACCCATAGCTATCCATACACCCAGGCGGACTGGGCGGATGACATCCACCAGATTCAAGCCAAGGGCGTGTAAGTGTCTGAACTGACTTTTTATTAACTTTTCCATTCTGAACTCTCTCCGCTCTCTAGCGATGCTATAGCTCTGAACTTGGGCTCCGATGCCTGGCAGCCCACTCAAGTTGCCTCAGCTTACGCTGCTGCTCAAACATTGGGCACAAACTTCAAGCTCTTCATCTCCTTCGATTTTACTGCCCTTGACTGCAATGTCGATGCTGTCGTTTCCCGCGTCAACCAATTTGCTCAGCACCCAAATCAGTTCCGTGTCAACGGAAAACCCATGGTTTCGAGCTTCGAGGGCAAGTGCTTGGGCAACGGCGGGTGGGCGTCGATCAAGGCCCAAACCAACGCGTTCCTTATGCCTTTCATTTCGGGGCTCGAGGGTGACTTTGAGACCTACTCCAGCATGGATGCATGGTTATGGTATGTTTCTGGCCTTACTCCGCATTTCGCGTTGAGCACTGACTTGTTGTCTGGCTAGTTGGGGATGTGCTTGGCCCCAGGGCAATCAAGCCAAGAACGTGAGTTCGCTTTGACCCTATGTTGTCAAATGGCCACTAACACATTTTACTGGTCTGTAGACCAATGACGACAACTTCTGTATGCTTTCTCGTCAATCTTATCATAGTCATTACCCGTAACTCACTTAACAGACATGAGCCAGCTTGGAGGTCGTTATGCTACTGCGCTCAGTGGTTGGATGTTGTAAGCTTATTTTATTTTATTTGATCCCTCCTCTATCTCTTTTACACAAAGAATTCCAGTGCCCATTACAGCTACAAGAATTTCTATCAGCGAGGGGACGACTGGTTGCTCAACACCCGATGGGAGCAGTTGATTGCTATGCGTAACCAGCTCACCTTCGTAGAAATGGTGACTTGGTGAGATCTTCCTGTTTCCAGCCATTTTAGGGATTGCACGGCTGACAAAGGGAACTGCCCCAAGGAACGACTATGGCGAATCGGACTAGTAAGGCACCTATGTTGATGCGAATTGTTTTTTTTCAATGACCATTTTGCTCTCCAACTTACTCAGCTTCGGTCCCATCAAGGGTGCTCCGCCTGGAGGGACAACCTGGATAAATGGTTTCCCACACTCGGCCTGGTTCGACATGTCCCAGTACTACATCACTGCCTTCAAGACCGGTAGCTTCCCTGCCATCACGGTGCATACATTGTTATTTTGCTCACTCTGAACTACTACTATCCTGCATCCTTTGAGCAGCAAGATGTCATCTACTACTGGGCCCGTCCCCACCCAGCATTAGCAACTGCCTCTTCGGATGGTCTTGGCAAACCCAGCGGTTTCGATTGGGCGGAGGTAAACCAAAAATGTCTTGTCGACGGCGCGTTCCGTTGGGTGACAGTCATCTGTTCACAGGATTCCTTATGGGCGGCTGTCTTCGCGACATCATCTTGTACTGTGACCCTCAAAATCGGTAGCTCCTCCAAGACGTTCACCAATGTCGCTCCGGGTGTAACCAAACTCAAAATCCCGCTCGCACCTGGACAAATCACCGTCACTATGACCAAGGGCGGGCAGACGGTCATCAATAAAACGCCCAACGACTTCACCTTCGTCAGCAACCCCACAACATGTGAGCATCCTTTGCTTGGGTATCGGGTTATACCGCTTTCTCAACTTTGTGTGTTTCAAAGATAACTACAACGCATATGTAGGATCTGCTGGTAAGAAATTTCAAATAACCGTTTATTTACGTTAATATTTCATTTGGAAGGTGGCGGTGCTGTAAATCCACCACCCCCACCCCCACCAATGGCTAGCATGCAAACCTCAACCTCAACAGCAACAAATAGTCCTGTCGAGCAGCAGATTGAGCAGCCAACCGATACTAGCCTGCCTACCTCAACCTCATCGGCCACATCCACTGATCAAGGCGGGCAGCGTTGCGGCCGCCAACCCCCAAATGTGAGGGCCTTCATCAAAATGGCTTTTCATTTCATTGCTCACCTTTATTCTTGCTCTATTGTTCACTTTTCCTAATCAGGCGCTCAAAAAGCGGCACTCAACGCGACGACGCTCTTTGAAGGTCTTTTAGTTACTTTCCTCTCATCCCATGATACCTGCTTGGATTGCAGCTTCTCATTTGTCTTGATGGCATCATATTTCTCCAGTATATTTTCTTTCCCGGGGCCCCTTATTCCGCTTTTCCATTTCATGTTTATGTTGTGTATGCTATTTTTTTTCATGCTACCAACCCTCAAGACCCTAGGTCTGACGGTATCATATTGATATACAGAGCAGGAAGATGAGTCATACGGGTTAGGACTTCCGACATCAAAATGATATATTAGTCGTGGTCAGAGTGACCGAATCATTCACTGCATGATTTAACGATGACACAGAAGACGGATGAGTCGCAAGCTTAAGTCTAAACGAGGTAGGAGTGTGACAAAAGATATGGTCTCTGAGCGAGTGACAGGTGTGACACAGAGTCCACCTGACCTTCTCACACTACCAGCCTTATAAGGCTGGTAGTGTGGGAAGGTCAGGTGACAGAGTCAGCGCTCTGTGCCCTCGCTGTCACTGTCATTGCGGCTCGTTTTCTTCACCCTCCCACCACACTCCTCCTCGTCTTACCTCTTCTTGTTACCTCAGTGTTACCAACTGCTGCCTGGGCAAGTGTGCTTCTCCCTGTGATCTGGACCATGCGAGGTGCCCATCCCACCCTCGCTGCTCACACCAGTTCCTTCCCACAGGCCAGAATCACTCTTTCCGGGGCTGGGAAGCCTCTTGGCTTTCACCCAACCCCTCTCTTCATCCTTCTCTCCCTTCCTGCTTCTCTGATCCCTACAAAAGTAGTTATCCTATCTTGTGCTTCCCTCTCCCGTCTGCAATCTGAGTTCACCGCAACGTAATCTCAAAGAGAGTTTTTGCCCAAATAATATTGAGATATCCACTCAAATATTGAAATTATTTTTGTTGTTATCATAAGTCCAAAAACGTTGTAAACAATCAGGTTATCTAAATGTGGTATTCACATCGAAGATAGTGCAGGCAGAATTTTAAACTATTTGGTCTCCAGATATTCAGACCCGTGGCTTTGTGCCTGAATATCTGGAGACCGAATAATCTAAAAATTTGCCTGCACTATCTTTGTTGTGAATACTGCATTTAGATAACCTTACTTTTTACAACATTTTTGGATTTATGATAACAACAAAAATAATTTCAATATTTGAGTGGATATCTCAATATGATTTGATGGTAAAAAATCCTCATCCATCTCCTGTGTGATTTTCACCACACTTCAGGACCCTGAAATGAATTTGAATTGTGTCCAAGTCTGACTGCAACATCACGAAAAGTGATTATGGGCTCAATTCACATAGGATTCTGAATATTTGTCTGACTATGTACCTCATTCACTGACCAAACCTCCATGTCACCTCTTCACCGTGATGCTCAAGCCAAACACCTGGTCAGACTTTATATCTCAACAAATTGGGCTTGAAAACAAAGAAGAAAGCAACGTCATACTGCTCTCAAGGCAACCAGTGATCCACTTCCTCACAGACACTTGAGTCAAACACTGGATCTGTCATGGTCAGACATGCCAGTGGACAACACAAGGCTTACTGGAACCTTGGAGTCAAACTCTACCACAGACATGGATGAGTTTTCCAACAGTTCTATCACTTCTGATGAAGACTTAGAGTCAGATGCTGGAGGCTCACAATCCACAGATAGAATGGGGGATGATGGGAGTTATACTGATGAATTGAGCAACTTGGACTTGGACCCAAGCTTCATCAGGATAACCATGTGATACTTAAGATCTTAATATGTCTTATTCTTAAAATCAAGACCAAAATAAGAAAGAATAAGTTAATCCCATTTCTTAATCTGTCTTATGCTGTCTTAAAACTAAAATTAAGACATCTAAGACCAATTAAGAAGTGACAGGTTTTCCTGATGAAGGCACCAGGAGATCACTTTCAGCAAGCACTGCATGTCTCACCTGCAACATTTGACAAAATCATTGCCAAATTTGTAGGAGATAGTGTCTTCCACAACTGCTCAGACCAGGCCCAAATATCTGTTAAAGAACAGTTGGCGGTCACCCTGTATCATTTCAGCCATGACAGAAATGCAGCTAGCTTGCAGTCAGTTGTCAACTGGGCTGGGCTCAGAAAAGGTACAGTCTCTCTGGTCACTTGACAGGTCATGACAGTGATTTTGCAACCAACCTTTCTGCACAACTTTACCTGGTTGTATAACAAGAGCAATGTGAGTTGACCTTCTGACCTAAAAAATAGATGTCCTAAAAAATAGATGTTTGATGATTGATCTTACTGCATATGAAGTGGGATTTTGATGGCCAGCCTACTGTTGTTCTGAGTTTGAATTTCCTCGTTCCTGGGATTTTCTTTATTAGGGTAGACTCAATAAGGAAATCTATCACATTTTTCTTATCATTATCTTATTGTAGTGTGAATGTGATCAACCATTTGTGCAATGGCTGCCATGGACAACTCATCACTCAAAATGAACCTGGAAACCATCAGGAACCTCTCTGGTGATGACTTGACAGCAAAATATCAAGAAATGCCATCAGATTACAAGTTCTTTTAGTTTCTTAAAACACTTGTTCTTTATCAGACCTGGTTCAGTGGGTTCATAATTATAGCAATTTGCATTGTTTATGGCAGTTTGACACAGAATTTTGTTCAATAAGTCAAACAAGGCCACTTTCATGGCAAAGCCCACTACCAGTGCTACTCATAGTATTAGCACTTACTCAGCAAATATTTGTGGGCTTATGCTTCATGCTGGAGATCTGATACGTATTGTTGATGGTTTTCAAGTTCATTGAGCATGTCAGTGGTTAACATAGAACTTGATAGAAGTAAGAAAACTATGATGTGATGATTTGTTATCCGACACATACACAAAACCATAATGGAATATGAAGTACATTGAGCAATAATAGAGTTAGGCAAGGAGAAATGGTACACAACATGAGCAGGTTTCCATTCACAAGAGACATAGTGAATAAGGACACCTTAGGAGCTGATATGTGTGACAATAAAAGCTGGCTTGGAACCCAAGCACACCAGCAGAGCATGGAACAGAAAATTTTGTTTTTGGGGGAAGATCCAAAACCGATTGTCAAATAAGACCCACTACCCAAAGGTAGTGGGAATAAGGAAAGATGGACTTAGACAAAATTTCTGTGCTCTGTCTTGTATCTCATGAAATATTACATGGATTGACATGGTGATAGAGGGAAAGTTGTACTATTTTTGAAGGGCTATCAGGCCCTGTAATTACATTTGGACAATATTGAGTGTTGTGGATGAAATTAAAGGTAAACTAGTACTTTTTGACACTCAAAATGATATTGTCAAATTATGGCATCAAATGAACTCCTATGAAGATTGTAGGGAGAAACTTGTTTAGTTTTTCAAGAAGTACATATATTGTGTGTTTCTTTATTTTTCTCCTTTGAGCCAATATTTATGATTCTTATCATGTTTCAGGCCTAATGCAGACAAACATGGTATAGATAGATGTAATATTAGCTCAAAGGAGAAAAATAAAGAAAAACACGATATATGTACTTCTTGAAAAACTGAACAAGTTTCTCCCTACAATCTTCTTCATAGGAGTTCATTTGATGCCATAATTTGACAATATCATTTTGAGTGTCAAAGTATTAGTTTACCTTTAATTTTATCCACAACTTACTACACACTCAATATTGTCCAAATGTAATTACAGGGACTGATAGCCCTTCAAAAATAGTACAATTTTCCCTCTATCACCATGTCAATCCATGCAATATTTCATGAGATACAAGACAGAGCACAGAAATTTTGTCCAAAGTCCATCTTTCCTTATTCCCACTACCTAAAGATAGTGGGTCTTATTTACAGCTAATCCAGAAAACCTTGTCATGCACACTTTTGTTTTGAGTCAACTTATCATTTTCCCACACTTTCATGGTTTACCATGGTCTTTCAGCACATCAGCGAAGACCTCAAAGATCATGTTTTATAGCTTCTTGCTCAAGATTACATCCCAAAGGATGTTTGTGACATCCTTGGCATCTCTCAATGTAGCCTTCTTCGCTGGCAAAACAACCTTGACACCTTTGGTAGTGTTATTCCTCCTTGCAATCCTCTCCAATCCTGCTGATATGCAGTGCACATCCCTAAGCATGGAAACCTTCTATTGGACCTATGCTAGCCTTGACACACTGCAATTAACTGTGAAAAATCCTGATTTACATGTATGTCTATTGTGATACGACTGTGATATGCATGCAATATGTGCAATGATTTGACATTACTGTGATTTTCTTTGGAGCTCTTTGGCCCCTGCAGAAACATATTCTGAGCCTCTCAGGCATCACCCACACTTATACCATTCACCCTGAGTCATTCCTATTCCATTCCAGTCCCAGGGAAGTCTTTATGCAACATGTTTCACTTATTTCAAAGGTTATAGCCCCCATCCTCTAGATATTTTGGATATTGCTTCACATGGTGCTATACCCTTTGTTTCAGTTCTGTTTCATCCCTATTGCACACCATAGTTCCATCATGCACTATCTATTTGTCTTGCCTTCTTCACTCTTTATTGTCCTGACAACCAACTTCGCATAAATACCCTCTATAGTTTACATACTAGAGAGAGACGTCTTGTATACCCCTAATTCCAGTCTATCATATCACCTCTTTACTGTACCATCCATGCAATAGCTCTGATATGCTCTATTAAACTTTGCGTTCCTTCTACAAAGTGCTATGTATATGCCAAAAATGTCGCAACTGTTTCACATGCATCACACAGAACAGAAACATCATCATAGCTATCCAGAGCACTTCTAAGTATTGTTTCTAATCTTTAGGATTGAGATTGAACCCCTCAGAATTCATACAGCACTGTGGTAGAGTTGGTATTTGATTCCATTCACATTACTGCAGTACACCCTTTCACCGCCCTAGCATTCTCAATACAGATCAAACTCATGATCTGTTTAGTATGTTATCAGAAGCACCTGAAATGTACTTGGATGAAATACATGAATGGATTGCTGTAACTCAGGACACCAATCTTTCTAGTGATGCCGAAGTTCGGTTCGGAACCGAACCGAACCCGGTTTGAACCGCGAACCGAACCGGAAGTTCGGTTCTGGTTCAGCCATTTGGCTGAACCGAACCGCTGGTTCAGTTTGCGGTTCTGGCACTGACATGCGGTTCAAACCGCATTCAAACGCGGTTCAAACCGCGAACCGTAATGTATAGTTACCTACGTAGATACTCATTTAGATACTTAATTTTTCACATTTTTTTCTATGCAGTCGCGTGAACTTAGGTCATGTGACCTTAAACATACGCGCAAAACACTAACTTGAACGTTACTCAGCAACCACGGTAAGTAACGGCCTGATACTATATTTTACTGACATTTTATTACATAGAACAGCCCCCCGTGGCCCACCTTGACCGCATAAAGAAGGCGCCCGCGGTCAACTCCACCCAACAACCTCCCTTGCGTTCCAACGCGAGTCGGAGTGAATCGATGGCAGCAGCGGCAGCAGCAGCAACGGCAGTGGCAACACCACATACCACCACCCCGACGACGACGACGACGACGACGGCCAAATGACGACGACGATGACGGCCAAATGACCGCAACAACAGCAGCAGCAGCAGCAGCAGCAGCAGCAGCAGCGGCAACGGCAACAGCAGCAGCGGCAACGGCAACAGCAGCAGCGGCAACGGCAACAGCAGCAGCAGCAGCAGCAGCGCAGCGGCAACGGCAGCAGCAGCAGCAGCAGCAGAGCAACACCGGCGGCAGCAGCCAGGTACGTCCCCCAAATCCAGTCCCAACGACATCGGCTAATGAGGGGAATGGACGAGGCGACAACGAAGACCCACCTCACGAACACGCCCTAGCCGCGTCAATTGACGTGCGGACACCCATAGGAAGTCCCCAGCCCCATCCAACCTCGCGAAAACAGACGGAGCGCGTCAATTGACATGCCCCGTTCTTCGCGAGGTCGTCAGCACGCGCGGACGCCCATGGAAAGTCCCCGGCCCCATCCAACCTCGTGAAAACAGACGGAGCGTGTCAATTGACGCGTCCCCGTTCTTCGCGAGGTAGGTAGCACGCGCGGACGCCCATGGGAAGTGCCTGGCCCCAACCCAACCTCGCAAAAACAGACGGAGCCCCCCCATCTACCTCGTGAGGGTGACAGCCGCGTCAATTGACGCGCGTCTGGCCCGCGCGAGGTATTTGGAGGTGGGTTCGCGGTTCGAACCGCGTTTGAACGCAGACCGAACGCCGTGAAACCGTTCGACACGGTTCCGGTTCGGGTTTGGCATTTCGCTGAACCGAACCATCAGTTCCGGTTCCGGTTTTTCAAAAATAGCGAAAATCCGGACCGAACCGAACTTCGGCAACACTAAATCTTTCATGATTAGCATTGCACGAACTTATTCAAGATGCTGGTCTAACATACAAATTACTCCAGAAAGCAGCTTCAGGGTGGGATGAGGAGGCTCATGTGGAGGGTCTTTGTTTGTGAGCATTTGGTAGGGAGTATGCTCATCATTGCAGATGAGTCAAGTAAAGATGGTCACATCATCTTCCGCAGACGTGGTAGAGCTCTGTGGGCAATGAGCTACTATTAATGCTGACTTTGTGCAAGGGGAGTGGTACAGCATCCTGGCTGCTATCAGCATCAGTGGTTATTTGAGTACTCATATTATACCTGGCTCTGTGGATGGTGATGAGTTCTTTGACTTTGTGATACAAGACATTGTATGTGTCCACTCTACACAGTGCTATATTGACTTCTCAATCTTTTTTCTTCATTAGCTGCCTCAGATGAACCCATATCCACAAGCTTGAAGTGTGCTAGTACTCAACAACTGTGCAATCCATAAAAGCTTCTTTCTTCAAGAAGTTATTGAAGCACAAGATATGCTTCATCTCATGGTCTGTCTTTTTGCTCAGGACCTTTTCAGGTAGTGTCCTTCTGTTTTTGCCAGCATATTCTCCTGATTTCAACCCTATCGAGGAGAGCTTTAGCTCAAGTGGGTGCTCATTACGAGTTCTTTTAATTTATTAAAAGACTTGTTCTTTATGAGACCTGGTTCAGTGAGGGTTCATAATTAATGTTCGTGCATCGCCTATAGAGAAAATTCTTTTGGGCAAGAGATATGATTCTACTTCTGATACTGGAAAATCAGATACAGTTGGGGCCATGTGTGGACAAGCTTATATAAGCATCCAAATATAGGTTGTTGCAAAAAAGACAAATTACCTTCCAATTATATTCAAAATATTCGTACTGGTCTCAATTCTTATCAGAATCAGCTGAAAATTGAACTGCTGACTAATATTATCATTTCGGGTTGGGCGTGACAGTGACATGTGACCAATCTAACCATATAAGGCAATTTTTGATATTATATAGCAAATTTTTTGCTGATCATAATGGTGACAGTCACATGTGACCAGTCTAACCATATAAGGCAATTTTACACCATATATGCTAAATTTTGAGGTGATCACAGGAGTCATGTGACCGCTGTTACTATATATGGAAATATCAGCCATATAAGCAGAAATCAGTGTAACTCAGATGATATAATGTTATTTTTACTTAAAACATATAATTCAATGTGATATTGCTGTATATATTATATGCCAATTATATATTTCAAGCAAAATCACTTATCGATGTTCATAATAATCATACGAATAAAAATCTAATGACAGAAACAAGACTTTGTTCATGCCATATGCAACTTTAGCCCACTCAAGCACAGCTAGCTATCTTCATATTGTCATTGGTTGTGCAGCAAGGTTATGGAGATGTAAGGTGGAGCAAATGTAAGTCAATTGTTATTATACTATTTAAAGACAGTTGTATTTGACAGTTGACGTGTTACACTCTTTTTTAGCTGAGAATAGTACATAATGATGAAGCAAATAACACGCTATGCAGTTTTATTTTTTCTACTTTTTATGTTGCTATGGTGAGAGGTTGCTATAATGAAAGTGAGGAGGAGAAAAAAAGAACTCATTCATGCCATGCGCAGCACTGGCCCACTAAACAAGTCTTGCTATCTTGACATACTCACTAATCTCAGTCCCATGTATAGTCAAGGCCTGGATTCATTGAAACTGGTGGTGCATGGTTGATAGTGACATACCGGAACTTGATCTCCTAGAAGCTTGCAGGCATGTCACTGCAGAGATGGTGAAGAGTTGGTTTTGGCATTCTGGTTTTCATGTCTGATCTCACTTCTTATCACCATATGTACATGGAAAATGAATCTATTAGGGTGGTATGATTGTTCCCACAACAGTACGAGACTGACCGTTCATGAAGAATAAATGGTATCTGATAAGTAGATCATATGAGACAAACAAAAGGGTATCAAATCAAAATGCAGTGAAGACAGGATAAAGTGAATTAGGCATTGTGAAGGTCACATTTATACTTGCTGTATGCCTTCAAAACACGTCCCCATGTCAATGGAGGAAATCCAGCTTGTTCACATTGAGCTTTGGTGATCAGACAAAGGTTGTCACCAACTTCAAATCCTAACTTTTTGAGACCTGCTTCAGCAATGTCCCCAAGGTGATATTGTTCACAGAAGTCGTCAAGGGAACTGCCAGTAGGAGGTGGAGATGATTGTGGCTCAAGACTGTGGGTCTGTGAGTGACTTGTAAGTGGTTGTCCCCACATTTGTGGCCCTGCATTGACCATTGTGTGCGCCTACAATCCCCCAGACCCAGGAAAGAAGTGAGGAGCTGTTGATGGGAAGCTTGGTAATACTACAGGATTACCGTGTCCAAAGTATGGTGGGTTTTGGTAGGGTAGGTAATGATTGTCATACAGCAGGTGTGGAGGTGGGGTTGGTGGTGGTATAGCTTGTGAAGGGGATTGGGCAGTTGTTGGAACAGCTGGCTGAAGACTTTGGCAAGCTTACTTCGGCCACGGGTTGGCATTGAAATGGTTTGAACCAAGTGGGACAGCAAGCATTGATGCCTTGCCATTTCGCTGAGGAAAATGAGACATATTTCAAAACAGCATATGCTAAATACCTACAATCGGCACAGCCCAGACTATTTTTTTGGTATGATTAAGAATAAAGTGCTGGTCTGTTAGTTGATGGTGAAAGCATTGCTGGTCTGAATGATTCTTGCATATGCCATTTCAGTACTTGAGATCAATCTCATTGATTATCTCTTGTAGTCCTTCATCTAATCATGCCTGAATTGCATGAGATGTCTGAGATATAAAGATCCTGACAGGTATACCTTTTTACAATTTGTGCTGTCATCATCAGAATGGTCATCCTCTTCAACACCATCACCAACAAAATTTATGGCTGGAAATGTATTGCTAGGGCCAGCTTGCACTGAAGCTGTCCAAGGCTGGATAATAATGAGTAAATGAAGCCATTTAGGGAGTAGTAACATTACCACTGCACTTACAGGAGCTGGAAGCCTGGGTGGATCTATCCAAACAATGATATATGGCAGAGTTACATTCTTGATGGTAGCTTTGGACTTGATCTGTTTTACTAATGAGTGGAATGCAACCTCAGACCTCAATGGGAACCATGTTGAATTGGCTGGTTTTAGCCATCTCCATTCTGCACTGGAAATGGCTAAATTGGCAGGTAATGCCTCTACTAGTTCTCCAAGACAATCCAAGAACCCTTGGAATCCCATGGTTGTCTCGGCAGATATTGGGCCAAAGGCAAGTGGCTGTTGCTTTTGCATGGTTTTATTTCAACCTTCTACAGTCTTCTTTGATGGTCATAGTACCATACTAAGGTTTTGAAGGAGAATGATGGTGGTGCTTCAACAGCATGATTCTCAGCTGTTTCTGAAGGAAGGACCACATCTGCGGCTGAGCGCGTCTCACCCATTCCTCAAGTATTCCTCCTTCATCAAACCTTCCTCCAGCTTCTCTTCATCCCCATCCGTTGGAGTGGTACGGAGGTACCGCTCCGAGGGCTAGCTGGAGAGTCTCGCTGGAGAGCTGGCGAGGAAGGCTTGATTGGGACTGACTACTGACAGGGATCTGTCTACAACAAACCGTGGGAGCCTCATCATGTGACCAGGCACTCGCTACCACTCCACTGTTAGCTCCCACGCCTGTTAGTCTATCTTACAGGCCACCTTCGCCTTCTCTTCGCCCACGAGCCTTGGCTGCTGCTCCCACCGTTCAGTCTTCAACACCTTTTCCTATCTCTTTTCCTCCATCTCCGTCAGCACTGCTGCCCGCTGTGCCATCGTCAAGCACTCCTCCGCTTCCACGCGCATTAGCTCCTGCTCCCCCTGTTCATTTATCAGACCCTCTTCCTGCCGCTGGGCCGGCTTCTTTGCACAATGCTTCTGAAAATGTGTCAATTCAAAAGCGCCCTCAATCTCCGTCACAATCCATCGACACAATCCCTGCCTGTGCCAAGCGTAGCCGTCGCCAATCAATACCCACACCAACCACTAGGGAGGTTGTGCAGGCCCTACGTCAGACAAAAGAAAAGGTATGCAGCTTGATCTCATTCTGTGGACTATGTACTGATTGTTATCTCTTGCAGCGCATTCGCTCAACTGTAGCTATCACGCGCCGACCACTGGAAAACCTTCCAGACCGGCATGCATTGGGTCGTATGAACGTAACCTGTCCTTTTTGTGGAGCTTTGCATTGGATTGAAGAGAAATTTTTGCGTTCATCCAAATCACATCCTCAATTCACTGTGTGCTGCCAGAGAGGTCATGTTGATCTTCCTCTATTACCTGCTCCTCCCCCGTTTCTTCACACCGTCCTCGAGGGCTCCGATAGCCAAGCCCTCGAATTCCGCCAAAATATCCGTCAATACAACATGTCACTAGCATTCACATCCCTCGGCGTAATGGAAGATCGCTTGGTAAATCGGCGTGGAGGTTGGGTTTTTCGTATATCAGGTGAATTGTGTCACTTGGTCGGCTCACTCCGCCCTGCCGAAGGCATACCTCCCGCATTTGCACAACTGTACATATACGACTCCCGATTAGCTCTACACCAGCGAATGAACCGCAACGACAATCTTTGTGAAGATACAATGCTCTCTCTCCAATCTATGCTTCTCACCCATCACCGCTATGCCTGGGACTTTCGCCATGCATACGAAGTCCTTCGCGACTACCCAGATGCTCCCAATGCGGAAGTCAGACTTCGTGTAATGCCTGCACAAACATCTGTTTATGCGCCTCCTACCTCTGATGAAGTCGCTGTCATTTTGCCTGGCAATGGAACTGCACCTGAGCGTCGCGACATTTTACTCCGATCACGGTCAACCAGTGGTCATGAGCTGGCGAGGATTGATGATGGGCATCCTGCATATTCTCCTCTGCACTATGTACTGCTGTTCCCTCATGGGACTAATGGCTGGCATCGTGACCTGTTTCACCGTGCCCTTCCTGGTGAAAAGCTTCCTGTTGACCCTGACTGGGCCCCTGCACGCGTGTCTCAAACTGAATACTCTGCATTTCGCTTGCATACCCGTGAAAGCGAATATCCATCGATTCACCTGGGTGGACATTTATTTCAACAGTACACTGTTGACATGTGGGCCTCCGCAGATCAGACATGTTTATCATACCTCAGATATAATCAAGGCAAACTGCGTGCTACTCTTTATAGTGGATTAGAGGATTGGCTTTGTGCTGATGAGATCGTTGATCCTAAGGAGCTGGGCATGCGGACTATCCTTCCATCCTCCTATATAGGTGGGCCGCGAAATCTCCAACAATGCTATCAAGATGCCATGGCTATCGCACATTTTTTCCGCAACATCGATCTCTTTATTACCATGACCACCAACCCTGAGTGGCCTGAGATCCAACGAGAGCTTCTTCCTGGCCAAACTGCCTATGACCGGCCGGACTTAGTAGCATGGGTATTCAATCTCAAAAAAGAAGAGCTCCTGCATGACATTGTCAAGCGAAAGATATTTGGACGCGTTTCTGCATATATCTACGTCATCGAATATCAAAAGCGTGGCCTACCTCATGCTCACATTTTGGTAATTTTGGACAACGCCGACAGGCTCCGCGCTCCAACTGACATCGATTCGTGCATATCCGCCCAATGGCCCGATCCCGATAAAAATTCCCAATTGTTTGACACTGTCAAAACGTGCATGATCCATGGCCCGTGTGGTAACCTCAATGCGAAAGCACCTTGCATGAAAGACGGCAAGTGCTCGAAGGGTTACCCAAAGACATATCAGGAGGTAACAAGCACCACCAATGACGGCTATCCCCTTTATGCACGACCAAACGATGGACATGCTTACATGGTCAAAGTTCGCAAACATATGGTCGAAATAGACAATCGTTGGATAGTTCCATATAATCCCTATCTGTCGTCAAAGTATAATTGCCATATCAACGTTGAAAGCGTTGCGACTTTCAGGACGATCAAGTACTGCTTCAAATACATCCACAAAGGACCTGATCATGCCACTCTCGAGTGCAAGCTTGACGAGATCAAGACGTACATCGATGGACATTACATTGGTGCACCGGAAGCTGTATGGCGCATTTTTCACTTTCCCACTCATGAACAGTCCCCTGCTGTCGTCCGACTCCAGGTACGTCTTTCACAGTGTTGTGTACTTTAACTAACCATATGTGCACTTATAGATTCATTTACCTGGCCAACATATGGTTCTCTTCAATCCAGATGAACCAGTTGAAACAATTGTTGCCCGTGCGTCATCCGAAGCCACCACGCTCACGGAGTTTTTCAAGATGAACAACAACCCTGGCCCTGAAGGAGTGGAGGCACGTGCGCTCACATACCAGGAGTTCCCCCACAAGTTTGTGTGGAATAAGATGAAGAAGAACTGGTCGCTTCGCAAACGAGCCTTTGCCCTTGGTCAGATGTATTTTGTTCCACCCACAGCCGGCGAACGCTTCTACCTCCGTACTTTGCTTACTGTCGTTCGCGGTGCCCAATCGTTCAAAGATCTTAGAACATATGAAAATATAGTCTATCCAACGTTCCAGGATGCATGTAAAGCTTGCGGTCTACTTGAAGATGATGGAGAATGGCACTTATGCCTCCGTGAAGCATCTGGAATGCAGACTGGCACCCAACTATGGCACTTATTTGCAAGTATGCTCTTATTCTGCCAGCTTACTTCACCGGAACAATTGTGGCAGGAATTCTGACAACACATATGCGATGACCTCCATGTCTGAATCCCCAATCCTACCAATGAACGTATCTACGATTATGGGCTATTTCTCATCGCTCAGATCCTCTCGCACTCTGGCTATACTCTCGATCAATTTCCACACATGCCACTTCCTCATGAAAACTGGTCGATTCTCACAAACAATCATTTCATCAGCGAACAACTCACATATAACGTTGCTGACGAACGCGATCAGTTTTTGCAACATATGGAGAATGTTGAATGTATCCCAGAACAATTAGATGCATATGAACAGATCATTAACAGTCTTGACGGCAGCCACAGCGCCGTTTTCTTTCTTAATGGACCTAGTGGCTCCGGAAAAACATACCTATATCAAACGCTTTGCCATAAGCTGCGATCTGAAGGCAAAATCGTACTGTGTGTCACTTCAAGTGGCATCGCAGCTTTACTATTGCCAGGTGGCCATACCGCACACTCCGCTTTTCGTATACCAATAAATACACTCGATGCCGAGTCAACATGCAATATTTCTAAACAGGACCTGCGTGCAGAACTTCTATGAGCAGTTGACCTAATTATATGGGATGAGGCACTTATGCATACCCGATTCGCCCACGAAGCTCTTGACAAAACATTGCGTGATATATGCAATGTGATGAGCACCCTTTCAGCAGAAAAACTGTAATATTCGGCAGAGATTTTCAACAAACTCTACCTGTCGTTCCTGGTGGTTCGCACGAAGACATTGTTTCTGTCTCTCTTCCACGTTCTTACCTTTGGCGAGAGCTCCAAGTCCTTACACTACGATTCAATATGCGTCTATCAAACCAAAGTATGCTCAATACAGCTTTGAATGAAGAACAAGCCTTTGCCGATTGGCTGTTGTCCATTGGCCATGGTGAGGGCATCAGCAATGACGGCACCATCCCTTTTGACCCCAAAATGCGTGTTAACAGTGTTGACGCACTCATCACATCCACCTATCCGCATATCGAAGAAGCCATGCCCTCACCTCAATTCTTCCTGGATCGTATGATACTCGCTCCAAGAAATGCTGACGTCGATCATCTAAATAGACAAGTTCTTGACAAATTGCCGGGCACTGAAACTACTTTTTACAGTGCCAATTCAATTGAAGCTGATCCATGCTCGCACAGCGAGCCTGAGCCACTCCCTGTGGAATTTCTAAGAACACTTGAAGCTCCTGGCCTACCCCCTGGTGAACTCCATCTAAAACCCGGCTGCCCTCTCATATTGCTTCGCAACTTGGCACCTGAAAGAGGCTTATGCAACGGGACTAGGCTTATTTTAAAACGCGCAACTCACCGTGTTCTAGAGGTAGAAATTTTAACAGCAAAACACACAGGCGAACTTGCATTCATTCCCTGCATTACGCTCTTTCCATCAACACAGACAAATTTCCATTTTCGACTCAGATGTCGACAATTCCCGGTACGATTGGCCTTTGCAATGACTATAAACAAAGCACAGGGTCAATCCATCTGTCACATTGGCCTTGACCTCCGAGAGGATGTTTTTGCACACGGCCAACTCTACGTCGCCCTTTCACACGCATCATCAAGTCATCACATCAAAATCTTACTTTCACCATCCACCCCTAGCACTGATTGTCGTATAAAGAATGTTGTATATCCTGAGATATTCCAAATGTTATAATAGTTCCTTATTTCATGTATATCGATTCATGTCTTCAACTAAAAAAATTCAATTCGTTTCTGGCTTTCATTCCCTTTTTTTTTCAAAACACAAACAGCCAGCCGGTGTATTCGAGAACAATCTCCACTTCGCTTTGTCAGACATGCCCGGCCTCGGGCGTGATCCACTTCGCTGACACTCCCTAACCCATGCCCACTGGCATTACTAATGATGACATGAAGCTTCTGGGAGGTACATGACCTGCGCATATTACTAACATCCACATGAATGTTCGACGACCTTCTAGCTATATGAGCCGCGTATATAAGTCCCCTCCAACAACCTCAACCTCCTTTCAAAACACACAAAGATTCAAACGTGATGACTGCCACCCTGTCCGGCCCCATCATCCTTGAGAACCCCCAGCCGCTTGAGGGTTCTCCACGCACACTCCAATTCAATGGTCAAATGTGGTTGAGTGCTGGTAACATTCTCACTGGAAAATTTCGATACTTCAATTCTTCAGATTTAACATTTGCTGATATCGGGCACTACTTCGCATGGATTCACGTATGTATTTTTTCATAGCATCTGACATCTCTACAATCTAACATAAACACAGGTTGCTAGGGTTGCCCCGAACCCTTATCCTGTGGAAACAGACGCGCCAGCACCTTCCGAACCAGATGAATCGAATGACCATGGTTCAGGCACTGTAACATTGGCTGAGGACTACCATGTGTATGGAGATATTGTACAGGTACGTTCTTCTATGATTGATACAAAATCACACGCTAACATCTCATTGCTGCAGATCATTAAAACTACTCCCGAGACTATGAAGCACACGCCCTATATCAGTATTTCCGGTGCTGCATTCAATGTCAACAAAGAAGACTCTTCATTTGATATGAATGCATCTCAGTACACATCATTTTACAAAACTCAACGTCAACTGTCAACATTACCAATTCGCGCTCACTTTGACGACACCCGATACAAGAAGAAAAAGCCAATACCTTCGGAGAATACTTATGTCGCCGTCGAGGGATTCATCACACACTTTGATATGGATGAGAACACGGGCCAAGCCTTGCTATTCCATATCTACGTGGATAACATAAGTTTCCTCGGCAAAGCAATATTCCCAATGTTGCAGAGTACACCAGGTAAGTTCTACACCCACTCAGCTCCTCCGGGAATACTAACAAACAACTACAGCTTCCCCCTCCACCCCGCGCTCCTCAAGATTCCGGTATAACTTCGATTCCCCGACGAGTTCGAGTCAGGTTCCTGTTTCCCCTCCAACAAACCCCCTGAGCACTGAGTCCCTGGATACACTCTCGAAAAAGTCGAAGAGAGCATGGGGCGGATAGATTAGTGAATGTACATGTACATGTAACAGGGAATACGGACTATGACAACCCCGTGCGAAGCACAGGTAACTGCTAGTATAACCTGATGAGCAGAACTACCCAGCAGCTTTCTCCAGCATTACCATATCCATTGCACAAACAACAGTGAATAGGCCCCGGTTATGTGTGTGATGGCGCAGGTATGACTTGATGGAAGAGAAGGCAAGCTCAATGGGGTTATAGTTGGGGGAGTATGGAGGTAGGTACATTATTCGGCAGTCTGGAGTGTAAGTAATTATAGCATAACAATAGTGTACATGAAGGGACATACGTGCTTGAACCTCCACGAGTTCTCTAACCTCTGCTGAATGATGGATGTTGCAGTTGTTGAGGATGAGCACACTCCATGGTCCTGGATATGGATTTGTGAGAGGTATCTGAACAAAACATCAGTAGACACTCGAAACATATGAATAAAAATCCATACAATCATCTCATGGAGGAACTGAACAAACCGTTCCCCAGTTACAGAGCCCTCAATGATATCATAAGAAATGACACCATCAAGGGTGAGCATGGGTAAAATAGAGTACCACTTTCCATGCACAAATACCTGCCATTGTACACACCGAGTTCCAACTAATGATCAACCATACCACTGACCATGTGTCTGATTGTTCATCGCACTCTCATGAGTAAACATCAACATTGAGGGGTCTGGAACCAGTTCACCGATCCAATTCATGAAGATTGCACATTGAATATTGTTCCTTTCAAGGGCTTGGATGGATACACATTTATTGGAGAAATGGAGTTGGCGGAGGGTATGCATGAGGGTCGAGAGGGATGGGTATACATTGCGCTGGGCCTGAAGTTCATGCAGGAGTTCATCGAGATATAGAGTGTGATGATGGGCAAGGAGTAAATGAATGAAAGCAATGTCAATGGGTGTGAGAAGGCAGCGACATGCTGTTGGCTGGGCCAAGGGATTATAGGTGAGACCATAATGTTGATGGTACTGCAATGTCTTGTACACCAGTGACTTGCGAATTCCAAGCAGGTCACAGATCTCCTGCACATGGTAGCCATGGTAGTGGAGGATGGGGATGCAAGCTTTGATGTCTCTGGAGATGGTGTGAGGGGGCATCTTAGTACAAAGTGTTGTGTGTATGTGAAAGTTCAAGTTAATTCAAGCTCAGAGGTGGGGCCGACGCTCAGCAGGTGTTGCGCCACAGTTGAATTTTTTCTCAGTTTCCGCATGTTTATGAAATCAGCTGTAAAGCATCACAAACAAAATGGTGCATAACTCAACAACCACGGCAGAATTTTTTTTCTTATAACATTCAGCATGAACCTAGGTACATTTCCTATTGACTCAAGTGATAGAAATACCCTGTGGATTGTGGAAAGAAATAAAACATTTGGTTCAAATTTCGAATGGTGACAATTCAGCATTCTAACTATCATTTGTATTATCTCAATATTATCTCAATTTTAGTGTTGGGGAAGTTCAGTCTCAGACTGACCCAAACTCAGTTTAGACCGAACCGAACCGAAACTGCTGGTTTCGGTTTGGGAATTTCTAGCAGAGACTGAACCATTCAGTCTCGGTTTGGGAGATTTGGCCATGGGCCAAAACGGTTTCAAACTCAGTTTGAACTGCAATCCGACAGTCCCAAATCAGTTACTTGGCTGACTTCGAAAGTCACCCAAAGTCACCAACCCCCACCAACAACACCCTCGATGTACACCAAACGAGGACAATGGAGCACCTGAGGTCAAAAAAATGGGCAGCGGGGTACTCCCTGCTGCCCACATATGTTTTTTATTTTTATTCATTCAAACTTAACTAACACTTTAAAAAATTACAGGTTGACACACCACCACCACCATCACCACCACCATCACCATCATCATCACCGCCACCACCACCACTACCACTACAACAACAATGACAATGACAACAACGATTGCCACCACAATGGCCATGACCACCAGGATGGCCACATCGGATGCCAACAACAAATGCATTCAAGATGCGCATGCATGCAAATGAACGCGAACAGGGTGGAGTGGGAGTCTACATGATGGAACAAGCAGTGGGGGGTGGTGCATCCACCCCCGCTCCTACGTGGTACATTTTTTTACTGATTTTTTTATTGATTTTATTCGTGTATCACAGAACACGGCACATCACCATCACCACCACGCAACACCAACACCACCACCACCACTGAGGAAGGCCAACACGGGGTGAACCCGGCCATTGTCGCATGTACAATGTATGATGTGTCAGGACACCCACGTGGAGAGGCTCAATGCCACCAGGACAGGGAATCCCACCTCACCATGAGATGTTCCATCACCCCGCACGCAGCTGAGGCAAAACACATGTGTCATATGCATGCGTTTCACCACCTTGCAAAGATCTGGCCATGTCAACGGAGTAACCGCCCCCCAATCCCACCTCGCGAAAATGCTGGCCACGTCAATTGATGTGCACAGCTTTCCTGCAAGGTCAGATGGAGTAACAGCAGGGCACGGCAACTCTCCTGCCCCCCAATCCCACCTCACAATGATGCAATTGACATGGCCGGCACTCTCTAAGGCATGTCACAAGTCCATTCGTGGGTAATCCGGATCCGAACTCGTGAGTTTTTTTAAACAAAATCTACTTACTCAGATCCACGGGTCAGCTACCCGCGGATACTCAGGTACACACGAGTTCTGTTCTCCTCGCGAATGGCAGGCACATATGAATTGATATGGCGCTGCACTTTACGAGGTAGTTGGGCTGCAGGGGAGCCATCCAGTGCTGCTGCTGCTGCTACCGTCGTTGCTGCTGCTGCTACCGCCATTGCTGCTGCTGCTCCCGCTGTTGCTGCTGCTGCTGCTGTCGTGGCCATTGCTGCTGCAGCCGCCATTGCCATTGCCATTGCCATTGCCATTGCCGCTGCTGCTGCTGCCGGCATTGGATGAGCCATCACCGAGCTGTGGAAATGGGAGCGCAGGCTACACCCACACTCCCATTATCCTCCTTGGTGCCGAACACGTTGCGAACGATGTCCATGCATCAGTTGACGTGTCAGCTCATGTTCACGAGGTTCCTTGAGTGAGCCACTGTGCCAGATACTAGGGCATGGGGTTTGCAAGGTCCTTCTATGCCAGAGAGCTTGTGAATGACGTTGATGTGTCAGTTGATGTTGCAGCAGGTGCTGCTAGCCCTAGGACCCCGGAGACCCTTAGCCAGTAGATTCCCTTTCCTGTAGTAGCTTAGTCATCCATCAAAGGGTTTTCTCCACTTTCCCCTCCCAGCCACGGCTCCTCTCGAGCCTTTCCCTCAGAGACCAGGAGATCTGTTCTCCAACGTGGTGATGAGAGCGATTCAAGCCACGCTTCCATAGGACCAGATCTCAAAGGATTTGAAACACACAAGCTCAAACATTACAGCAAATAACTAGGAAATCAACAGGACGCGCAAATGAAGCATGAAAACGCAACTGAACCAATACTATCCCCTCACCCATCTCATCGATACCCCATCTCATTTAGTTCTTATCGTTCCATCTCAATTCCTCGTCTTCAAATTTGGTTCAACTTTCTTTTTTTTTTTTCACACGCCCGAATTACTCATTTCCCCGCCGCCATTCATCTATACATTCTATTTTAACTATGTGACTATACCATGGCACCCAAGGTATGAAACCACAAGATCATGAAGATGGGGAAGGAACTCTACGCGGAACGCGACGCGCGTATCCTCGAACTGCAAAAACGGTTAGCAGAAGAACGCGAAACGACAGAGAAAACGTGGAGAAAAAGAGGAAGGAGAAGATGTGACAGAAAGAAAAGGTGGCATGGCAAGTGCTCCGCCGAGCAGAAGAAGGTACGCAGCTCAAAATGATGGTCCAGGACTCACCACAGGCAGAAAACGGACGGCCGACGACGAATGCGCAGACGTTCGCATCCCCCGTGATGCCAGCTGCATCCTGAGCCCCCACAGTGTCGACAGCACCCCCGTTGACCATTTCACAGACCCCAACACCATCCACATGCACCCCCACCACGTCCAATGCAACTGCCACGTCGCCAACGAACACGAAGCCCCGTGAACCGTCACCAACGCCCAAACCACAGCCCCAGCGGCCAACCACACCCCCGTCGTCCAAGAAACATCGAACGCCAACGCTGGCATGCCCAGACGAGACGCAGCCCACGTCAGATGCATCCGCCACGTCGTCACCAACGCCAACACGTCGAAACACGCCCTACACCCCATTACCGCCCCGACACGCGTCGATGGTACCCAGACCATGGCCCCAGGATCCAACACCGCCACCCAACGCATCCATACCAGCCCCAACACCGCCGCCTTCATCTGCACCACCAGGGACACCCCAGAACGCGTCAACCACACCCCAAAATGACACGCGAATGCAAACACAGATACCCCATACACATTACGTGCCCCGAGACACGTTGCGAATGGCCTCACGGACACCAGGTACCCCGCGGACACCCCAAAATGCATCCCGAACGTGAACAGAGATGCCCCAGGCCCCCTACATGCCCCAAAACACGCCACGAATGGCCCCATACATGCCCCATACCCCAACGAAACCCCATGACACCCCACGAGCGCCCCCACAGATGATCCGTACCACATACACACCCCAAAACGCGTCGCATACGCACCCCGGCACCTAGTGTTGCCACGACTAGACTATTTACACCAAAATTTTAGTAGTCATAGTTGATAGTTGCAGCTAAAGTTGCAGCTTAGCTGGTCATTGTAGTCAACTAAACTTGAGAATAGTCAACTATAATTAAACAAATGTATGTTAAATCACTTATAAATACCAGAACAGACATGATATAATTTTAGTCAACTAGATAGTCATAGTTGCAACTAGCTGAGTTGCAGCTAAAATCAACTATGACTATGACTGCCAGTTGACTAGTAGTCTTAGTCGTGGCAACACTACCGGCGCCCCTCAACGTGATATACCACCCCCCCAAGTGCTACCATCAGCCCCCACTTTTATATCTCAACTTAGTACATATAAACGCGATTTCTCTGACCTTTGTACAGGTGCTCGACCGTGGAGCACCCGCTGCCGCAACCGTTGTGTTACGTTTCCAACTCCGCTTCCAACCCCGATGCCCATTCCGATACCCACCATGACGATTCTGCACTGCACACCTTCCTTTTTCATTTCTTTTTGTCCTTTGTCTTCTTTTCAATGTCATTGTTTCTTCTTTCGGACATCCTTGTATTTTCTTATTCTTGTTCTCTTTTTGTCCCTTCTTCTAGAACAATCCAGACCAACCATGGACATATCCCATGTGACCTTGTTGTACCCAAATAGTCTCCTTGCCGATGGACGTCACCGACATTGTCTTTTTCCTTCGGTATCTTGTTTACGCTATCCCACGACAAACCGATTCACAATGGCTGTACTCCCAGCACAGCTCATTACCATAATTGTTATTGGCAGCATTTCCATCACCTTCCTGATCAGTTTCTACATTTTCATGATCTATCTTTGGCATGGACACCCTTCCACCATTGATACATCCGACTTCCACCTTGACAATATATTGACATGTAATTGACAATTGCCATTCTTGGATATTTGGTTTCCATATTCATACCCTGTGCCTACCATTATCCTCCCTGACGATCCAACGACATTCCTCACCTGCATGCGAACTCTGAACAATCCCCAATCATGAGACATTTCACTGTTCTCTCTAATCCAACCATCGCCGGAGCATACTCTTTTGGACTTCGACCACAGACCATACGACTTCCCAAACAGTGAACCAACCCCTATCATATATTGTTCGCACGACACTGCTTCAATGCAGTACCCAACGACTTGTTCCCACAGCTTGTCACTCATGCCATGACTCGAAACCTGGACCCACGTTCATTTATCCTTTTCCATCTATAATCTTGATACCTCCCACACTCATTTACAATGATACCCTTTCTTGGACAAATACCGACATCAGGTGGACCGCGTTGTTCCACACACAGGACAAGACACTGCCCCTCGATACGTCATTGACACAAACATTGTCATCTGGTACAGCTTATGCTGTTCACATGTCTGACCTTGACTAGCCCACTGTCCTAGTTGGTTTTTTCCTCTATACATTCCTTCATTTTCTTTCATACCAACCTTGCCACTATATCCATGCTACCTCAAGACACTCTCATCACCAACCCCACACTGGACGATACCCATCTTCGACCTGACCGTGCAATGCACTTGCCAAACTGCGCATTTACCCATTACAGCAAGTGTAGACCCCGAATTGGCAATTCTGCATGTCACATGATCCGATGACAAATCATCCGAGTCATCCGGACCTCTTCTATCCTCAATGACACCCGGGCCTCCAGTTGGATCGCAAGAACATCAACATGAGGACGCCTCATGTGCGCCTCATGGTGAACACATGGTGTAGTTGGACATGTTGTGGCTTCATGGTTGTATTTCTATTTACCTCCCCTCAAGACCAGTCACTATATATACTGTTCTTGTTGTTGGTTCGGACTTTTTCTTCTTTTCCTTTCTTTACGTTTAGTCTGGTTCTTGGGGCAGACCCCCTTATCTTGGGTAACCCCCACGGTTCGCAATGACATTAGACCTTGACCCCCCCCTCTTAGCAGTGTTGTCTTAGCTTTAAGCAACAATGAAAACTGCTCTTCTCTCCTCTGGAAACCACCACCCAGTTAAGTTGATTGTTGCCGGAGTGTTACGGATCGCTTCTGCAGCGGGCTCCGGCAACAATCAACTTAACTAGGGATCGGATTCCAGAGGAGAGGAGAGCAGTTTTCATTGTTGCTTACTACTAAGACAACACTGCTAAGAGGGGGGGTTCATGGTACAATGTCATTGCGAACCATGGGGGTTACCCAAGATAAGGGGGTCT
>OY744461.1:3994678-4408843 GCA_963556145.1 Hygrocybe punicea | reverse complement strand
TTAAAGAAAATGAAGGAATGTATAGAGGAAAAAACCAACTACACCGCCGTTGTGCTCACAGTGTCCCTGAGACCTAGAAAGGGCAGCATCAGAAATAGATAAGATTTAATTCAGTTTCATATTAGATCCTATCTAAACTCGGTAATGGGGGTAACTGATATGAAAATAGAATAGAATTCATCATTGGTACAAGTCAGCTTCTTTTTATTTAAATTTCTATGGAAACTGGCCACGATCCAGCCTAGTTCATGGCACTGGGCCAATTACAGACCTCAAGGATGGACACCGACATCAAATCAGTGCTGGGCAAAGACTTTGCAGCGATTTCCGAGCGTGAGGATCCTTTATTCAAACCCCGCCCAACTTCTGAGCTCGAATTCAAACATCAACCTCCTTCTCAACCGCAACCGCTTCGTCAACCACAACCTCCCTGTCCCCTCCACCATGTCTACACCTTAGAGCAACAGACTCAAGGTCACCTCTTCTGCATTCCCACCCTTCTGCTATTCACTGACCCTCCCTCTTCTAAGTGTGGCAAGACGACGCAGTCCACCTTGTTTTGTTGCGGGGTGGCAATGGGTAGTGACTGCAGCAGGCAAGGAGAAGCTTTTTTCTATCTTAGAATGCTAGTAGTTACAATGTGGTGTGGTGTAGTGCTGGTCGCTCATGAGCAGAATTGTGATATATTTTGTGATTTTGCTACCATGAAATATTGACAAGAATATTTATTTATCTATTTATTTCCACCTGGCGCACCGTCTGCCCATGCGAAATCTGTGTTGGGTTGATGCGAAATCTGTGTGGCTGATGCCCGATGTCGAACAGAGGCTGCCCTTTTTTTGTTGAGGCACGGCGGAACCTGGCCCAATCCAGCCACTTGGGTTCCATGGCTGAATCGGGATGACTGAGCAAGCGGCGGTGTAGGACAGTGGGCTAGTCAAGGTCAGACATGTGAACAGCATAAGCTGTACCAGATGACAATGTTTGTGTCAATGACGTATCGAGGGGCAGTGTCTTGTCCTGTGTGTGGAACAACGCGGTCCACCTGATGTCGGTATTTGTCCAAGAAAGGGTATCATTGTAAATGAGTGTGGGAGGTATCAAGATTATAGATGGAAAAGGATAAATGAACGTGGGTCCAGGTTTCGAGTCATGGCATGAGTGCAGTACTTTTCACTCTACCACAACTTCCCCTGGAGTCCCTGGGGACTCCCTGGGGACCGGGTTGGAAGGGGGACTCCTGGGGACTAAAGGGGGACTAAAGGGGGACTCCCTGGGGAATTGACAAGAATTAGGCTGATTTGCCTTTATTTAGTTTTGGGGGACTCCCCAGAGAGTCCCAAAGCAGTCCCCCTTCATTCCCCCAAAAACTCGGGATTTTTTGACATTTTGGCCTTTATCTCAATAAACATTATAGCTATTGAAATTCTAAGTGTACCCTTCAAAACAAACTGTAATGCTGCTTCATGTCAGTTGTTAATCTCAACTATTCCCCAGGGAGTCCCCCTTCATTCCCCCAAAAACTTGGGATTTTTCAACTTTTTTGCCTTTATCTCAGTAACCATTATAGATATTAAATTGCCGACCATACACTTCAATTCACAGATTGAGATTGCTTCTGCTTGACATTTAATCTAAGCTGTTCCCAGCAACTCCCCATTATTCCTCTTCTATAACTTAGAATTTAGTAATATTTCTACTGTGATCTTTATGGTCTTTGAAATGTTTATATTCACAATCAAACCCTGTATGTTAGACTCTCCCACTCATTCCTCAGGCTCAACAAGTCTCCAGGGGTATTCAAACTCCAAGAAGCCCTCAAGGAGTTTGATTAGTACACCATTGCCTAATACACCTTTTTTTCATTGTCTTGATGAATAATAAAGAACAATTTACCATATGCTTGAATCCTAATCTACACTTGGATAGTTTCATACCTATTCCCTAGGGACTCCTTGCAAACTTGAGCTGGGAGTTGGAATAAAGGAGCAAGTTGAGAGGGGAGGATTAAGAGGTGTTCAGTTTCAACTGAGTGCTGAGTGATAATGGAGGGGGTGGAGAATTTGAGTCTAGATGAACAGAAGGCTTCAAGCTGTAAGTTGAGAAAGTAGTTAGTTATAAGATTCATTGTGAGAGTTTCAACTTTGGCTTATATCTCAATCAATATTATATATGTGACACCATCAAGTTAATTCTTTTTGGAAGCTATTTTTTTAGCCATGGTAAATTAAAAATTAGTAAAGCTACAAAGAAATTATGATTGATGCAAACTGAATAGAAACATATGCTCAAATACTTTCAGAGTCAGCAATTCTATTTGACTTTTCACAAGGGCTAAAACACAGCTTACTGTTCACAAGCCTAAACTCCATTCAGTTATGAATATCAGAACTCATTTCAGTATTTAAGGCTCTCTTAATAGTCAATCATGTAACACTATGTTGATGGTTGATGGGCAGATTGTTGAACTTGGGTTGCATCTTGAACAGCCAAATAAACATCCTCACAAATAAGTGTTGGTACTGTTTGATTCTGATTCTGTCTAACCTAGATGATAACTAGTAATAATATCAGCTGCAATTGGGTAATGATACTGATGTCCTTGAGTCATGACTCCATTTTCTTCCAATATTTCAAATGCTTATTCAGTAACAGATTATCTGGCCGTACTGGACTTTGATTGGAAGCAGTAGCAATTGAATACAAAGATTCTTGAACAAATGTATTTCAGATCTATCAACAAGAACTATTGCTGGAATTTCCTTTTTGATTTTCCTGCAAACTATTTTGCCAAAACTTAGAGTCTGCCAAAGCTGATACATGAAAACTATACATTCCAATAAGCACTTCAACAATATGGATCCACCAAGCCAATCCAACTTCAGGTTTGAGATACTTTGGTAAGTCTAGATATTGTCTGGTGATGTCATGTTGTTCTTTCTGACCCAACAAAGATATGGTCTATAAAATTTCTATCTTTCTTCTATTGGATTGGGGATGAGTGGTGTGAAGCTTGCATTTGCCTTAGAGCCCACGGGAGGACAAACATGAACTTAATCACCATAGATTGGAATCTTCATAAAATCCTATATCTTCCAAAAGCATCATACACATACATTGTTAACACATTACAATTTTTGAATTTGGGAATCCTCAAATCCTTTAACCATATGGAGTAATGCTGGTACTCCATATGGTAATCTCGGTACTCCATCAGGTTAAATACTTTGTAGACTCTCAAATTCAAAATTAGTAATGTATTAGTAATGTATTTGTACAATGTTCAAATCTTATTTTGCACACTGTGTTAGCATTCTGCACAGGATCTGAGCAGAATGTGATCTGAATTATTTCTGAATTTAGGGTATAATTATTAGGCTTTTACTTGGAATCTGACAGGAATTTGCCTGAATTTTTATAAATTGTTTGATATTTAAAAATCATTAATACTCAAAATTTAAATTATATTACTTCTTAATTCATTAATTACTATATGCAGGGGGAAGGAGTGAGGTAGGGAAACAGAGAGGGAGAAGGGGGTAGGGTTGACCACGGGTACAGGTTTACCCGCGGTATTTCCTAAACGGGTCATGCAGGTATGGGTACGGTGTCCAAAAACGGACACTGTACCCATACCGTCACCCATACCCGCTGTAGTAGTTGTGCCTGGTCAGTCACGTGATCAGGTTCCCACGGTTTGACCTAGTCAGTAGCCTTCCAGATGTAGTAGTCAGTCCATCCTTCCTATCCAGTCGACCTTTCCCTCGAGTCCTGCGTGAGCCCCCGGAGTGGTACCTCGGTACCACTCCAACGTGGTGATGAGAGTGTTTTTTGACCCACGCACCTCTTTTTCTCTCGGTTTCTCACTCCTGACGTTTTTTTTCTCGCGAGACGACCTTTTTTCGGCCTCACCACCCCTGCTGCGCGACGGCACATTTTCCCTTCATTCACAGCCGTACCTCAGTTGCGTTACCCCCCGGCACCCTCGCTCAGTCCACCAGGGCCCCGCGTCGACCATCGTTGACCCAGAAACGCGGACTCAACCCTTTTTGAGCACCCAAAAGCCCCAGGCCACGCCACCCGCGTTCGTGCCCCGTTTCCTCTTCTCAGACCAAGGACGGCCTCTCAAGCTTTCCTTCGACATCTTACAGCCCCCGTTCTGCCCCACGTCGTCCCAGGAACACCATCGACGTCCATTTTTGACGCCCAACGGCCACCTGCGTACAGCCGCGTCACCACCTTTCGACCCCCCCATATTTTAGCGTTCCCCGGCCCAATTGTATCCATCCAGGCCCCCGCGTTCACGCTCGACGACCCGGTGCCCACGTTTTGCTCGAAAGAACCCCCCGTTGCCGTCCATTTTGGATACCCAAGCCCCTGCCACGTCATCACCTTCAACCCCCCGCTTTTCGTATGTCCCGTTCCCAACCCACGTTCGTTCAATCCCCCGCGCCCTCGTTCCATCCACCAGGGCCCCCCGTTGCCCCCCGTTGGCCCCAGATGAGCCCCCACCGTCGTTCTCGGACACCCAAGCCACGTGCCACGTCACCATCGCGCGGCCCCGTTCTGCCAGCACAACCGGCCCAGACCAACTCACCAAACTCGCGGCCCACCCCCCAGAACACCCTGCGTCTCGTTAATGCCCCGAATGAGCCCCACCGCCGTTTTTGCTCGCACCACGGATCCGTCGCGCCCACCCGTTGGACCCCCGTTCTTTTGTGTACCCCAGCCCCACACGGACCCATTCGACCACCCGTGCCCTCGTTCCACCGGCCAGGACACCCCGTTCACCTCCATTGCGCCAAACGAGCCCCCGCCGTTGTTTTCAGACACCCGGGCCACGCGCCACGTCACCATCGCACGGCCCCGTTCTGCCAACATACCCAGCCCCGGACCGACTCACGAAGCTCGCGGCCCACCCGTTCACCATCCTGGAGCACCCCACCTCGATCCAATACCACCGTGCCCACCGTTCCCAGACCCCCACCGCGTTCCGCCATGTCACCATCTCTCGGCCGGATTCTTGCACCATACCCGGCTCCTCGAGCCCTCGTTCAGCTCCCCGCGACCTCGTCTCAACCCTGGCAACTTCCCCGACCCGTAGGGACCCAAACGAGTCACCGCCGTGACCACTTAGCACCCCAGCGCTAGTCCCCTCGTATCGAGAATCCCCGATGCCACCGCATGGCCCAATGCACCCGTACGTTTTCCCTTTCCCCCGTTTACACCGTACCTTGTCCCGTCCCATCCCCTTTCCCCACCCTCGACATTTATTGGATATTCGACCTATCTACGAACCATCACTGCTCGACAGCACCGTACCTATTTACTTTCGCACGAACCACCCAGTCTATTTTCGGATCACAAGAACTCACACCCTGGGCTACAAGAACTTATGGTTTTGAACGTTTTTATCCTACCCTGCGATGTGAGTCCCAGAGGCATTCGAGGATGGAGGAGCAGAGCAGAGTTACAGTTTGGTCATCTACCACCCCCAACGATCTTGGAGGACGATACGGTCCTGCCTCACGTATAAGGCCCGGGGCATCGTGAGGGACTGGGAGTCGTGACTGAAGAGTTTTTTTCTTGGTCAGTTTTGTTTTGCTTTTTGTTTTCTTTTAGTAGCGGTATGGTAACGAGGACGTCACCATGAGGAGGAGGGGCACTTGTAGTAGTTGTGCCTGGTCAGTCACGTGATCAGGTTTCCACGGTTTGACCTAGTCAGTAGCCTTCCAGATGTAGTAGTCAGTCCATCCTTCCTATCCAGTCGACCTTTCCCTCGAGTCCTGCGTGAGCCCCCAGAGTGGTACCTCGGTACCACTCCACCGCGGTGTACGGGTTTGGGCGGTTTCGCCAATGCACGATGACTACCACAATAACAACAACAACAACTGTGACAACAACAACAACAACGACTATGAATACAAAAACAACGACAACAACAACAACGATAACAACAACAACAACGATAACAACAACAACAACAACGAGCGTTTATGGATGGCCAGGGATGCGAGAAAACAGCCAGAGAGGTGGTGCACCCACCCTCTGGCTGTCAGGTACGTCTTTGTCATTATCTCATTAAAGGTTTTTGTGCTAATTGCTCGTTACTTTATTATTTTAGTTCCACTGGTTGTCTTTGCCAAACGACAACGATGACGCGACGACGACACGACACGACGACGCGACGCGACGACATGACGGCAACGTCGTCAACGGCGGCTCTGGCTTAATGGCCAGACCGTTCCGTCGATGACGATGTGGTGTCGGTCGCATCACTGACAACACAACCACAGGACGCGACGACATGATGGCAACGTCGTCGACAGCGGCTCTGGCTTAGTGGCCAGACCGTTCTGTCGACGACGATGTGGTGTCGGTCGCATCACCATCCAGGGACCACCAGGCCGTCACCAAACACCCGCGCCACATCAATTGACGTGTGCTCGGTGTTGGTGATGACTTTCTGGGTGTTCCCCAGGGCATGGCCTAGAGAACCCGCCGCAACCCATCTTCAAACGGGTGTGGGTGTGGGTTTTACCCGCCTCGGGTATGGGTTTGGCGGGTACGGGTGCGGTGTCCTGATTTGGGACCCGTGGCCAACCCGTGGTCAACCCTAGAAGGGGGGGAAGGGGGAAGGAGAGGGGTAAATGAGATGGGGGATGGTGGAGAGGAGGCGGGAGGCAGCCATGGTTTTGGGGGGTGGCCGGGTCTTCATCATCATCCTTCATCATTCTCGTTCTCATGGACCTCATCCCGGTCACTGGCGTGGGCCAGGTACAACCATGGGTTAGCTAGAATGTCGTTAGTAAAACATCAATGAAAGATTTATAAAAAAACTCACCGACCACCCTCCACTGTGTCTGGTGCTTGGGCGCATTGCCATTCATCGCTGCTGTTGCCGCTGGTATCCATTGCCGGCTGTCGTGGCTGCTGTGGTCGCCGTTGCTGTTTGCCACCATCGCTGCAGCCGCTATCACCGGTGCAGCCATTGCAGCTGCATTGATGCTGCTGCTGCTGCTGTTGCCACCATGGTCATTGCTGCTGTTGCACTGGGCATTGCCATTGGGATCCGGCCTCCATCCCTTGGCATTCCAGCTTGGGTGCAGGGCGTTTGGAGGCGGGGGGTCCTCATTTGGCATTGGCATTGACGTAGACTGTAGTACAAGGTTAGAAGAAAATAATAAAACAAACAAGAATTCATACCTGGGCAATGGGGGTGGGCGCTCCACCATCCCACTCCGTCCATTTGACTGGCCCCGTTGTTCCCGTCTCCTCCTCGTTTGTTCGCATCGTGGTCATATGGGGGTCGTTGCTGGCCATTTGGGGTCCCTCGCCGTCTACGCCACTTTCGGCCGCGTCTTCTTCGTTGTGGATGTTGAGGGCGTGGGCATGGGCATCGTGGGTAATAGTCAGTAATACAATATAAAAACATAAAAACAAAAACATCAATAATAAAAAAACATACTGATGTGGGGGTGGGTACATCACCACCCCCTCCGTAGCCGCCTGTTTTCATCCGGGTCTTGAAGTTGCTGTTGCTGTTGCTGTTGGTGCTGTTCCCGTTCCCGCTCCTGCTCCCATTCCTGTTCCCATTCCTGTTCCTGTTCTCGTTCTCGTTCCCGTTCCCCCGGTCTCGGTCCCGTTTGCATTCCCGTTCTGGCGTGGACGTGGGCATGGGCGTGCTTCGTGAAGTTGGCGGGCATCAAGTGGCGTTGGGGTGTTGGTTAGGCGTGTTTGCACATTTGCGCCTTTGTTGATGATCATGTGATGCGTTTGTTTATGCATTTGTTTACACGTTTGTGTCCAAACTGGTCTGTGCACCAAATAAATGTATATAAACCACATATTTTCAACTATCTACTTCGGGGCATCCCCCACTATATTACATAATAAATATTAGTTAATTACATAAAACCCTTTCATAAATAATTGTAATAAATAATTAACAAAAAAAGCGGACCATTCCCTAGGGATTCCCTGGGGACTCCTGGGGGAATGAGTCCCTGGGAAGTCCCCTTGGAATCCAGGGGGAATGGGGACTCCATGGGGAGTCCCTGGGGACTGAAGGGGGAATTCCCCATGGGGGAATCTTCTGTTTTGGTGTGACTTGGCTGGTGACCAAGTCCCCCTTCAGTCCCCCTTCAGTCCCCCTTTTCCCTGGGGAGTCCCCAGGGACTCCAGGGGAAGTTGTGGTAAAGTGTAAAGACCTCCATGAGTGACAAGCTGTGGGAACAAGTCGTTGGGTACTGCATTGAAGCAGTGTCGTGCGAACAATATATGATAGGGGTTGGTTCACTGTTTGGGAAGTCGTATGGTCTGTGGTCGAAGTCCAAAAGAGTATGCTCCGGCGATGGTTGGATTAGAGAGAACAGTGAAATGTCTCATGATTGGGGATTGTTCAGAGTTCGCATGCAGGTGAGGAATGTCGTTGGATCGTCAGGGAGGATAATGGTAGGCACAGGGTATGAATATGGAAACCAAATATCCAAGAATGGCAATTGTCAATTACATGTCAATATATTGTCAAGGTGGAAGTCGGATGTATCAATGGTGGAAGGGCGTCCATGCCAAAGATAGATCATGACAATGTAGAAACTGATCAGGAAGGTGATGGCAATGCTGCCAATAACAATTATGGTAATGAGCTGTGTTGGGAGTACAGCCATTGTGAATCGGTTTATCGTGGGATAGCATAAACTAGTGTTGCCGAAGTTCAGTTCGGTCCGGTTCCGACCCTTTTTGGCGGAACCGCGAACTGAACTTCGGGTCCGGTTTGGCGCATGGCCAAACCCGGACCCAGACGGCGTCGAACCGTCTCTTTGCGTTCGGTCTGGGTTCAGACGCGGTCTGAAACCCAGACCGAGGTGGGCTCACCCCGTCCGTTCTCCTCGCGAATGGCAGGCGCGTATCAATAGATACGGCGCTGCACTTCGCGAGGTAGATGGGTGCGGGGGAGCCCTCCGGTGTTCCCAAGGGATGTGGAGGGACGGGGGGTCTTGTCCCGTGGTCCCTGCGTGGCATTGCCGGCGCTGCTGCTGCCAACCGTTGTCCTCGTCGGGGCGGTGGTATGGTTGTGGTGGTGTTGCTGCCACGGCTGCTGCTGCTGCTGCTGCTGCTGTTGCCGCCGTTGCTGCTGCTGCCGTCGTTGCTGCCGTCGTTGCTGCCGTCGTTGCTGCCGTCGTTGCTGCCGTCGTTGCTGCCGCTGCTGGCGCTGCTCCTGCTGCCGTCGCCGTTGCTGCTGCCGCTGCTGCTGCTGTCGCCGTTGCCGCTGCCGCTGTTGCTGTTGCTGCTGCTGCTGCTGTTGCCGCCGTTGCTGCCGTTGTTGCTGCCGTTGTTGCTGCCGTTGTTGCCGCCGTTGTTGCTGCCGCTGCCGGCGCTGCTCCTGCTGCCATCGCCGTTGCTGCTGCCACTGCTGTCGTGGCTGTCGTGGCTGTTGCTGCTGCCGCTGCCATTGCCGTTGCCGTTGCCACTGCTGCTGCTGCCAGCATTGCCACTGCTGCTGCTGCCGGCATTGCTGCTGCTGCTGCTGGCCGTCGTGGTTGTCGTTGCCGTTGTTGTTGCTGCCGCTGGTGGTGGTGGTGGTGGTGGTGTTGCAGCTGTCGCGCGTCCATTGGCATTGGGTTGGCATTGGGTGGTCATCTCGCGGCCGTGGGTGTGGTCACACTGCAGTCGCGGTCGAGCTTCCTGTAGCAGGCAACATTAGTAAAGTTCAGGAAAGTAAAATACGTACCTGTGTTCATGAACGCGACATTGTGTCGCGTTCATTGGCCTTGCGTTGTTGCGTGTTGGTGAAGAAAGCTACCTGTAATGGTCACATGATACCGTTTAACACGAAAAAGTAAGTAAAGGAATGGGAAAAATAAATGAAATAAATACCTTAAAAATATCCGCATTCGCGGTTTGGACGCGGTTTGGAGCCGTTCAGGAAATCCGGCAGGCCTCGAAACCCGGAACTGAACCCGCGGTCCGGTTCAGCACTTGGCTGAACTTAGACTGAACCTAGGGTTCGGTTCGGGGTTTGAACCGGGTTCGGCTAGGTTCGGAACCGAACTACGGCAACACTAGCATAAACAAGATATCGAAGGAAAAAGACAATGTCGGTGACGTCCGTCGGCAAGGAGACCATTTGGGTACAACAAGGTCACATGGGATATGTCCATGGTTGGTCTGGATTGTTCTAGAAGAAGGGACAAAAAGAGAACAAGAATAAGAAAATACAAGGATGTCTGAAAGAAGAAACAATGACATTGAAGACAAAGGACAAAATGAAATGAAAAAGGAAGGTGTGCAGTGCAGAATAGTCATGGTGGGTATCGGAATGGGCATCGGGGTTGGAAGCGGTGTAGAGGGTCGATGTCCCTCTGAGTCCGTATCCTTGATATATCACGAATCCAGACGAACCCGATGCCTCTATTCAACTCGCATTCGAACCCGACATAACCCGATGCAACCCGATGTGACGTGACGTGACATGACCCAACGTGACCGATGTAACCCAACACATGCCGCTTTGTCACAGCCGCTTTCGGACCAAATCCAGCAGCCTCAAACGCCTCGGAGTTCCAATTCTAGAAGATGGATCTCATCGGAGTCAATCCCCAACTTCGGACTTACCATATTTATGCATCCCGTCATCCTTTCGGAGATATGTAGGACAGTTTTCATCTTTTTCATGGATATTTGTTTTTCCCTCCATATTCCTGTCTTCGTCGCTTTGCAACCCCCCTTTCCACATCCCCATTCCAGCTTTTCTTTGTAGTTTCTATCGGCCGAAGTAGACATGTCCAAAAGTAACTACACACACAAGTACTATAAAAACGGTCCCCGACGACCGTACAAAAAAACATACCATTAGTCCCCGTTTCCCTCATAGTCAGAATCCTTTTTAATCCCTTCAAATGCTCGTCCACGTAGACCCTTAGCTTTTTGTAGTTCCCTTTATCGTCTTTATTGATTGTTTCCATTATTTGTTCATTGTTTCTGTCCTGACCCGACCTGACCCGCCATACCTGACATCATCGGCATCGTCTGGTTCTTCGTTATTCATCCGTTTTCACTCCGTTCATCACCGGATTCATCATTATTTGTTTAGTTTTACATGGCGGCTTGATATTTTACTTACATTTCCACTTCCTTTACTATTATTTCTGACACTGACTTATCCACTGTCACTTCTACGCTGACACCTCTCTGGTTAGGATCTTTATTTCTTTATATAGTTCCGAAGCCGCCAAGAACCCGCATCTACAGCGGAGTTGGAAACGTAACACGGAGCCCGCTGCAGAAGTGATCCGTAACACGTTGCCTGTTACCCCAATGCCACGCCTATCACCCGTTTCCCGGCCCAGCCGTACAGCCCCCTCGCCAACCAGTCCCCACCGAGATTACTCCACCAGTCCCACTGCCCCCACGACTTGTTGATGCAGGTACCCAGACCACACAGGACGAACTGCCACCATCTTTGCGATATGAACTAACCCGAACAGACCTTGCCCAAGCCCTCGATATAGCAGTCCCATCGAATTTCAGCCGACTTTGCCATATAGCCAGGCTTACATGGGGATCAGACCAGGATCCACAATTTACGAAACTACTAGGTCTCCCACGCAACCACAGGACGTTTTTGGAGGTTTTGGTTTCCATGATGCACCCTTTCAGGAGTGACCCAGATCCTGTTTTTGCACCAGTTCTGGTCCCGGTAGTAGTGAGGATAGTAGAGGATTGGGCAGAGTTTTGTGGAGGATGAGATGCAGGAGATGTGTGCGAGGGCGCACACCATTGTGGAGGGGGGTATCTGCAGCAGGTGCTGCTAGCCCTAGGACCCCGGAGACCCTTAGCCAGTAGATTCCCTTTCCTGTAGTAGCTTAGTCATCCATCAAAGGGTTTTCTCTGCTTTCCCCTCCCAGCTGCGGCTCCTCTCGAGCCTTTCCCTCAGAGACCAGGAGATCCCATCTCCAACATGTCACACAATCTAGTGTTGCCACGGCTCGGTCCGGCTCGGCTCAGCTATGGCTAACAACGGCTAACCCATATATAGGTTGTTAGCCGGACCGGACTGTTGTGGCAATGGCTAAACCGCGGCTAGCTGTCCACAAAAGGAAATTAACAGCAGACTGCCTAATGACCACTGTCAAGGTCAAATCTCACCACCAATCTCACCACACCATTCCTGACGCCAACAGCCATGGCCACACCAGCTCGTGACAATGCTGGCCGCCCCAAACAAAGGCCACAGCACCCCAACGGCGACCAGCAGAGGGGCGAGGAATGAAGCGGCAATGGAAGCAGCGGGGCTACTCCCGTTATGTCTTTTCTTTTTCTTTTTTTACTACCAACTTATTTCTGATTACAGCACAAATGATCTCGAGGCAACAGCAGCCCAGACAGCAGCAGCAACGACCAATGATGGTGATGGCAACAGTGGCAATGACGGCAACAGCAGTGCCAGCAGCAACGACAAGCGATGTGTGATGTAACGGAAGGTCGTGCACCCACCTCTGCATTGCTGAGTTTTTTTTCTTACTTTTACTAACAAAGATCCACCTAGCTATGCACAACGACAACACGGCCGCATCCCAACACCCTGCAACCGGACAATTACAATCATCACAAAGCCTGTACAGCCTACTCCCACCCTCCCAATCCACATTCGTCTCCTCCACGCAGCTTCCGCACCATGGTCCGCAGCACCACCACCACCACCAGCAACACAGCACCTCATAAATGGTCGCCGTCCGACATCCCCACTCGCCCCTGCACATGCCCCTCCCACCACGCACGGCTTTCCTGTGCTCCAAGCCTGAGCCAGACCTCTACCGCAAAGCCATAACTGCCCGCATGCGCTGTTCGCCGGAGGGGCAGAAAATCCTCATCATGGGCGCACATCTGGCCGTGTCCATCCAGTGCCCGGTCGCTACACCTTGTTCGAGGCAGAGACTCGGAGGAGGCTGTGGTGGGAGGTTTTTTATTACGATTTGACCTCGAACTTGGGCTCGCAAGTTCAGGCACCACCACCACCACCACCACTGCTGCGTTCGCCCTACGGCGCTGATCGGTCACAACCACAGTCACGGCCAACATCATGGCAGCGGCGGGCCCGGTGGCAACATTGGATAAAGAAAGAGTCGTCGCCTGTGTATTTGTTTGCGTTGTCCGCACAATCATTGTCCATCCATGAGGCCAGTGCCCCATTGGATCTGAATTATCTGGTCGCATGTATATTGCATGCACAGGTCAGCGAAATGGTAAACATTGCATGCCAGATGGGGCTGGCAGCCGACCCTGATGAGTGAGTCGTTTCTTTCAGGCTGTTGTTGGGGAGGATATCAAGTGGGAGGGGACCATTGTCTCATTGTTTTGAGAGTAGGTTCGTGTCAGATTGTATGGGCTACCCGCTACTGATTCGGGATGGTTCATATACAGCACGTATGCTGGCCGATGTTGATGAGCAGGCGTTTTTGCCTGGATCCAGTGTGCTCCCAAGGCTAGACATGTCTGGATATGTGGACATGGACGGCTTGGACTTGGGCAGGGGCATGGGCATGGAGGAGGATTTGGGGAACGAGGGAAGGGGAATGAAGATGAGAAGTCCCCACCCCTCTCCCCATAGCCCTGCCCCACTGCCTCCCTGAGCCAACCACCACCTCACGAATGGGTATGGCCATGTCAATTGATGCGTGCACGGCATTCGTGAGGTGAACACAAGGACCATAACGATGACAACAGCCGACGAGGCCAATGACGATGGACAGGGCAGGAGCAACAGAAAGGAAATGAGGACGAGTCTGCCCCTCTCCCTGCTGCCCGGCCCACCTTGCAAATATATATAGCCACGTCAATTGACCTGTGTGCCGCACTCACCCTTTCACAGGTGCCTCGGAAGGTGCATATAAGTAGGTATATTTCATTTTTTTCATATACATGTACATAAAAGTAGGCTACGTGGAGATACGCAAAATGAAAAAGAAAAAACAGGTGCACATACCAGTGATCAACACCTGAAAAACTCGCAAAATGCAGCCGGACATGTTAGTGAGGTGTGGGAGGCAGCAGACAGGTTATCCAAGTGACGTTGAAGCCAGCAAACACGCTGGATACCTAAATTTCCTAATTTGGGTATTTGGTAACGGCTAATAACGGCTAGCTGTGGCTAAGCCGAGGTTTAACCGTTAGCCGAGTGAACGGCTCGGCTCGGCTAATTATGGTCTGGCTCCGACGGCTAACAGTTTCAGACCGAGCTGTGGCAACACTAACGCAATCCATATTTGCAAGGTGGGTGGTTAGCAGATGTCGATGGCTGGGTTTAGGGTATGTACCTGGGGCCGGTAGGTGGGCACACCACCCTCCTGGCCTTGTTCTGTCGTTTGCATTGCTGAGCCCGGTTCCATCGTCTTCGTTGCTGGGTCCGAGTCATTGTTGGTGTTGTTCTTGTCGTGGTTGTGATTGTTATGTCAATTTGAGTTATCGAGAATGGTGAAATTATTATTATTATATAATACCACAGAAAATTAAGTAAACAGCAAAAAAAAATTACCACACCCATGGTCAACCTTATTTGTGACACATCTGGAAATTTTACCCACAAGTACTCACACAGGTACCTGAGAGATATATGTGGACACCCAGATCCGTGAGTATTTCAGGCACAGGTAAATGATACTCATGAGTAAGATACCCACAAGTTTTCCCATGGGTAAACCCATTGTGACCTGGGTTACCCAGAGTCGTGATATGCCTTAGCTCTCTCACGAGGTGGATACCCAACGGTCTTGGTTTAGACCGAGTCTGGACTGAACCAAACCAACGTAAATGGTTTACGTTGGTTTCGGTTTCGGTTCCAGGATTTTTGACAGGAACCGAATGGTTCGGTCTCGGTTTGGGGCAAAAAGACCCAAAACCAGACCAGACCGAACTGAACTTCCCCAACACTACTCTATTTATCCCAAACAAAAAGAAGAGTGGAGATAGCACTGATAAATCAAGAGAAGTTTTAGCAATTAAGATATGTGCAATGTGCCAGAAAATGATGAGTGTTTCAGTGGCTGATCATGTTTCAGTGGACCATCCATAACTGTACAGTACCAAAAAATTTGGTTGCATGCTATTTCAATTCTGCCTTTTTAAAGATAATCATTTTTTCCAATAAGATCCCTCATATTACTGCCATGATTCCTTCAAACGGCATGAAAAGTAAATTTTTGTGATTATGTCACATCTGCCAAAATAATTGCAAACAGCAATAGAAAATGATTGTCGAAAACTACTGCTGTTCTGGCCCGGCCTCAAAGCCGTGAGCCGGCCAGGCCAGGCCCTCATAAGCCAAGCCCAGCCGGGCCGTAGTGACGGCTTTTGGTGGCTTACGGCTCGGCCTGGGTGTTTGTGAGCCGCAAGCCAGGCCGTCAGGCCGCGGCCTGGTACTCATAATAATTAATTAATATAATATATTTATCCATTCCGCTGTCGCAACTTCCCTGTCACCCAATGGCTGAAGCACGACGAAACCCTGTCCCAGCCATTATCTTTACCCGCAGTGTCACTTTTACCCCATCTCATTCGTCTGCTACTAACCTCACCTTGCAAGATGCCACCCGCTATCGAGGACATCAAGCTCCTTGTCAAGAAAATAACGATGCTCTCGAACTCCCTACCTCCCTCCATTCCAAAGGGAAATACAAAAGACAAGATCTGGTCTGTCATGTCGAGACCGGAAGGTGAAACCGCATTTGAAACATTCAATAAACACTTTGATGCCCTTTTTGCCGAGGATTGTCACAACTCAGAAGGCCGACTGCACTATATCCGCCAAGGAAAAAGTGGGATGGGTGTGGTCTGCTCATATCTTAAGAAAATTGACTGGCCTCAAGACTTCCCGCTTGAACTTGTTGAAATAAAACTGAAACGCTTGGCCGCCAAACTCAGCCATCTCATGTACACTCTCAAGTCACCCTCATTTACTTTGCCAACTAATGACCGCTTATCAGTGAAACTAACCTCGACAAGCCCAAAACCACACGCCATATCAATCCTGCGTCAAAACTCCGGGATGCCGATAACATTGAACAGGCCGAGCTCTTGTTTCAGCGCTGGGCTGTGGAGGATTTCCACACACGCCGTGATCAAGTGGATCCCCCGCAAACAGAGGCTCCACCCGCGCCTCCATCTCCACCCAGCCGGCGTACATCAAGTCCAGCGCCTCAGTCGTCCGAGGTGCTTGTCCCACAACCGAAGCGCCCAATCACTGTTGTTGAGAGCGATGAAGAGGTTTTGGATGGTGTCCAACCAAAGCGCCGTATGTATCACCCAATTGAAATTGATTTTACTCATTCTCATTGTCACTACAGCCAAAAGGAAACGAACCACGTTAGGAAATCCAACTGCCACCGATCACGATGGTCTTTTGATGGACGTGGATGTACAGGACATCAGCAACGAGGATGTGGATGTACCTTCACATGAAGACAGGCAACGCGATGTTGATCGGTTTTTTCAGCCGGCTGTGTCAAAGGAAATGAACGGCCAGCAGAAGAAATACAGGGTGTGCAAGTTATGTCCATGAGTAATCATGTTCGTTGATACTATTTGGTACAAGAAATTGGTATAATAGTAACCAAAAAACGTTGGTCGACGAGGTAACAACTTTACAGCGCCATTTGGAAGCGGTTCATTCAGTGAGTGAGAAGCACCTGACAAGCTTGCAAAGTTTCTCATGTCAATTCAGGGAAAATACAGAAATTGGGCCAAGACCGCCCAATTCGAATCAAAGTTACCTGGTGACATCAAAAAACGCAAAGCAGCCGCTGAGCAGATTGCGCGCACCCTGGACCGTGACCTTAAGGAGAAGAAACTGTCCGAGCGTGTCCTCCCTTACTCGGATAAACATTTTCGTCAAGCTGCAGTTGAATGGCTGGTTGCGACAGATCAGCCTATCCAGGCCCTTGAACATCTGAAGTTCCAGGAGATGGTTGATATTGCATCTCGGGCAACAAAGGGAGTCAAGATCCCTGGTCGCAAAGTAACGCACACAGACATCAAACGGACATTCAGTAAGCACCTCAAGAAACTAAAGGCCCAACTTAATGTGTGTGCGTCACAAAACCCTATGTGTTGTGTCTGATTTTGTTCAGGGTCCGACCGTCGTGGGTGAGGTTAGCCTGACATGTGATGCCTGGCAAGCAGGCAATAGTGACAGCTACTTCGCAGTTACCGGACATTGGATCGATGAGACAGAAGCTGGCAAATGGGAACTCAAGAATGCCCTGCTTGGCTTCACGTGGGTCAACAATGCACATAATGGTATTCGATTAGGCCAAGTGTTATTCAAGATTGTCAAATGTGTCGGGATTGAGTATAAGGTATGTCCCTTCTATGGACTACTTCATGCGTTGATCTGGTGCTACAGATTGGTCATATCACATGCGACAACGCCTCAAATAATTCTACGATGCTAGAGGAGTTTGCTACACGCATCAAAGGGGCCAGCGGCAAGAAATATAATTGGAAAATGAGGAAAATCAAGTGAGTTGTGTGTCAGCCTAACCCAGTGACCTCACTTTCGCTTATCAATGTATATACAGTTGCCTCACACATGTTATTAACTTAGCAACCCAAGTGCTCATTGGGACCTTTAGTAAAGCTCCGCATTTCAACCCCAAGAACCCAGACACTCATATTCCGATTGATCGCGATGAGGTAGGCTTAGTGAGGGCAATCGTTGTCAAGGCATGTATCTGGTGATGATTGGTATGACAACATTGATTGAGCCACTCATCAGGAACGGTCATCTTCGAAACGCAAAGAAATGTGGAAGACCATTCTAACCAAAGCCAACGTCCTGCACCCCGTCCAGCTTAAGATCGATATGAAAGTATGGTGGTCATCCACCTACGTCATGCTTGACCGTGCGGAATGTCACAAAGCAGTACGTCTCTGATTCTGCCTGATTCCTGTTTGCTCTTGATGATACCCATAGTCCATCGACAACTTTGTTGATGAGTTACGCTGGGAGGAAGTTGAAACCGCAAAACGGGACAAAATCCGTGAACTGAAGCTTAGCAGTGAGGAATGGGAACGAGTTAGAGTTTTTTTAGGGCTTCTGAGTGTACGTTGCTCTAGATAACCATCTATATTTGTGACTTGATACCATTTCAGCACGCCGACAATGCACAACAATCATTCTCCTCCAGCAAAGTCCCAATGCTCCATTTTGCTATCCCCGCGCTCGAAGCGTTACATAAAGCCTGGTCATCTCGTGCCGAACGGCCAAAATACGAGAGATTTGCCGCAGTACTACAGGCTGGATGCGTGAAGATTGACCAGTATTATGAGAAAACCACAGACTCACCGGCATACATCGTGGCCATGGGTGAGTCTGTCTTTTTTTCGCTGCCCTGCTGCCCCTGACATTTGTCAGTTCTCGATCCAAGAGAGAAGCTTGGATATTTTAAAAAGCATTGGCCTGTGGACCTGCAAGCCGACGTCTTACAGTGTGTTGAAGATGTAGTGAGTCCTTGTTTGACGTGTCGGTGATGATTTATTGACCACCTTTAATCAGTTCAAAGAACATTATACAACATCGCCAACTAATTCCACCATGAAATCAACACCGTCAATGAAAAGCAAACTCGGCACACTCCTCCGTGAGCTTAGTGATGAGGAAGGCCCAACTGATGACGAGCGGGAAAATTTGCCCAGCGATCCCAAGCGGCCCTGGTTACGTGACTTCCGCAGTTACCTGGATACTATCGAGCATGTGCCAGATGGCTGGACCACTGTCGAGTGGTGGGGGGTAGGTTGAACCCAACATCTTATCTTATTCAAACTAAGTGAATCCTTGTAGGTCAATGGCCATCGCTATCCAGCTTGGGTTCCTGTAGCCCGGAACTATTTGGCAATTATGGCATCATCGGTCTCAAGCAAGCGTGCATTCTCCCATGGTGGTATTACAATCAGCAAACGCTGCAGCTGTTTGAAAGGAGACATTGTTGAGGCTTTACAATGTATTAAGTGTGCGATACGAAATGATCTACTCTTTCAGGAGCAAGCACCCTCGTCGGCATTGGAAGCAGAATTGGAAGCTGGTTATGGCTTTGGTGAGGACAATGGGGATACAGATGACTCAGGTGATGTGTTGCCGGTTGATGATGAAGATGAGCCTATGTCCAACATAGAGTAGCGTCCCTTGTGCCTCAATAAACAAACCTTGCCTGTTCGCTGGGTAGTAGGGCTAGAAAGCTGTGGCCTGAGCCGGGCCAAGCCAGGGCCAAGCCGTGGTTGACGGCTTTGGCTTGGCTAGAAGTTTCACAAAGCCGGAGCCCCTTCAGGCCGGGCCAAAGCCGCCAAAGCCGGGCCAAGCCGGGCCGGAACAGCAGTATCGAAAACAGCAACCTCTGATAAAATCTAGCCGCCAAATAAATCTACCACCGCCATGCGATACTACGAGCACCGATATCCTGAGGTAGACGAGCTGGTGATGGTGCAAGTGCGTCAAATTGCAGAAATGGGCGCATATGTGAAGTTGGTCCGTACCTATACTATTTATCCTGGATCTCTGAAACTTATGGAACTCGCAGCTTGAATACGATAATATAGAAGGAATGATTCTGTTATCTGAGCTGTCTCGTCGGCGAATTCGATCGATCCAAAAGTTGATCCGAGTGGGACGAAACGAGGTTGTCGTAGTCCTGAGAGTGGACAAGGAGAAAGGTCGGCATGTTCATCATCTCTTGCAAATCATCTCAAGAATACTTCATTACCCGTAGGATACATCGATTTATCCAAGCGTCGTGTCTCCCCCGAAGATATCGTGAAATGCGAGGAACGGTACATGAAATCAAAAACAGTTGCATCTATCATGCGTCATGTTGCATCGAAACTGCCGTCTACCGATGCTGACTACTTAGAGCAAGAACATGTTGAGGAGGTTGCGATGATTGGGCCCAACGAAGAGGAACGGTTAGAACATCTTTATGAACAGGTTGCATGGCCACTAGGAAAGCAATATGGCCACCCCTACGATGCCTTTAAACTTGCTTTGACGTATGTGGTCTTCCGTTCGAGATGTTGTTCTTTCCATGACCGCCCACAGTGAACAGGAGACAGTCTTTTCATCCCTTGCCATCCCAATCCCAGTTTCTACTCGTGCAATTCTGATGGGTACCATTGCACGACGACTCACCCCACAACCCATCAAGCTCCGGGCCGACATCGAACTCACCTGCTATACTCCGGCGGGCATCGACGCCATCAAGAAAGCTTTACGGGCTGGCGAGAAGGAAGGTAACGAAGCTGTACCAATCAAAGCGAAACTAGTTGCTCCGCCGCTGTATGTTCTGAGTACCAATGCTACTGACAAGGTGAATACTTTCTGGTTGTCTTTCCTATTGTAACACCCCGTTTGTCTAGTACATTGCCGTGGAGCGCCTAGAGCGTGCTATAGATTCAATTCAAAACACCATTGAAGACCAAGGGGGAGCCCTTGTCGTGAAGATGAAGGTAATGGCTTATCCCAATCGTTGTCTGACTCTTCGATAACATTTTGGTCTAGCCCAAAGCGGTCTCCGAGACAGAGGAACAAGACCTTGCTCAGCTCATGGCGAAAGCTGGCCAGGAAAATGCCGAAGTTTCTGGAGACGAAGACGAAGAGGAGGTAACGTAACTTTAATTATCATCATTTCGGGCATTGTCTGTTTCCTTACCCAACAATACAATGCGATGAATATTACATAATGGACCAAAACTCGACAACAGGATCGCCTATGACCTCCTCATCTAAAGTGGTCCGAATGGGGAACAGATTTCTCTTCAATCCCATCGCTGTCGCAGGCTCTCTGTTGATCTGTCGTTGAACCTCGGTCTCGAATAACTTCACACAGTTTCTCTGTTAATAATCAAACTGAATGGCCACGAGGACATCATACCGTGCTATATGTGTGGTCCAGAAAGTCTTCTTGTGGGTATCCTGGTTTATTGAATGCTTCTTCAAAAATGTGTGCTAGTGTAGACACAGCCGAATGGTAGTGATTTTTATGGGAATAAAGCTCCCACAAAGACGATTCCAGAGCACCAGTGAGATTTGGATTAGGTTCATCTGCAATGAAGCGATCTGTCACGGAGTGGAAGATGAAATGGGAGCTAAGCAACGAATTACAATCATACCGTTTCTCGAACTATCGCTGTGGTCAAAGTTGTGAATCATGAGCATAAGAGCCGGGTGTCTTTTCAGAACATTATATGTAAAGGGTATTATCATGATTATCGTGGATGGCGATGCACTCAAGGAGAGCCGAGAGAGGCGTTTAACAAAGGACGCCAGTAAACTAGCGGGCAAGTGGCTACAGCCCAGATTATTGGTGAGCGATGGTGCTTGAAATGGATCATCCACTTGATACGCACGTAGAACTCAGAAATAGTTCCGTCAGCCGGAAGAATCTTGCGCGATGTCTAAGGTGGAGAACTTCCCTATCCAAGAAGGCATAGAGTCGCGTGTAAAAAGAGGGGTAGTCACTTGGATTGACATTATTCGAGTTCAGACACGATAATAGTGTTGGAACTGAACATACAGATTGTATTCTTTCATCAAAACAAACAAGGCATTGAGGGCGAGCAAGCCCACCGTGTCTCCTAGAATTCAACATAGATCGGTATCAGCAGAAGATCATGAGATAAAACTGTATGTAAAAGCGACCCGACACAGCAGAACGTTTGTTATTCCGCTGGATACAGTAGCAAATAACCTGAGAGGTAAACGAGCGCACCGTAATCAACACATGCACCAACCCAGTCCATGAGAAGGATTGGTCTAGTGAGATGCGGTATCACTCTTTGGTACATGGCAGCCAAAGCCCGGATGGAGAGGGTCCTGCTAGAATCATCGACAACTGATAACTGAGGGAGGAGGGAAAGCCAAGCTCGGGTAAAAACAGCCCGATGAGAAGCCAAAGAATGGAGTGATTGATGAACTGTGAGTTTGTGGAGCCTGGCTGTTGAAGGCTTTAGTCCTGCAGGAATGGACTGTTCTCTATTGTTTTCGAAGAACTTTCGCCAGTCGTCTTCTGTGTCTTCGTCATCAGCCGAGGGATTTCCTGTCTCCGCATGACTCGACAATTTGTTGTTGGATGCGAGGGGTTTTCTTCCAAGCTCTGCTACCCACCACGTAGTAAGCTCAGAGGAGTTGGTAGGAAATGACTTCAGTCGTTCCAATATTGACAGAAGATTAGCTGGAAGATGGTGATTGGCTTGCTCGGCGTCTACAAGGAGCAACCTGGTTGCCAAGAAGTATGGTAAATGAGACTTGGATATACGAACATGATGCACACACGTACACTGCTTCGCGGAGGAAAAACCATCGGATGTCATCGTACACGACGAACCAATTCTCCACGAAAAGGTCCCTGACAGATGAGTTGATTCTACCCTGATTTCCGCCACTCCTTAAGTTGTTGGATGATGGGCGTTGAGAAGAGGGGCAAATCAGAAGGCCAGAGACTATCTTTTTAAAAATCGATATATGGAATTGGGGATGCTCTTGCGCTGAAAATTTGCACACGGAGGCGGAGAGATGTTTCAAGAGCGAGAACAATATTTGGAGAGCAGAGACCTGTAAACGAGGTTTGAGCTTAGATCTGAATAATAATAATAAAATCGCACCCTCAAAGTATCCTCCTCATCCGCAAGCAAGCTAGCCAAGAAATTGACATAAACGTTTAGTTTATCCCAAATCCAAGCTCGTACAATGTTCACGTCCGAGTCGTGGGTGCCAGTGATTGTCAGTTTGCCACTTGCGATGATAATCACAAAGATTCTGTAGAGGGCGTATATTGCCCTGGACGTCTCCTGGGGATCTTCCGCACTGCAAGACAAGTTCAAAAGATCTACCAAAGGATTGAGGGAGGAATTCGCTGTCGCGGCTGCGTTTAGTTGGTACTCCAAATCCTGAACATATTCGGCAAAATGAATATTCTTCGTTCGTGTGAGGTCTTCACCTTTTGAAGTGATCTGGGAGTGTCGGTTCTTGAGCATGGGCGATAGGTAGAAGTATTGATACAAATATTCAAGTTATTGTCTCAGAGTTAATGGTGAGTAAACAAGATATGATATGAAGTCCCATCACAATTATACAACATTTTGCGGCTATCAAATGTCCATTTCTCAGCCATCCATACTGAATAAATCATCGTCATCTCCCGTCAGTACAGGTCCACTCAAAGGGCTGAAAGGACCGTGATTTTGCCAGCTCCTCCCGCTGACATTGCGCACAATACCTGGAGCCACCACTGGAGCTTGTGCATGAACTGCGCTGGACACAGCGGGTGAAGAATTGGATGAGCTGTTAGGCGCGCGTGACGCTGTGGAGTACGAAAGTCGAGAGAACACCGAGTCGAGACCGGAATTGGGAGACGTGGCCCCGATTCCTGAGGCTATATCTGATGTGCTGGCCCAATCGTGCCCGTTCGCGCCGGGCGAATAGCCAGAAGCCTTCCCTGGACTGAAAGCTAACCCAGACGGTGAAGGTACGATGGGCGGGGGAGGTAGGGCATGGATCCTGGAATAACCGGCAGCGAGACCCTGTGGTAAACTCTGTCCCGGAGCATGAGCTTGAAGAGCACGAGCCGAAGGTGAAAGTGTATTTCGTCCCTCGTCTGAATCGCCTCCAAACGCAGTGTTACCTGGGATGGGACGACCCAGTGCCGGTGGATGAGTCGGGTTGCTATCAGGCGCGGCCGACTCAAATGGAGGACGATCGCTAAATGACTTCATGTGTGGAGGAGATAGCGCTATGCTTCCGGCTGTTACGAGAGGATTAACAGTAAACGCATTTGGAATCATTCCACTTGTGTTAGTGGTACCTGTACTTCGACCCGAACCTGGATGCTGCGATCCCGCCTTTGAATTGAGGTAATGATGGTGCAAACCGGGGAGAAATGCAGCCGATGCATTGGAGGGGAGAATTACGGAGGGAGACAGCGTGTCTTCATTGAAGGATCGGCCTCCGAAGCCGGTGTTAGATTTATACGAGCTTGGGGTTCCACTACTGAGCCTGCCAGCGAAGGCAAGGCCAGCGGTACTCACATTTGCATCAGGCGAGGCAGGGAGACCAGAACCACTATCCGCCCAAATGGATTTGATTTCACTGAGGAGAGAAGGCGCCGGGACAGACCGTGAATACCGATGGTGGGGTCCATCGACGTTGGATCGTTGAGCCGATAGATCTCGAGCCGTGGTCACGACGGGTTGCCCCGGGTTCGAGCGAGACATTCGTCTTGATCTTTCTTCCACGGTCAACAAATCTGTCAACGAACTTGGTAGAAAATCTTCAAAATCTTCGTCTTCTACCACAATGTCTCCACCTAACATCTTCAAATCAAAATCTGTTCGGGTTGCCACTTGTGAGGGTGCAGGAAAATCGGACATCCACGTCCTATTAGCTCCAAGCGAAGCCGCAACGCCGGAACGAGCCTTGAAATCTGTAGCGTCATTCTCGTACGAGAGGAAAATGGTCTGGGTACCCGGCGCAGAAAATGGAGACGAGGAGGCGAAACCAGTGTTATGGGAAGGTGATGTGCCAGGTGAAAAGCCATTGAGGCGAACGTGTTGGCCGGCTGAACCGATCGAGCGGGGTGGTGACCCGATGGGTCCAAAGTCGACTGAAGCAGGCGAACCTTGCAGGGTCACACCTAGTCGGCGTGATGCACAAGGCGTACTCATAGGTAAAGGGGATGACGCCGGTGACGATTGGTCCCCTTCAGGTGCTACAACCAGTTCCATTTTGGGGGTATCTGGGTTGGTCCGGATTGATTCGAGCTGTGAGGGGGGTTTTCCACGAGAAGGAGGTTTATGGTCCTCATCAGGTAGCTCGAACAAGGCAAAGTCGGTATCCTTTAGTGGAGGTGCTGGTGCGGAGGGGGATATCGTCGCCTTCAGAGGCATAGTGAGGGGCGGTCTGGAGGTAGAGGGCAAAACACGAGTTGGTGCCGTTGATCCCGACAGCAACGGGTTGCGTAGATGAGGAGTAAGTGTAGATGGCGATCCCTCAAGCCCCACTATAGATCTAACTTCCCTTCTCTGAACCTTCAAGCCCTTCCCAGGATCTTTTGCTCCACCAGCATTACCCGCAGCAACTTGAGCAGCTTTCTTGTTTTTCCTATCCATAGCCATGCCCTGACCAGGCAAGACATGCGCAAGTGCGCATTTGTGACCAAATTTGCAGTTGCCCTTGACGTACCAGGCGCATACTTCCTTATGACCGCCCGGCTCCTGCAGTGTATGGGAGAAGGGACACGATGATCCTGCGGTGCATGCGCCTACTTTATAAAATTTACAAGGTACATGCGAGAGATCTTTTACTGGGCAAATTCAGATTTTTCATTGTTCATCGAAATGGATAAAGGTGCGATGTACCTTTGGACGACGGTTTGTTTTTTGCACCCTTTTCTCGGTCCCGTTCAAGATCCTTATCTGAAAATTGAACATTGTCGCCTTCATTCCCAGCAGAGGCAGGCATTGATTCTTGTACAGATAAGACTGGTAAGGAAGACCAAATCTCTGAGTAAATAACGGGAAGCGATGAGACAGAGCCAGCGGTGAGATGGCTAACTTGAATACACCCAAGACAATGAACCGTTGGCCTTGGCTAAGCTGCAAGCTTCATTTCACACAGCACTGGCGCGTCCGGTCAAGAAGGACCCCGGACAGTTTTAAATACAATACGTTCGGGGTCTTGTCTACAAATAAGAACAATGCTAGGTGTTGTGACAGTCACGGTCACGGTAATAATACATGTTTCCAACACTTCCTTGCTTGTCCAAGGCGTCGCGTCTCGCCTTGACGCCAAAACGAGGGAATAAAGACTTTTACAAAGGTTTATTTCAATGCCAATACTTGACCTCCGATGAATGCCCAGACGGATATCAGGTACCCGACAAGCATTTCTACCAGGAGGTCATAGAACTGGTGCCCCAGGCAAACATGTTGTTAGCGGTGCCGCTAAATACCGACTACTCGACGAAAAAGTCCGGCTTTTCATTGCGCCCCCTTTGCAATGCATCAACGAGTCACCTGTAAGCCTTGCATCGACCTGTCGCTTCCCTTCTGTCTTTGACACTCAACTTCAGCTAAAGCCTTACGTGGCTCTTGATGTTCGGCTCACGAATATGCAACGGAAGGCCGTTTTTGGCAACTACCCAGCAAGCGGGCTCACACCTGAGCATTATTTGAAGGTTGCCCAGGCACAGTCGGTTGAACTTGCTGGTAACCAATTGACAGTGGTCAACGGCTCGTAACGAGTGTCGGAACGTATTACATAGACTCCATAACTGTAAACAAACAATACGTCCACGTGACCAGTGCGTGAGCATGTCCGCCCACGCCTTGACAGCGACAGCCCAAGCTCTCCATTCTACACTCGAAGCTGCACATCTCCACATTCGCCTCGCTGCCCAGCAGTTCGAACATGAAAGTAACGCAACCGTGGACGACGACGTTAGCGGTGGCAGTGACACTGTGAATGACCTGCGTGACCCCGCTGTTGTAGCCGCGGATGTGGTCGCTCATATTGTAAGCCCGTCTGCCTTTTCGGTAGCATCTAACTATATGAAGACCGCATAGTCATTCCTTCGCAAACTGAAATTCCAATACCTGGAACATTCTGCCAAGGACAAGTACATAAAGAGCATTGTGTCTGACATTGACGACGCGCCCATTGTCACTGCCGATGATAACAGGGAGCTCAATCTCGTCAATGCTGCCAAGAAGGCCAGCCTCAAGGAGGCTAAAGCTTCCCTGGCAGATCGTTACGCAGATATTGCACGGTTAGCACCACTCGTAGAGCAGGGTGCGTTTAGCGTTTACCTACCGTCCCGGGTATTGACTTATTTGCTCTGCACTGAAACAGACTACACGAAAGCTTGTACCCTAACAACAAAAGCAACCACTCTGTCGCAGAAAATCCTTGACGCACGCCTTGCCCTCACACGGCTACGCCAGTCACACCCGCATCCACGCCTCACGATTCCCATCGCCACCTCTACCCTCGAGGAGCAAATTGTCACCATGCAGTCGCTTGACGACGAAGTACAAGAACTCAGCAAGCAGGTTTCCAACGCAAAGGAAAGGTTGCGAGTGGCGAAGGGTGAGATGGAGCAGGTGCGGGCGGAAAGAGTCGAGGTGGAGAAGGCTGTGACAATCAGCACTGGGAGACTTGGGGATGACGACTCGCGGTTGATGCCCTTATACCATTGGTCAGTGAGGCATTACTATTCCAAATTCATTTCGAGTGTGCTGATAGATTGGCGCTGGTAGGTACACGGCATCCCTAAGCATCCATCAGTCCCTCACATCCCTCCTCTCTTCCCACTCCATCTCAGAAAATGAACTTCGCCTAACATACCTCATTCCTGCCCCTCTCGCTTCGGCCCAAACGAAGCCCACAGAGTTGACGATAACTCTCCTCTTCCTCCCGAATACACGGCAACTGGCTGCCGCAAATGTTGTAGGGATGCATCCAGATATCGACATCAGTGAAATAGTGGAGTCTCATGTACAAGTAGATGATGTTCAAGGACTTATAGCTGCTGTTTTGGCCAGAGCAAGGGCAGGGCGCTGATTATAATATTATTTTACAGCCGTTTGCATAAAGCATGACAGTAACTGGGCTTTTTTTATTAATAATCAATTGAGAAATATGAACTTAGTAGAATTTTCAATGCTGTTTTGTGTTTCTCATGAAATACTGCATGGAATGACATGATTATAGAGGGAAAGTTGTACTATTTTTGAAGGGCTATCAGGTCCTGTAATTACATTTGAACAATATTCAATGTGTAGTGAGTTGTGGGTGAAATAAGAGGTAAACTAGTACTTTTTGACACCCAAAATGATATTGTCAAATGATGACATCAAATGAACTCCTATGAAGAAGATTGTAGGGAGAAAGTTGTTCATTTTTTCAAGGGCTAGAAGTACATATACCATGTTTGTCTTTATTTTTGTCCTTTGAGCCCATAATTATGATTCCTGTGTGTTGGAATCACAAGCTCGTGCCGAAGCCCGAAGCAAATTTGTTATGGTCATTTTCATCTAACATGGACATTTGTTATTTATTCACCACATGATTAGTTTTACATGCGTAGTGATAGAGTCATTGCGTTTCGTTGCTAGGCGACTATTTTACTATTTAGCTTACTGTAGAATACTCGCCCACCTCAGCCGTTTGACTCCCGCAAACGCTGAGGTGAGCCACATACCAGCTTTTCTTACCTTAGTTTACTTATAACTCGTGTAGTCATTTTATAGGTAAATATTATAGCCGTTTGACTCCCGCAAATGCTGAGTCATTTTATAGCTCTCGAAATCTAACACTGTGGTATTTCAAGCCCAGTGAAAACCCCGTCTTGCATAATCCAGTTAGATACTTTTACACAATATAAATCCTTTTATATCTATATACAACCAGTAAAATTGTTCTGAGTGAAAAGATAACGATTAAAAATCTCACAAAGGATACTGAGCCAGCTCCTGTTCTTGTACTTGCGACAAAATATTTTGCAAATGGAACAAAAAAGTGAGTTGGTCCTTTGCCCAAGTGCCGATGACATCATCTTTGTACTTTGAATTTTTTTGTTCATTCGTTTCCCCCTTGCCCATGTCCTCCATCCCTGTTGGCGCGTCTTTCCCCCACGAGACCATCACAGCCGCTCTCCTCAAGGATGTCCCTGCAGCCAAACACCTTTGTCGACTTCCTCATCTGTGACCACTCTGTCACAACCACCTGTACGCAATGTCCACATTTGGCACACTCTTCCGGGTCACAACCAACGGCGAGAGAATTGCCTTGGTTATAGACTTTGTTCCTGGTGGTGAGTTGTTTTAATACTTGTTTACCCTTCTGCGACGTTCGAATGTGCTTCTCTTCCTCCCATATTTATTGTCTATTATTTAAGCTAATTGCATACGCGCCAACTGGTGATTCTCACGATGCTGCCAGTGGTGATGTCTTTGCTCACGCATGATTCCGCAAGGTCGACTGGGAGCAACTAGCCAATAGAGAGATAACCGCGCCCTATCTGCCCAAGATAATGGGAGAGGGTGATGCAAGTGCATAAGCCCCCCTCCGCTTTCCTTGGGTTAAACCTACCGTTTTTTTTTTGGCGCAGATTCGACAAGTACTCGGAAGATGATGCAGCCGTACCTGCGGATGGCCCCTTCAGCATACAGTTTCCGTGCTTCGACTACATGCCTGACCATCGCCCTCCTCGTAAAAAATGAGGACCAGCGTCCACACGAGTAGACCTCTTTCCCCGGCCATCACACACAGACTACACATACCTTGCAAGTATGGCATCCCCAATGTATGTTGTTGTACAGATATTAACCTGACGTCCCAGGCCGTGTCGCCACAGGTGCCATTGCAGAAAGATCTCTCAAGACCGCATATACCCACTGTCCACACCCCGCCACCGCCAAGAAAATGGCCCAGGTACGTGTACACACCCCACCGAGCGCTGAGGTTGAATGGTGAGTGAATCCATAGAGGGTATAGTGCACCCAACGGCATCCCCCACAACATCCTGGGGAACGGGGAATGGGGGCGTGGAACGGAATGGGGCGGTATGGGTGGCGGCGGGTGGCAGGGAAGCACCTAGACAGCAATCGATAGCAATGTTTTTTATTAGAAATGGCAATGTTTTTTAATGTATCTTAATGGTGAAACTTCTACTCAGGGTGCAGAAATCTATTTAAATTCCTAAACTATATTTTCATGGATGTGAATCTACCTAAAAGTATCTAGATAGGCGGATTTTTCACTGGGTTTCAAGCCTAATGCAGACAAACATGGTACAGATGTAATATTAGCTCAACAGGCAAAAATAAAGACAAACACGGTATATGTACTTCTAGCCCTTGAAAAAATGAACAACTTTCTCCCTACAATCTTCTTCATAGGAGTTCATTTGATGTCATCATTTGACAATATCATTTTGGGTGTCAAAAAGTACTAGTTTACCTCTTATTTCACCCACAACTCACTACACATTGAATATTGTTCAAATGTAATTACAGGACCTGATAGCCCTTCAAAAATAGTACAACTTTCCCTCTATAATCATGTCATTCCATGCAGTATTTCATGAGAAACACAAAACAGCATTGAAAATTCTACTAAGTCCATATTTCTCAATTGATTAAAAAAAGCCCAGTTACACCGCCGCTTGCTCAGTCATCCCGATTCAGCCATGGAACCCAAGTGGCTGGATTGGGCCAGGTTCCGCTGTGCCTCAACAAAAAAAGGGCAGCCTCTGTCCAACATCGGGCATCAGCCACACAGATTTCGCATCAACCCAACACAGATTTCGCATGGGCAGACGGTGCGCCAGGTGGAAATAAATAGATAAATAAATATTCTTGTCAATATTTCATGGTAGCAAAATCACAAAATATATCACAATTCTGCTCATGAGCGACCAGCACTACACCACACCACATTGTAACTACTAGCATTCTAAGATAGAAAAAAGCTTCTCCTTGCCTGCTGCAGTTACTACCCATTGCCACCCCGCAACAAAACAAGGCGGACTGCGTCGTCTTGCCACACTTAGAAGAGGGAGGGTCAGTGAATAGCAGAAGGGTGGGAATGCAGAAGAGGTGACCTTGAGTCTGTTGCTCTAAGGTGTAGACATGGTGGAGGGGACAGGGAGGTTGTGGTTGACGAAGCGGTTGCGGTTGAGAAGGAGGTTGATGTTTGAATTCGAGCTCAGAAGTTGGGCGGGGTTTGAATAAAGGATCCTCACGCTCGGAAATCGCTGCAAAGTCTTTGCCCAGCACTGATTTGATGTCGGTGTCCATCCTTGAGGTCTGTAATTGGCCCAGTGCCATGAACTAGGCTGGATCGTGGCCAGTTTCCATAGAAATTTAAATAAAAAGAAGCTGACTTGTACCAATGATGAATTCTATTCGATTTTCATATCAGTTACCCCCATTACCGAGTTTAGATAGGATCCAATATGAAACTGAATTAAATCTTATCTATTTCTGATGCTGCCCTTTCTAGGTCTCAGGGACACTGTGAGCACAACGGCGGTGTACTGTCATGCTTTATGCTGTAACTTCGCGAGCTCACGTGATCTACGCGTTCGAATGTCCAAACTCCGCCTATTACTTGCTTTATCACTCTTGCGGCTGACCTGCCTGTTCTCCTTTGTTTCTTCCAGCCCGACACACACTAATGTCTCCCCACAGTGTAAAAATTGCAGCACGCCTACGTCCCCGTCTTTCGGGTGAGCTTGACGACGATTCGGTCAAAGTATATCACGCGCCGGACAACTCCAACGGTAGCTCCAGCAGCTGCGATGGTGGGTCATTCATCACTGTAGCAAACCCACGAGATTTTAGTCAGGTTTTCAAATTTCCGTGAGTACGAGCGCAATCTATAACCAACGAGAAATGAATATGGTGTATCAGGTTCACATCCTGCTACGACCAGAACTCTACACAGGAAGAGATTTTCAAGAATGAAGTGCAGCCTATGATTGATGTGGTCTATAGTGGCGTCGTAAGCCACCTTTCTCGCTCCTCCGCTATTGCGCTGCTGATCGATGGTGTCTGCACTGCGGCTGCTCGACCATGCCCTTGAATTTTAGACGGTGACCATATTTGCGTACGGTGTCACCTCCTCTGGCAAGACTCATACTATGCAAGGCACAAAATCAGATCCAGGGGTTATCCCACGTGCGGTACAAGTACGCTCTGCGCCTTCAGTTTTGCCTTACTTGAATGTCCCACGAAACACTCTTTCATAGGCGATGTTCCACCAGAAACCTGATTCCCGCCATTGCAACGTTTCCCTGGCCATGTCGTATATGGAGATTTACAAGGATGATGTGTTCGATTTACTCGTTACCCGGGAAAATGTAAATGATTTGCTCCTGCTACTTTTCCATACTCAGAGACATTTTGTAGGCGCCTAAACTACCAGTCCGCGAAAACGACGCGGGTCAGGTATTTGTCGCCAACCTATCATCTGAACCCATATCATCTGTAGCAGACTTTGAGGCCATCTACTTGTCAGTCCCCTTCCTGGCGGTGTCCTTCCATTTGTTACACCATCCTCAAACTCCTTTTTGATTCTTTAGGCGAGCAACGAAACACCGCTCGACAGGATCTACGAATCTGAATCATGCATCCTCAAGATCGCATGCAGTGTTGACCATAGAAGCGACAGTGATAAATCACGTTCAAAATAAGAGTAAGTTTATCTGCTAGACCTGTGTTTCCATCTTTGGCTCATAACCTTTTTATCATAGCATTTACGGGGAAAATTAACCTCGTTGATTTGGCTGGGTCGGAGAACAACAAAGTCTGTTCGGAAACTCCTTTTAGTGCTTTCATGTTAGCTCACGGGGATCGTGACAGCTCACTGGTAACGATCCATCCCGTATGGCCGAATCGTCTGCCATCAATAAATCTCTCAGTGTCCTTGGACAAGTAGTCCATGCACTAAATCAGGGCGCCGTTAGACCTCTTCCTCAATTCTAATATTCTCATCGCTGAATATTGTTTTGGCAGTCCCGCATACCATACAGAAACTCTAAATTGACTCGTATACTCCAGGATGCGCTCGGTGGTTCCTCCGTAGGTCTTTTGATTTGCAATCTCGCGCCAGGCGTCAAATTTAGACAAGACACCCTGAATACTTTAAAGTGAGTTTTCTAAGTAACATTCCTGCAGAAGGGAGGCGTAGTCAACGACGTAGTTTCGCAGTGCGCACGAAGAACATAGAGAACAAGCCTGTTATAAATGAACGTGGTCAGTATCCTTCTTCTGAAGTACTTCTCCGATCTCTGCGACTCAACCCCTAAGCTCTGGGTAGACAACGGCGCTCAAGCGAAACTGCACTTTGGCACCACCCACCCACCTCCACCTAAGCTGGCCCCTGCCGTCCTGCAACCCATATCTACGTCCGGTTCTAGTTCCGGGCTTTCGTGCTCACGGCCTTCACTGGTCCCTAATCCTCGTTCTTCACTGGCGATAAATGCAGCGCGTCCGCGTATGCAGTCCAAGGTTCCGCGAGTGTCTGCATTCAGTGGAGCAGCAATGGGTTTCCAATCGCTTGCGGCGGCGGCATCTGGCAGGAAAGTCAGCGGGAGTAGTGGCATGAATGAGCCAAGATTCAGTTTTGGGATAGGGCCTAGCTTGACAGAGAAAGATATTGACGAGAGAGTGCGTCTGATCATTCCAGTCTCCCACACGTTGTTTGCGACGATTCGCTGATTCTGATGGGTGTTTAGATATCAAGAGCGGTAGAGTTGGAGGTTGCCCGCCGTTTGGAAGATCTCGAGCGAGAGAGAGTCGAGGAGGAACGACGCGGGCGGGTGGAACAGCCTAAGACCACGAACCGAGCAGAGCCGCTGAAAACGGAACCCCAAGATAGTTTGCCGTCTGGTGTGCTCACGCCACTGCTTAAACGTCACCGGGATCTGGACGAGGAGTTGAAGGCACGCTTACATGAGCTTGAGAATAAATTGTATGTTGCTGCCTTCCTGACATCATTGGGCGGTTGATTCGATTTTTTGCAGCGAACGAGGTAATAAGGAAGTCCAACTTGCGGATGTCCTTTCGCCGGTGTCAAAGAAGAAGACGGGCCGTGCATACGTCGCACTTGCTCGAGCTCACTCTGAGAAGTTCGTGACGCTGTCGCGTCCATATCACATGCTGAAGTTCATTCATTACAGAGGGAACCTCCAGATAGCACTCGACCTCTATCGAAAGGCTGAGAACTACGTGCCAGACAATATCAAACTCAAAGAGAGGTGAATACATTTCGTTGTTCATGTTTTTCTGCATCATATATCAGTGGGCGATAACTCTGACGTTAACACTGCATGTTTTTCATATCCGCGCCTTCGAACGTTGTCGCGTGCCTTCGGACATTAGAATTATCGAAATCGACTGGGCGGTGAAGAATGAAAAAGCATTTGTGCCGTCGCCCAAGAGAGAAAAGAAGAAGGCCAGACCGAAGAGGAAATCGCTCAAAGCCTCGAAATTGCGTGAACAGTCAAGCCTGATATCGGAGGCACCCGATGTGGATGAATGGCAAGATGAGGAGGAACCAGAAGAAGTGCGAACCGAAGTGGCGGACAGAGAGCCGGGAAGAGCTAGCTTTGGTTCAGAGGTCACAAACAGCCCGAACAAGAGGGCCGTGGCGGAATGCGAAGTTGGTGATACGCCGCTGAAGAAGCAGCGTAGGAGTGCAGAGAACAGTCACGAGGTTGAGCCTGAAGGTAGTGCATGGGTTCCTCCAGCACCCGTCAAGAAAGGAAAGAGGAAGTTGGGGCGTAAATGATAGGCGAATTCCCTTTCCTTACGGTCGTAATTTGCTGTAGGGTTTTGGAATCCGGAATGAAATTATCAAACACAGTGGAAACATTTACACCGTTATTAATATTCTTTGTCGCACCTTTTGTTGGGGCAAACCGCATTTCGTATCCGGGGGAGGAGGTCGGAAGAACCGTCAAACCAGATCGTCGAAAGTATACTTAAACTGATCAACCTACTAAATTCTAGATAGTAAAAGATAAGCGCCGTTTTACAACGGCAGTTCGCCTTGTTCTGTTACAGTGCATACAATTGTGTTCACAATTTGATAGCTTACAACTTTGCATGAAGAAAAGTTTCTGGAGATGGAACGGCAACGGAGACCGGTGTGTGACCTTGTACCGTTTTTCAAAATGCCACGTAACGCTTACATTCGACGATGGAACGACCCTGGCATAGCGGCTAGAGAATCTCGAAGATACAAACTAAACTTTGTGCCCGCTCTATGCTCGGTGATTCGCCATTCAGAACTAGCTTTTCTGCGTTATTCGGTTCACGTATGACTCTCAAAAGGTCTATCAAGCATGTACTGAAACACTTGACACTGTTACTCATGTTGACCTCATTTGTCCAGTTGGTGGGCTTGACGTCGCTGTGCGTCATGATCTATCTTCTGTTAACACACCGACAACAGAGTGCTCGCTTGCCTCTGCCCCCCGGTCCCAAAGGACTACCAATACTCGGAAATTTACTGGATGCACCAAAGACTCGAGATTGGTTAACTTTCGTGCAGTGGGGTCGTCGATATGGTAATTTGCAATACTGTGCGACTTGAGATCCGTTGGCCAATCGGGTTTTCAGGCTCTGGAATCGTTCATTTCGACCTTGTCGGCACTTCAGTGATTGTCATCAATTCTATTGAGATCGCTCACGAGCTACTTGAAAAACGGTCTCTTATCTATTCTGATAGGTGTGTACATGTATCCACCGTCGTTTCACCCGTTTAACGATGCTATAAAGACCGAGAATGACCATGCTTAACGAACTGTACGTCACGCCTTTGCATGAGCCGTTCCATATTGGTGATACATCCTTTACAGCATTGGGTTCACCTGGAACTTTGCTTTCATGCCTTATGGACAACATTGGAGGGAACACCGTAAAATCTTCCGTCAAGAATTTCACCCGGTTGCACTCCTGCAACATCGCCCTCGAATGTTGTTAGCAGCTCGCATGTTTCTACGATCTCTGCTTCGAACGCCTGAAGATTTTATGGCACAGTTGCGACAGTACGTTCACCCAATTACTAGCCTGATATCCTGGTGTTGATGTCTTTCGGTTAGTATGGCTGGCACTGTCATTTTGTTCATTGCTTATGGCATCGAAGTACATCCAGAAAATGATCCTTACGTAGACATCGGTGAAAAAGCACTGCATGCCATGGCGTGCGCGGGAAATTCGGGTTCATATCTTGTGGACACACTTCCAATCCGTACGTGTAACCACTAGATCAGTGTTCCTGCATTAATTGAAACACAGTTCGATACTTACCCGAATGGTTCCCTGGGGCCAATTTTCAAACACAAGCAAAGGAGTGGCGAAAATCAGCCCTGAGTATGGCTGAGCTGCCTTTTGAATTCGTGAAGAGATCGATGGTATGGAGGGATACCCCATGTTGAATTAGGTCTAACCATCTCATGTCGAACTTTTCCACAGGCGGCTGGCACGACGCTGTCATCCGTTGCCTTTAGGAGACTCAAAGATCTTGACGACTCAAAAGATTGTGCCGACCAAGAACGGATACTCTGCGGAGCCATGGGAGCTATGTATGCAGGTAAACACAAATTTCATTGTCAGTTCTAGGCTGGTTACTATCTGTTCCAATTGCAGGTGGTACTGATACAGTGAGGATATTCCTCCTCGTCGTTGCATCACCTTGATGTCCTGTATAGACTGTCTCCGCTTTAGGATCTTTCATTCTAGCCATGGCCCAGAACCCCATTATTCAGAAAGCAGCACAGAAAGCCATAGATGAGGTTGTTGGCAAGGATCGATTGCCTGACTTCTCGGATATCTCTTCCATTCCTTATGTCGATGCTATCCTGAAAGAAGTTCATAGGTGGAAACCCGTTGTACCGTTGGGTGCGATCTCTTGTCACGCTCAGTGTCGTGTCTAACGTTTCATGGCACAGCTGTCCCCCACCGTGCCATGAAAGATGATGTTTTCAACGGTTACCGTATTCCGGCAGGCTCAGTCGTGGTCGGAAACGCATGGCACGTTTGCTCAATTTGTTATAAGTTAAACTTCATAAATAATTTCACAGGGCTATGCTTTACGACGAAGTCACATATCCTGAACCGTACCTCTTTAGACCGGAACGGTTTCTGAAAGACGGTAAGTTGAACCCGGAGATCCAAGACCCCGAAGTGGCCTTTGGCTTTGGGAGGTGAACGGCTGCTTGCCCTGAATATGACAATAACGAATGCTAATGGTGACTTGTTAGACGTGTTTGCCCTGGAAGGAATTTGGCCAATGAATCAATGTGGATAACAATTGCCTCCGTCCTCGCGTCCTTTGATATTATGAAGGCTGTAGATGGAGAAGGGGTGACAATTGAACCGCTCGAAGAATATTCCTCTGGCATGTTATGGTATGTCTACTCATGGTGATGGTAATGGTGGTGGTGGTGTCAAAACTCACTGCTTGTCTGAAAGTTATCCTGAACTGTTCAAATGTGTCATCCGTCCCCGTTCGCCGGGGGCGGATTCACTGATTCGAGCCACTGCCATGGATAGCGACTTACCATGATGTGCCACGTTTCCAATGGACATGATGGTTGCCCAGGCATTGGAGCTTTACACCCAATACATATTCCCACGTTGCCACGTTAGCTGAGATGTTGAGAAGTTTTTGGCCACAAATCCCACTGTTACTGCCCAACCCCTCAACCGTGACGGTGCATCATGTGAATTTAGTCACGGCTCGGCTCCAAAGCCGTTAGCCGTTGAGCCGAACCAAAGTTTAGCCGAGCCAAGCGGCTCAAAGCCTTCGGCGTTGGTGGGGCGTTGGCGGCCCTGTTGGGTGTGGCTTGGGCATTGTTGGGGCCGCCATCGTCATTGCATCAGGAAAACACGGGTTTACTTAATCTGACTTAATCTTGACTTAATCCGACTTATTTCATAAATTAAGGCGTTTTAGGTAGTTAAGTGATTAAGTGGAATTAAGAAGGTCCATCTACTTAATTTCACTTATTCCGTTATTTTTATAAAATTTTAGTTTCAATAAATGATTGGTACTACTACTACTACTCGAAGGGCAACAGCAGAGAGGGGAAGCAGTATATTACAAGAACCCATGCCCACTAGTATCACTTTGCCCCCCGTAATAGCAGCCTGATACAAAAATGAACAGTTGATGCCAGTGATTGCACAGAGAACTGGTGAATAAAAGAGCTTACGAGGATAGACATTTGCTCTGTGCCAGTGCATTTGAAGACCACGTCGAACCATAGCACTGTTGCTGGTATGCTGGTGTAGGTGTTGGTGCCGCGCTGGTACTGACGTGGCAACTGGCACCGTTGCTTGTGCTAGTGTCGGCTGGCGCCATTGCTGTGCCATGCTGGTACCGTCAGCGTGCTGTGCTGGTGCCATCGGTGTGTCATGCTGGTACTGGCGCGGATGGGACGCACAGCCAGGAGAGTCTTGAAACACGAAGCGGTGTTGATACTGTCTGCTGCCATTTCGCCGTCGTTGAGTAATTCTTCGTCTTCCTCCTTTTCAGATTTGCGGTGGTGAGCATTCTGGTCACTATTCCACATGTCAAAAGTTGAGCTTCCAGAGTTTGGATCAAAAACATTACTTAACGGGTTTTCTCCCCCTCCCTTTTGGCTTTGGCTGCACGTCCATCATGGCAGCATATTCTGGATCACGGGCTTTCTATAAGGGCTCATCAGTGTTAGTGCTCATCGTCCCTGTCACCGTACTGGCCATGCCGTTATGCTTGTCCTATTGTCGCTGTTGCAATCATCATCGCCATGCCGGCCATCCTGGTCATTGGCCTTGCCATCCTTGTCTTCACCATCTTTGTCCTCCACCTCGTTGTCATTGCGGAGAAAAAATAAAAATAAAAGTACCAATTTATTAAGTGCTGGGGTCACCCAGGTTGGTATCCAGTGTGCGTCAAGGGGACAGTGTACTGTCGCTTTGGTGTTGACTTTGTTCATGTTCTACGTGAAGGCACCACCTGCAGCAAAATGGGTGTCCGAAGCAATGTTTTGCTATGATCAGTCGACAAAGATATTTTTTAAAATGCTTACCTGCCCACCAGGGCCAGAGCTCCATGAGAACGTCAACTCTACCAAGGCTCTTGGTATGGAAAGTGACTTGAAACGGGTGAGCCACAAGCTAATGTCGGTGTCCACTCTTATATGGTGGTCCCTCGTTATTGTTGTCCTCACTGTCCTAAAAGTACGTCAATGAGGAAGAAATTTTGGGTTGAGTTTTTACCTATGGGATGCCCTCCGTTAAGCCATGCTGGTACTGGCGTAGGCACTGGTAGTGGTTCTGGCACGGGTGCGGTGTTATTGGTCAAGAGTGAACATCGACCAAACAAAGGTAAAGTATGGACTTACTTTTTTTTCGACTTCTCAGCATGACAGTAGGGACACAGACCGGCACGGCACCAGCGCCAGCACTAGTAGAACCGGCACAAGTACTAACTACAACTACTAGTAGCATTATACTAGTATAAAAGTTGAATTTTTATTCTTAGTTAAAATTAAGTTCTTTTAATTTATGGTTAAGTGTGTTTAAGTCCACTAAGTCGATTAAGTCAGATTAAGTAAACCCGTGTTTTCCTGATGTGGGGGCCTTTGTGAGGCCGTCACTGTTGTTGTTGGGCATTGGCAGCTTTGGGGCGTTGGTGGGGTGTTGGCGGCCCTGTTGGGTGTGGCTTGGGCAGTGTTGAGGCCACCGTCTTCGTTGGGGGTCTTTAGGGCGTTAGTGGGGCCGTCGTCATCATGGTTGGGCGTTGGCCGCCCTGTTGGGCATGGTGGGGCCGTCATCAGTGTTGTTGGGCGTTGGCCGCCCTGTTGGTGTTGGCGGGGCCATCGTCGTCATCGTTGGGCTCCGTGGTCCTCGTCGTCCCATTCTGCCGTCCCGGTCATCCTCGTTTCTGTCGTCCCCGTGCCCGCCGTCCTCATCTTCGTTGCCCCTGCCCGTTGTCGTGGTTCCTGGTTCCCGTTGTCGTATTCCCCTTTCGCACCGTCGTCGCGTTCGTTCGTTTACCCCATCGTCCACATCCCAGTCGTCCTGTGTCGTCCTGTGTCCGCCGTCTCCTTGTCGCCCGCATCTGCATCCACTTGTTGCTGTTGCCTTGTTTGCGTTCATTTGGCATGAGGGTGCGGGAAAAAAACCCTACAAGTGTTTAAATAATCAGTAGAATAAATGAACAAGATAAATAGAATACTTACCTGGGGTGCTCTGGCATCCACACCCATTGTTGTGTTGTTGTTGAAAACAACAAGTGTTGTTGAACTCACGTGCGAGAATTTCAACCGGAATTTGCCGATATCCAAAACGGGGTCGAGTTGCCATATAGGGAAGAGTAGCTGGATTTTCTTATTATTATATATACTACAACACCTCAATGGCCAGGGCAAGACCCTGAAGAGATGTAGGTATGATATACCTACCCCGAGAGGAGTTTTTGTATTTTATTTTATTTTAAATTGGGAGATATTCACAATGCATTTTATGCCTCTGCCAAAATTGGACCCTTAAACACCTAACTTTGCAAGTACACATCTGAAAAATCCAAAATTAATTCTAGGAGTACTAAGGAAGGTGTACATTGTGTTCCAGACAAGTGCCTGGTAGTTGGTGTGGCAAGGAATGTGTTGTAGCCAAAATTGATTTGGAGCTTTGCGGACAATCAAAAGTCCATATAAGCAGACACAATCATGAATGAAAGGTGAGTGACAAGTTCATCACATTTTGGCTCCAACACATTCCCTGCCACACCAACTACCAGGCACTTGTCTGGAACACAATGTACACCTTCCTTAGTACTCCTAGAATTAATTTTGGATTTTTCAGATGTGTACTCGCAAAGTTAGGTGTTTAAGGGTCCAATTTTGGCAGAGGCATAAAATGCATTGTGAATATCTCCCAATATAAAATGAAATAAAATACAAAAACTCCTCTCGGGGTAGGTATATCATACCTACATCTCTTCAGGGTCTTGCCCTGGCCATTGAGGTGTTGTAGTATATATAATAATAAGAAAATCCAGCCACTCTTCCCTATATGGCAACTCGACCCCGTTTTGGATATCGGCAAATTCCGGTTGAAATTCTCACGTGTGAGTTCAACAACACTTGTCATTTTCAACAACGACACGACAATGGGTGCGGATGCCAGAGCACCCCAGGTAAGTCCTCCATTTATCCTTTTCATTTATTCTACTAACTAATTATTAATAAACTGTTTTAGGTTTTCTTTGCCGCACCAAACGAACGCGAACGCAACAGCAACAACAAGTAGACGCGGTGCGGGCGACAAGGAGACAGAGGACGCAGCCGTGAACGGGAGCAACCCAGGACGACCACGACAGCAAGACCGAGGACGACAGGAATGATGATGACGGGGTGAACGAACGAACGCGACGATGGCGCGAAAGGGGAATACGACAACGGTAACCGGGAACCACGACAACGGGAAGACGACGATGGGCAGGGGCAACGAAGACGAAGACAGCGGGCACAGGCAGCGGGCATGGGGATGGGGACGGGGACAACGGACAACGGAAACGAGGATGATGGGGATGGGGGAACGGGACCACGAGGACCACGGAGCCCGAGACAACAAGGACGACGGCAACGGGGACGACGGCAACTGGGATGACGAGGAGGATGACAATGAGGACAGCGAGCACGGGGACGGGGATGGGGGCAACGGATGATGGGTGATGGGCGACGGAAACAACGAGGGAACAGGATGACAAGGACGACGGCAACAGGGACAACGAGGACAGAAATGGCGAGGATGGGACAGCAAACAGGACGGCAACGACAACACAAACGGCACAGGGCTGACGGCCGTGGGCCACCACACGGGAACGGGGACGACAACGACCATGACAACGACGAGGATGGGGACAATGAGGACAACAACAAGGACAGCGAGGATGGGAACAGGGACGGGGACAACAGGCAATGGAAATGAGGATGGCCGGGACGAGGGAACAAAATGACAACAACGGAGACCACGACAACGAGGACGACGACAATGGGGACGGCGAGGACGGAAATGGCGAGGGACAGCAAACAGGATGGCTACGGCAACACAAATGGGAACGGGGCCAGACGGGAACAATGATGACGACAGGGGCGACGAGGGCGACGCGGAGGGGCGTGGACATGTAGGTAACCCCGGTATGTAATTTTTTAGGTCCCCCCCGTTTCCCTCCCCTTCCCCCTGTTTCCCTCTCCTCTGCCCCTTCTCCCCCTGCCTATCGCCTGCCCCCTGCCACCCCCTCCCATCCACCTCCTGCCCTTCTCCCCTTGCCCACCCCCTCCATTCCCCCTGGTCATTTCCCCTCTCCTCTTCTCTCCACCACCACCACCACCACCTCCCACTCATCCCCTGATAATATAATGTAGATATGTATATAATTAAGCAAAATAATTATGTGATTTGCAATGTCTATTTGAAGTAAGTTGCTAAATGTAAATTATTTAAAATTATGTTATAACATATGATATAATGATTTATTGGTATGATTACTTAGCAGATGCTGAGCAGGGTGAGACATCCCAGAAAAGGCTGTGGGATGTCCCACAAGCTGACAGGGATGTTCCAGATAAGCTGTGGGATGTCCCACAGGCTGGCTGGGGGCTGAGAGGGATGTCCCAGACAAGGCTGTGGGACATCCCATCCCGACTGTGGGACGTCCCACAAGCTGACAGCAATGTCCAAGAGAAGGCTGTGGGACATCCTACAAGCTCACAGGATATCTCAGAAGCTGAGAGGGATGTCCCAACCAAGCCTCTGTGAGATGTCCCCTTACTTTAAGCCCAAGTCCACTTTCCTCAAGAAGCACTCTAACCTTAACATAGATTGAAAATTAGATCTCTCCTCTGCATCTGCATCCCAGTCAGCCATTGTATGCACAGCCAATAATGTAATAACCACTGATATCCTGATCAAATCCTCTTCATAATACACTTGTTCAATTTTCAGCTCAGCCTCCTCTGCATATGTAGCCCCACTTCTCTTTGTTTATTATGCATGCTCTGCTCACTCACTCCCCTACAAGCTTCAGATTGCCACATGCACAAGGGATTGGTTTAGTAGAAGCACACCCTCCTCTTTCCCATCTCATTACCAAAAATCTCCAGCCCTTTTCCTCTCCTACTCCTTCTGTCTTTATATGTGGAAACAACTGAAGGAGAATCAGCTCTGTGACTCTCAAAAGAATAAGCATGTACAATCTTATACTATGCTATCGCACCCATGGTACCTATAGTGGCCATGACAAGGCCTTGAAATTTACAACTAGATGCTATCATCATTCTGAGTTTTCTATTAAATACCTATGGAAGGGGCATCTCAAATTCCCCCAGACACCTCCTCTGGTAGGGATGTCCCATGGGGCCACAACACCAAATGTCATCCCATGGGCCATCCCATATACCAGACCAGGGACAACGGGATGTCCCAATGTATGGTCCCAGGGATGATGGTTTTGTCCCAGGGCTGCCCAGTACTTGTACCAACATGTAGATGGTTCAGTACTAGGAGTGAGTTGAAACTAGTTGCCCAGGCTTGGGGGTAGCCTGAAGTGCATATGAACACTGCACTAACCATCATTGGCTGACAAAAAGAACCTCTCAAGAAACTCCAAGCTCATATGATTAGCTTTGAAAAGAAGCTATCTGCTCGCACATATTCTATTTTAGTCAATTGTGGGGGATGATCTATAGCAGGAGTACAATCAGGATGGATAGTATTGGTCTGAACTTGACAGTTATGTTTGAATGTGCAACCAGTCTGAGTCGTAATGGTTGGCCCAGGATATATCCTGACTCAATAAGCCTAGACCATCTCAGTTGAGCCAGGATATATCCTGAGAAATTTAGCCTGAACCATGTCAGTTGGGCCAGGATATATCCTGGGAACATCAGCCTGAACCATCCCAGTTGGGCCAGGATATATCCTGGCAGCACCAGCCTGGACCATCTCAGTTGGCCCAGGATATATCCTGGAAACATCAGCCTGAACCATCCCAGTTGGACCAGGATATATCCTGAGAACCTCAGCCTAGACCATCTCAGTTGGGCCAGGATATATCCTGAGAAAATCAGCCTAGACCATGTCAGTTGGGTTAGGATATATCCTGAGAAAATCAGCCTGAACCATGTCAGTTGGGTCAGGATATATCCTGATAGCATCAGTCTGAACCATGTCAGTTGGGCCAGGATATATCCTGAGAAAATCAGCCTGAACCATGTCAGTTGGACCAGATATATCCTGAGAACCTCAGCCTAGACCATGTCAGTTGGGCCAGGATATATCCTGAGAAAATCAGCCTGAACCATGTCAGTTGGGTCAGGATATATCCTGAGAAAATCAGCCTGAACCATGTCAGTTGGGCCAGGATATATCCTGAGAACCTCAGCCTAGACCATGTCAGTTGGGCCAGGATATATCTCAGCCTGATTCAGCTATCCCCAAGTCAGTTGGGTGATCTCAATTTCAGGCATCCCATCTCAGTTGGTAATATCTTGCTGAATGCCCTGGTTGATGCTAGTGTGACCCAATGCTGGCGTTCTTTGGCAATTCGAGTGTTGTGCCCTTCTTCAAATGCTAGTGCGATTTTCAGATGTGCTTGTTCCTTGTATTAGTCCTCTTTTTGTAAACTGCCTCTATTGCATCCAATGTTCTCTGTACTCTGTCCTTGAAGTTCACACTGTTCTCTGTCCTCTGTCCTCTGTCCTTGGGAGTTGTGGTGTTTGATATAGTGTTTGAATTCATGGAGTGTGCCTCTGTTCCAAAGGCTGTAGTTGTTGTGGTAGCAGCTGATGTACCTCGTACTTCTGGTAAATGAGATTCTGAGTCATCTGAAGTTGGTTGTGTGAAGAAGACGTTGAGTGTAAATGTTTCAGAATATAAAGGGTCCAGACTTTGGAGTAACAAGGACTCTTTGGCTGCCAAGGCATTGGGACTGAGTTTATCAATCCACCAAGTGACAAATAGTTCCCGAACTATGGGCCAATGTTTTCATAGTTGTTTTGGAAGCTCGAGGAACCATTGTTTTGCTGTGTCAGCAATTTTGCCAGTGAATATCTCAATTTTATCGCTGTCACTGTTCCCCAAGGCAACTTCTCAGTCCACCAGGCTCAGCCAGTCTGCTGGGTCCCCAGATGAGCCCCAAAACACAAAAAGCCTTCGGTAATCTGACATTGGAGTTGAGGGAGATATCCAAGTCAAAGCAAGCAGGCTAGAAAGTGAAAAACAGAACAAAAGCAGTGTGTGTGGGTTCAAACCACACTCTCATCACCAGGTAGAGAGGTACCAGGGGTACCCTTGGGGTGCTCAGAGGATGCATGCCTTGGAAAGACTAGGATAAGGGTATCTACTACATCTGGATGTGCTACTCTCTGGATCAACCATGGGAACTAGGTCACATGATCCATGCTTGCTATCACCATGTCATGCTGGTGCCATTGGTGTTGGTCCTGGCACAGGAGCTGGCACGATTTGGTGCCACTGATGTAGGTGGATGTGTGGGGGCTGAAGCCTGTATGACTAGCAGTTTGTTAGTGGTGAATGAATGCATTAGTGCATTGATGCAGGCAGGTGGCACTGTTTGTGTGGAAGTGGACATGGTGGGTTGTCTTGGCTGCATGGTGTGTCACTATGCAATATGGCGCTTTCCTGCATGGCACCCTTAACTTTTGGTGGGTAGATGCATAGATGTGTTGTGGGTGGACATGAGGTACTCGGACTACTGGTCCAGGCTCACTTGACTGCTCCAACCATCCACCTGGGACAGTTAGAGGCATCCACAAAGGCCAGCATCATCATTTTCAAGGTTGGACAGGCTGTGTCCAAGTGGCACATGGTGAGGTATGGAACCATGGTTGTTGCCCTCAGATATTTTGACAAGTGGGCATTGGCATGCATAGACAGTGTTGTGGGTAGTGTGTCTGTGCTACATTTTTCAACTCAGCAACTCCGATTCCAACTCCGGTACCCACCATGATAATTCCACTTTACCACACCTTCCTTTTTTTGTTCCCTTTTGCCTATTGTCTTCTTTTGGACATCCTTGTTTATTCTTGTTCTTGTTTCCTTTTTACCCTTTCTTCCAGAACAATCCAGACCAACCATGGACACATCTCCACATGACCTTGCTGTACCTAAACAGTCTCCTTGCCAATGGACATCATTGCCATTGTCTTTTCCCTTACCTTGACATATTGTTCACTTCAACCCACAACAAACCAATACACAATGGCTGTACTCCCAACACAGCTAATTACTGTAATCATCATTGGCAGCATTGCCATCACTTTTCTTATCGGTTTTTTCCTTGTTATGATCTATCTTTGGCATCAGCACTGAAACCCTTCTGCCATCAATACTTCCGACTTCCACCTCAACAATATCTCACCACGTAATTGACAATTGCCATACCTGGATATTTGGTTTCCACTTTCGTATTCTGTGCCTACCATTATCCTCCCTGACAATCCGACGACATTCCTCACCTGCACACATGCCCTGAACAATCCTTGATCACAAGACATTTCACTGTTCCCTCCAATCTGACCATCACTGAAGCACACATCTTCAGACTTCATCCACAGACCATATGACTTCCCAAACAGTGAACTAACCCCTATTGTGTATTGTTCACATGTCATCACTTCAATGCAGTACCTGACTACTTGTTCCCACAGCTTGTCACCTGTGCCATGACTCAAAACCTGGACCTACATTCATTTATCCCTTGTCCATCTATAACCTTGATACCTCCCACACTCATTTACAACAATACCCTTTCTTGGACAAATACTGACATCAGGTGGACCTTATTGTTCCACATATAGAACAAGACATCACCCCTCGATATGTCATCATCACAGACATTGTCACCGGCACAGCTTATGCTGTTCACATGTCTGACCTCGACTATCCCACCATCCTAGTTGGTTTTCTCCTAACACATTCCCTTGTTTTCTTTCATACCGACCTTGTCACTATATCCATGCTACCTCAAGACACTCTCTTCACCAATCCCAGTTGTAAGCAACAATGAAAACTGCTGTCCTCTCCCCTGGAAACCGATCCCCTAGTTAAGTTGATTGTTGCTGGAGCTCACTGCAGAAGCAATACATAACAGTCTGTGCATAGCTCAGTATGACAAGAACAGACTCTAAAGCTGAACATGTAGACTATGGACAAAGATGAAAAGCTTGGGGTGTGTGGAATGGTGATGGGGGTGTTTCAAAACAGGCAGGGGATGACAAGGTTACAAATGAGGTTGGTGAAGGAGTGACATTGCAGAGAAGAAAAGCTGGGGAAGCATAAAATGGGTTGGTGAAGGCATGAGGCTTCAAGGCCACTCTGAGCAGAAAAGGACATGCACTTATGCCAGTCCAATCATTGATTGTACCCTGCAGCATATATTCTGTCACAAATGAGGCTGTCAATTGAGGGTGTGTAAGGTATATCAGAGAGATGAGTGAATGAAAATGGTACCAAGGCTTGATGCCCAAATGTCAGGCAAATGACGCAATGGAGCCTCACTCGCTCCTCCTTGGCCATCAGCTTGTCCCATCCAGGGAGTGAAGATATTATATTCATGTAGTGCAATGGGTATTCGAAAGGCAGAGCTCATGAAGATATTACACTTGGTGCAGGTTTGAAAGCCAGAGCCAAACACAGGCAAACTTGGCATTTGCTGCAACAATAGATTTTTGGATGAAATTTTGGCTGGGTGTGGTCCCCAAATAGACCGAGCCTAAATATACATTTAGGACTGGGAACCTACCAACCCACAAAAACAAATTCAATCTGTCTTTAACCTTGAAGAGAGGATGCCAACTCACGAAATTTTGTGAGCGATTCAATGTCAATTAGACAAGTCTTGGATGAATCTTTGACTTGTGTTGCCTTGATCATGATGAAATACACTAAGCACTGTCAGACAGATTGACAATGATCAATGTTGCCAAACTGCATGTCTTGTGGTGACATGAGAGAATCGCAATTTATGTAATGCACTTAGCCTGTGGCCACTTGAGAAATCATTGGAATGGGATTGCAAATAGGATGTAATGGATAATGGGGATGAAATCATCAAAATTGATAAAAAGAATAACAACATAAAGAGCAGACAGAAGAAACAGAAGAATAATTATGGTACTTACAAGACATCATGAGGTGCTCCTTGGCAAGTACAAGTCCTGCCGTAGGTGGTATGGCACCAGAGAACTCATTATGAGGTGGGTGTCCATCTTGTTTGGCTATGACATTTTGCCTTGCTGTACCATGATGGTCTTGGGTGAGGTGACAACTGACTTCTAGATTCTAAAACAAGAACACAGAGCCAAGGTCAGGGCCAAGGTCAATGAATGGTACACTGGCACAGTATGCTGGCAGATATCTGCCTTTCATTGTATCTGGGATGGCAGGGAAGCTCAGGCCATAGTTAGAGCTAGGCTGCTGGTTGTTAGATTACATGAGCTGTTAGATACCAAATGACCAGCTTCAGTAGGGTGGCATCTGTGATGGAGCCAGAATTTCAGATAATATTAACTTTAAATAATGGACCCATATCCTGACATTGAGAACAACCATACTGCTGCACTTGTCAGTCAGCAGTCATGTCTGATGCACTACACACTGGCTCTCATTACTCTTCTTTTCAATTTTGTGCTCCCTCGCTCCAGGGCTCAGCCACAACCACTTCATACCTCACTTCTTTCTGGACAGGCTTGGGTCAATGAACTCCACTTGGGACATCCAGATCAGATCTTTCATTCACTTGGCATTCACAAAGAAGTCTTTCATAAGCTCATTGGGGTCATGGGAGACCTTGGTTTGGAGGATTCTCATTGGGTTTCACTTGAAGAGCAGCTCGCTATTTTCTTGCATGCTTCTGTCACTGGATTGGCAATCTGTCATCTGGCAGAGGGATTTCAGTGATCTAATGATATGATCTCTAGGTGAGACCATTTTTAGGTGGTCTGATTATCCACGATGCATTCTAATCTGCAATTATCACTTGACAGGCACTTTCAGTGTAGTTGTGGGTTTGTGGTGGCTTCGGAACATAAATCCTATCCTAGGGGTGTCAGTGTGAAAGTGATAAGGATAACCAGTGTCAGGGATAGTGGTAAAAGGATAGTAAGAGAAATGGAATGTAAAGCTGCCATGTAATACTAAGAAAATGGACAAGTAACAATAATCTAGACTGAAAATGGGTAAATAACAATGAACCCAATGATGCTGATGATGCTGGGTATGGCGGGTCGGGTCAGGTCAGGTCAGAAACAATGAACGAATGATAGGAACTAAGAGGAGGTCAATGAGGACAACTACAAAAGTCTAAGAGTTTACAAGGACAAGCATTTGAAGGGATTAAAAGATGCTTCTAAGTGTAGGAAAACAGGGACTAAGGGTATCTCTTTTTTTGTATGGTCATTGGGGACTGTTTTTATAGTACATGAGTGGGTAGTCTACTTTCGGTGATGTCTATTTTGGCTGATGGAAAACTACAAAGCAAAGTTGGAATGGGGATGCAAAAATGAGGGTTGCAGTGCGATGAGGAAATCAAAATGAAGGGGAAAACACATATCCAAGAAAATGATCTAAAATGTCATCTATATCTCCAAAAGGATGAGGGGATGCATATATAGGGCAAGTCTAAAGTCGGGAATCAAGTCTGATGACATCCCTCTCCTAGAATTGGGACTCCAGGGCTTATGAGCCTAACAGAATTGGTCCAAAAGTGGCTGTGACAAAGCAGCATACATCGGGTCACATCGCATCACGTCATGTCACATCATGTCGGGTTACAATGCAAGTCATTTGAAGGTGTTTGGTTCATCCAGATTCGTTAGAGTCATGCAACTCCAGATAGAACGGAGTTGTTGGAGGACCAGAGGTGCAAACTCTCGAAGTAGTTATGCTACTTCCTTGAGTCATACTGAGTAAGCACAATCAGATGGAGCGGAATTAGTCCAGAGATTCAGACTAAAGACGGAGACTATAGTGAGCTTAAGGCGAAGCCCTAAGTTTAAGGATGAGGGGAACTCAAGTTGATTTTCTGAACAGAGTTACAGGACTTGTAGTTCTAACTTATATACTTGGTAAACTAATTGTTAAGTCCTTAGTAACGTAAAGATAATAAGAACTCTGGAAGGGGAACCGGAGTTCAGAGAAGGATAAAAGTAGCAAAAGGTTGCTACATACGGTGACAAGTAAACAAAGGGAAAGAACAGATAGGAGTTTGGAGAAACGGAGATGAAGAAGAATAGAGTATAAACAAGGAAAGGGACAATAACATATGTGAGAGGATAAGATAAGATAAAACAGCAGAAAAGTCCGGAGTGGAGTTCATCGGAATTCTTCGGAGTTGCATAGATATGACAGATATCGACAATACAGACTCAGGGAGATGTCAACCCTCTACATTGGCGCATTCTGAAATTCTTCTCTTCCCCTCCATTTTACACCAACTATGTCAAACTTCCAACAGCCAAGGACCCATGTCCCCCCGAAATTCTCAACAACTCAAAATTCCACCCGTTTTTTCAGCATGCAGTTGGTGCTATTGATGGCAGTCACATTCATTGTGCCCCACCATCATCTGCCCACTCATCTTACCAAAATCAGAAGGGAGGTATGACCCAAAACTGCCTCTTTGCATGCTTATTTTTGATGCTGTTTTCATTTTCTCTCACTGGATGAGAAGGATCAGCAACTCATGCTCAGGTCTATGAAGATGCCCAAGAGCATGGGTTTTTACCACCCACTGGGAAATTTTGGCTTGCAGATGCAGGATACCATTTATGCAAATATCTGCTAACACTATACCATGGTGTTCAATACCACTTGAAGGAATGGGGACATGCTCGCCTGCAGTATGTCCCTATCCACTTTATATAAATATGTATTGATCTGATATCTCTAGGCCCAAGACAAAGGAAGAGCTTTTTAATCTACGTCATGCATGGGCAAGAAATGTCATTGAACACATTTTTGGGGTCCTCAAATGCTGATTCCGCATTCTGCTATTGGCACCACAGTATAGCCTGAAAATACAAGCTCAACTGCTGGCTGCATTGAGTGCCTTGCACAACTTTATTCGCATCCATATGGAGTTGCAGTTGGATGGAAACGACAATGAAGACATTGGGAATGAAGGGGTTGGAGACCACATACTTGACACTGACAATTTTAACACAGGTATCAACTTCCATGATGATGAGGGTGCCAAGGAATGGCAAGATGGAATTGCAGCAGCCATGTGGGCCAAATACCAGCAAGACAGAATGGATCTTGATGATGACAATGAGGAGATGGACAGTGAAGAGGAAAGCAATGATGAGGAAAGCAATGACTCTGAGTGTGAAGAGGAATAGGGTACTTGCCAGCAAGGACCAGCAGTTACTAGTACCTACACAAATATCTCCATATGTTTTTTTTTCAATGCTATTTGTTTTCGCAATCACAAACTTCTGCAGGCACAAGCACATGGACTTCGTACAGTACAGATACATACACAGGGAGGGAGTACAGCACACTATGAAAAAAATGTTCATTGCATCGAGGAGGGTGGGGCATTCAGAAGTTCGGAAAGGAATGAATCCATCACAGACTTGTCTCTCCTGACAATGAGATACATCTCAGCCAAGGCATTCTCCTTCGCAAACATTTTGATCACCCTTGCCTTCGCATCACATCAAGTCTGTTGTCATCATCCATGACAGCTTTTGCAGCTTCCATCTGGTGGTGTGCAAGCGGATTGACAACACTTGGCGACAGGCTCATCTCAAATGCATCAGCAAGCTGGCCAATGGCGTCTGAAGCATCAGCCTGAGTGTTTGTGCTCTTGGATGACTTCACCTTGGACTTCGACTTGGAAGCAATGCACTTCACATCTCCAGTGTGTGCAGGTTTGGATTCAGACTTTATGGAGCAGGTCAAATGTATGGACTTCAATGATTTCTGGTCACTTTCCTGTGTGGAGGATGTGGCATCATTGACTGCTGAATACTTTCATTTGCTCAAGCTGGATATGGATGGGACAGGAAGGGAAGATCAAGTGGTGGTCTCTGGTGCCTTGCCCTTGCCTTTTGAATTACTGATGTCTGTGTTGATGGATTGGATAAAGGAAATCTCCTCATTGGCAGATTCATTGGCAGATTCATTGGCTTCATTATTGGCCTGGGATGCAAAGGATGGAGCTAAATTTGGCCGATGCACATTGAGACCTTTCGCAACGGGGGGTATGAGCACTTCTACTTTTTCCAGAAGTACCAAGCCATGGTTCTGGAAGGGTAGGATGAACTTGTGACTCTGTATCACTATCAAAATATAGTATTGAAGAAATTTTGGTCTCACAAACCTTGACGGCGACAAAATCATTCCAGACCTTTTTCTCCGCATCCATGAAGAAAATTGCACCAGTTACATCATCCCAGTGTACTCCTGATAGAGTTTTCCAGGTGCAGATCATATTGTATGTGGTTCTGATCTAATGAATCAAGTCACTGGCAGACAGTTTTTTTCTCTCCAATAATGGAGAAACCACTCTACCAGACCATATTTTCCTTTTAGCATCTTGACCGTCTTCAGGGGACCCTTGACATGGTGCAGTGCAACATGGGGAAGTGCAGCCTGGAATGTAGATAACCTGAAATTCATTCTGTCCCCTGCCTCTCCTTTGTGGGTGATTAAGTAGTTGAGGAGGGCATTGGCTTCAGCATCCGTCCACTGGGCTCACTCTTTCGAGACTTTTTTGGCATTGATAAGAGGCCCAAAAAGTGGCTAAACAGAGTGATGCCAGTGAGTGCAACGAGCACAGTGTGGACTTGTCATTGATGGCTGGCTTGCTGGATGTGCACTTCACCGTTCATAATCAATGAGCAAATTCTGGCTCTGTCACAGATGCCGCCCTGCCAAAGCTGGTCATTTGGTATCTAACAGCTATGTAATCTAACAACCAGGCAGCTGAACTTATGGCATGACAAATGCACTTTTATTAATTCCCACGATAGAAACTGCGCGTTTGCACAATACAAGCTGCGTGTTTGCGCAATACAAGCTGCGCGTTTGCACGATGAGGTTAATACATTTAAAAAAAACATCTTCCTAGTTATAACTTAGTTGCTACCAATCATATCGGAGGAGCGGGCAAGAAGTGGAATCGTTGTACACAAAACAATCCGGTCATTGAACAATGAGCTTTTGAGCCAACTGAGCTCCAACACTCTCAACGCAGCGGTTAGCATGCCTGAAACCAGCACCATCCTTCACCAATGCGAGCATGTCTCTCTTACATCCTTGGCCCATCTCGCCAAATTCCAGAGTCTCGAAACGTTTGAGCGCATCATCGTACTTGAGTGGATTTCGTCCATCGAGTAAAAATCTGCCCATTCCATTCCACCACACAGTGTACCAATCTTCATTGCACCGCTCAGGTTTGTTACAATCAGCAGCATGAAAGCTAATTATTGGCAGCTCAGTTGCAATGATCTGTTTATGCTCCTCGAGGGTCTCCTTGACTTCTGCTACAGCCTGAAAAACGTTTGGACCGATCATGTTTTTATGTTCCATAGTTAGCTCATGAAATCGCGTGTCGACCAACCGTGAAAATGCGAATTCAAAGAAAAGCCGTGTATTGAACTTGAAGCAGAGTTGGATTAGGTGAGCTGGGTGGAAATGCCATTTGTGTGCTTGTATGCTGTGCATTGCAAAAAGCTGCGTGGATTCTGACATGAAATAGCGGCTGAGATGGAGGAGTTGGACAAGAACATCATTCTGGAAGGGTGGTGGGGTGAATCTTCAATCACAAGGTGAGTAATCCATCTGTTATTATGTAGAGACTGAGTGTACCTTCCATACGCCTGCGAAATAAATATATCAAACTCGGCTTCAGCAACATTGAGAACACAAATGGGTTGAGCTTCTGTCCCTTCTATCCCTTCTGCATCTGAAACAGTATTGTAAATCTGCGGCATTGAAAACATGTCTGAAAACATCTTTGACGCTTGTGATAGTGTCTTTGAGTCAAGTTTTTAGAGAGTATTTTTTACCTACCACAAAAAAATCCATTCTCATTTAGTTGATTGGATGGAGGATAAAGGCACCTACATGAAAGACATGAGTCCCTTGGAGATCCCAATTAATTGGGTGTCTGATAGGGACTTGTGAAGTACTTTCTGCCATCTTGGAATGTGTTGGTTGTTGAATTGAGAAGAAAGGCTGACAAAAAGAGACAGATGTCATGCCTTGTTCATTGTACCATCATGGTTGATATCCTTCGTCCCCAGCCCGACTTCCATCGGCTTGCTAATGGTCTTAGGGATGTAATCACTCAGGTTGAGCTCATCCCAAACATTCCACCTCCTGGGGATAATATTTGAGAGTTATCGGACCTTATCAAACAACTAAGCACCAAAATCGATGGCATCCAGACCACGGTTGATAGGATTGACCAAATGTGAGTGCATGTTTTTACATGATATTATTGCATGTCTCATGAAGATGCTCTTAGCCAACATTTGATGCCAATGCGCCTTGCAAATTCCAGTGCTGGTCGGAGTGCCCCATTGCGAGGACTCCAAGGTCTACTCCAAGCACCAGCACCAAGGACTCGTGAGGAATTGATTGCATTTACAAGTATGTATTGTACTTTCTATGAGCAGGAAATACTGATTTGGTGCCACAGCCGCAAACTGCATAGCAGCCGCAAACAATCTTGGTCTCCCGATGCTACCCCCCAACCCAGCTCCCACAGTAGCTGTTCGAAGACAACAGATTGCGGATTACCTAGGTGTGATCCTGGACTGAATCAAAGGGTAAGATTTTGACCTGTCTCGTTCAGTGATTCATCTATTTATGCGAAATAGAAAAGCGCGATTACTCCCTCATTTCTCTTTATATCAATGCATTGTACAATAGTTTTGAAATGAGCATTGTATATTCCCATGAATGTCTTATCCTGCTCAACTGATGCTCAGCGATACCATCAACAAAGAGCACACTTAAGTTCCACCCTCATGTTACCAACTTGGTAATATTTTCTGTATTTACATCGTAACATCTACATTTGGATTATGGAAGTGATAGTAAAGGTGAAAGAGTGGCAGCGGCTTGGCAAGAAATAATAGAGAGTGTGGGATGAAATGTTGGAATGTAATGACAGGGATCAAATAGTGACTCGACGGATTTCATAGGCAGGTGCCCACGGATTGATAAATGTTGTAGGGTCCCACTCGCTGCACAAAAATAATTCATCCGCCAAGGGCGCTACAACTCGCGGGGGTCAGGACACAGAGCACAATGCCACGGCCACTGTGTTCGCAGTCACAGGTACTTGTGTTGGGGGAAAGGTGACCAACAATGTACTAAAGTTGCTGTTGACAGAGCAGTGAGGTTCAATATGTCCTGTATTGGATTCAGGGAAATCTACACAAAAAACCATACATTAGTGTGAAATGGGGGGAAATCCAACAACATACGGCCTGAAGGACCAGCTTCGGAGATCCTGGACATGCCCATTGTCGGGTTCTCACAAGAAGCCCGGCTTAATACCCTGGATTGTTTGGGTTGCCTGGCAGTAGCGCTAGAATCAATCTCTGTTTTGGTGGCCCTCTTCTCAGATTCAGAAGAGGAATCGCAAACATGCTTCTTTGAGATGATGCGTGGTTGGGCTGCGAGTTGACAAATCAGTTTTAGCATTGGCATATGTAACAACAGACAAACCGCTCGCATCACTGCTCTCAGAATCTTGTGAAGCAGAGTCTTCCTCAGCCGCGTAATTTGGATCCCAGCTTTTATAAACCTTGACAGGAATGGCATCATGAAAGGCTGGAACTGTGATCAGTGTTTGAACATACAAACAATAATCCACTCACTGAAGTAGATATGTGAGTCTGCAATACTACATTTCTCTCATCCCTTATAGCGAAATAGATCCCTCCCCATTGGCTGCATAGTAGGTACAACAGATAACTGTCGGCCTTCTTTGTTCAAAAGTACCCACTGCGGAGCATCGCGATTGCGGGTTCAAAAATTTACCATTGAGTGAATATAACCGAATGCAAGTGGGAAGATTTCTTCGAGCCACAACTCAACTTGCCGGTAGTCCCAGTTTTGGTTGAATGCAAGGTTGCCATCTAGCTTCGCACAGCCTCTCTGCTCCATTAATGCAAGTGTTGTGTGTGATGGAGGCCGCTTGTCGTTCAAATCTCCTTCAGGCTGTTCAAATAGTGTAATCATCATTCATTGATGTGGTAGACGGATAGACGGACTCACATCTATGCCACAAATAATTGCAACAATGGAGGAAACCTGCACCAGCTTTGCATTGGCCTGATGACAGTATGAGTCCATGATTATGCAAGAGCTAACAATATGCACCAAAGATTTGCCTTTTCTGCAAGACAACTTTCCCGATTTTCCACCAGAAAATCCTTGAAGCGTCTCTGCTCTAGCCTTCTCGAAAGTGGGCAGAACGGACTTCTTTCTTTCAAGGTCTTGAAAGATTTTCAGTACACTGGCCTTTTCTGTGGGTTCAGCCACTAACTTCGGGTGTTTGCTTCTACCATGGCCACACTCCGCACATGCCAGTGGTGTAGTAGGGTCTTCCGAAAGTGAGAACTCTTCACAATCACAGTTATTGCCCCCTCGGCATAAAGGTAACATGAGGCCACCACAAGTGAGCAATGAGCGAAGACGTCAAATGAACCAAATTTTATATAAGCTCTGCTCGGACTCCAAACTCTAAATATTACAAGTATTGCTATTCAAGAAGTGTGTAAGTACATGTAGTGCTTGGACCCATAGAATTGCTCGGCTCTTCCAGATGGGATCTGCTAGTGATAGCTGGACTCCCTTCCCACCTCGTTTCCCCACTGGAAAAAATTCTAGAAACGGATAATCATCACCTTCCCACTCATCTGGGTGCAAACCATACCCTCTCGGTTTAAGTTCCTGCTCAATAACCTTTGCAAGAACCAGTAGAAAATGTTCCTTGGTTTTCTTGTCACCAAATGGGTTGCTATGATGGGGGGTGCTGACACCTTCATGTTGGACATTTGACTGTTGGTCTGCATGTACCCCTGGGGCTGGGATGTCTGATCTCGAACCAGCATTGTCCCGAGGATGTCCGGCTCCTGTTTGGCCATTACGATGGTGGACTCTGTCTCCATAGGTACCGTAGTAACGATCAATGATGTCGGGATGCAATCCCTCACAGTCATCCTTATTGATGCCATGCTTGAGTGGTCCGAGTAACCGCAAGTCCTCTCACAAAGCAGTAAGCATCGGAGTGTTGGAAGGTATATTATTAGAACATACATTTGGGCTTTTGTCATTTGCACTTGCAATTGGATGGCAATTCCATTCCTTCTGAAACTCAGCACAATCGTTGTTGATGTCCTGGAGGAAGAGCATATGGAGAAGCCACAGATGGACTGGATTGGAGGCATCCAAGTGATGGTGGCTCTCAAGTCAGCTGAAGAACGCTCTCCAACGGCGTGCAAACTGCGTACCAACCTCCACCCAAAGACATTCGATTCATGTGTTGCAGGTTGAGCTTTATACACACATATTGTCAGTAAAATTGATCATTCAGTATGGCTAAACTCACAAGCCCCACATGAATGATGAACATTTGGGGCCGTTCTTCACTATCATGTATATCGCACAGTACACATTTTCTCCTCCTCAATCCCCACACATACGAGATGGCATACCATATTCACCCAAGGCGTCAAGAAAAAGATCGAGGACTGTTATTGCACGATTATTTGTGCTTGCCCGTAAGGCGGTAACCTGTAATTTTATATGGCGGTTCAGTTTTCATAATAGAATAGTTGAGCCATCATCTGCTGAACTTACTGTTCTGGAGTAACCATCAATGAATCCGTGTATGACTATCCCCCATCGTATCAATTTATGATGTCCATCGAGATGCCATAAGGCGTTAGGCCGCTTTACAAGATACTTCTTCCGTCGGATCACTTTTCGTTCTTGCAAAACCTGACCCAGCCCATCCACCCGCTTCAACGATAATTTTACACGACGGTGTTGGATTCGAAGCCCATGGTTTCGTAGAAACCCGACTAGGTAGCATATTCCTGATTCTGGTTTTCGAGCCTTGAATGTCCGGACCAGAATGTCCAGATCAGCATTGCTGATCCTGGAATATTGTGGGAGAACACCGTGCCGTTTCATATATATAGGGAATAGCACGGGTTACCCGCGGTTTTTGTACGGGTTTTTGTTAATGAGGGTATAGCTGTTGATTTTGTGATCAAAACGCACTAATTTTCATGTCAAACGGATAAGAACTGAGTGAGATATGGCCAATACAAGATATAGCATCCCATCACAACAACTGATCCTATACTACTCTGATCTTTCCAAAAAATCTTGAAAAACTCCAAAAACTCGGATTTTTCAAGATTTTTTGGAAAGATCAGAGTAGTATAGGATCAGTTGTTGTGATGGGATGCTATATCTTGTATTGGCCATATCTCACTCAGTTCTTATCCGTTTGACACAAAAATTAGTGCGTTTCGATCACAAAATCAACAGCTATACCCTCATTAACAAAAACCCGTACAAAAACCGCGGGTAACCCGTGCTATTCCCTACATATATAGACAAAGTACATTCTGATGCATGCCGAGTAAGTCTGCAAGTTTGGTGAGCCTCAGCTGGTGTTGGGCAGAGGAGGTTTCATGGAGAAAATCGAGATTGACTTCTTTACGAGGACGTCCTGGTTTGCCAGTTCGAACTAAGGTGACCACGTCTGGTGATGATTCAAGCATCCTTGCTAGAATACAGAGTACAATAAAAACAGTAGCAATTGATGTTAAAATTTACCCACCATTCTCCAGCGAGCTCCCCAATGCCCCGTAGAGTGACCACCAGATTCCCAAACAGCTCAGCACCAGTCTGGAGCCATTCCACAGGCAATCGAGAGTCATCAGGACTCCCTTCAGCCTTGCTCTCCTTCTCCATCACAACAAGAACAGGTATAGCATCAGAGATTATGATATCAATGTGAAAAGCTACTCGGAGTGGGTCGATGGCAGAATCTTGCTGGATGATGTTAGATGCGTTGGAGTGGTAGCGAGTGCCTGGTCACATGATGAGGCTCCCACGGTTCGTTGTAGACAGATCCCTGTCAGTAGTCAGTCCCAATCAAGCCTTCCTCGCCAGCTCCTCAGCGAGACTCTCCAGCTAGCCCTCGGAGTGGTACCTCCATACCACTCCAACGTGGTGATGAGAGCAGATTCGAACACAGCCCCAGTCTTCAGCAATTTTCAGCAACTTCCTGCGATCTCCAGTGAATTTTCAGCACCCCAGCGATTTTACGCGTACCGCGCACAGAGCACAGAGCACAGCACACCAAGCAGTTTCCCGAACACCAAGTAATTTTCCGAGCACCGAACCATTTTCCGAGCATCAAACATTTTCATTCTCTCGATCTACACACATGACTACTAAAAAGAAACGAGCGAAGAAGGAAAAAACGCGGCGGAAAACCAATACAAAAAACAAACCACAAACCACACCGCCAACAGCCCACGCCAACCACACGCAGCCCACAGCGACGTGGACCCCAATGAGAGCAACCACGATGCTCACTGCCCCGGTGCCCGGCAACGCCACTCAAACACCACCCAGCACCTCCGAACGTGAACATTCAACAGCCCCGTCGCGCCACCTTGTTAGTTCCAACCGCGTCAAGCCAAAAACGACGTATGGGCCCCGAAACTCACCACCACCGCCGTCCCACAGTACCAACCACCTCCAAACCGAACACGGACGTGAATACCCAACGCCCACAGCTCTCACCACCCCAAACCCCAAACACCCCGGAGCAGAGCGCGGCCATGAGCACCCTTCAAAACACCACAACCCCAAGGCCAAAGACGGCCGTGAATGCGAACACCCGGCGCGTAGGCCCAACCCCAACGCAAAACTAACCACCACTTCCATGGCAACCCAGCAACAGCCGTCCACCAGCACCTCTGCATCAAGTCAAACGGCCCCATCCACGTGCAAAAACGCGTCCCTGCATGGCCCAACATGCCCACCATCACCAGAAGCAACATCAACCACCTTGGACGACACCCCGTCGTCAAATACTACCCCAACGCGGACCACTGCACCCGAAACTCAACGAGAGTCACATCACACACCCACGTCGACCCCAAACACACCGTCCCCGCTGCAAAACGCGTCCGAACGCATCTCAAGTCCCACCCTGGCCCCAAACCCCGCGCAAGAAAACGCATTCAAATGCTTCCCACACTGCGGTCCCACAATGCCCGACCATCTGATGCCCACACAGGCCCCAAAGCCCATACCCGTGCAACAGAACACGCCCAAACGCGCCCCAGACCCTGTTTCCCCCCCAGGTATACACCCACACACGCTCACACCAGCCCAGAGTCACGTCACCGCTGTCCAGACGCCGCAACTGCAAGTGCCAAGGCCAAACGGTGTTGAAACCCAAGCTGACGCATACCCGAAGTTCGAGGAGGACGAGAGGAACGGGAGAATGGGAGATGGCGCGAGGAACGAGGAGACGGATACCATGAGGACAGAGGAGACGAACGAGTCCGAGAACACATGACGGGACAACAGGACAGCCCAACAAGAGACTGGGAACAGGCCCATTCGTACATCTGGCCCCACCCCAGCGAATTTGCCCACGCCCATGTTACCACCTACGCGTCTCGACTGGGCTGAACATGCCACAGCCATCCCCATCCACGCCGCCTCCCAACGTGAACATCTAATGCCTACACTGTCTCGACCCACCATCCCCATCTACCCTGACCCAAAACCAAACCACCAACGTGGGTGTCCCGCCCCCACACCATACCACGCTTCCGGCAACCACCAAACACACTATGACGGCCAAGCATGGCCTCTGCCATCCCAAATCACAGAGATCCTCGCAGGAGAGAACCAAAATGGGATGGATCTTGCCAGGCGAAACATTGAAGGGCAAGATGAGAAAAAGCAACAACCCACGAGCACAGAGGAGACACATACCAGGGACACACCACACGACAAAGCATCCTGACCTGCGACTGCACGTGAGGCGGACCTACCTATGCCCACAAAACGATACGCCGACGCATCTACGCAAACGGAGCCCGTGGAAACACCTCCATCAGCATACCACAACAATATCCCCGCCCCAAAAACCCAAGCCGTCCCCGTGTTCAACATTCCCCATCAAAACTGTACCTGGCGCAACAACCACCTGACTCACGTCCCCATTTGGCATCCGAAGAGCATCCCTACACTTACCTACCCCCAAACGCAAAATCCATGGTCCACACTTTGCTACCGTCACCACCGTGTCCACCCTCAAAACCTTCCCCCGAGATACCCCATACATAAACTCCCGCCTCGTCGTCAAACATACCCAACACATTTCGATGACTCCCCATACCGTGTACAACCCCAACATCTTCCCACCATCCCTAAGCGAAACTCATCAAAAATTCTGGCTCATGTCCACAACGTTTCTCCTGCCTTTTCCCATCCCTCCATTTCTTTCCCATCTTTTTCTGGACAAGTTCCCATTCCCTTTGATCCCAGTCTTGGACCTCCTTTGCTAGACCCAAGTGGAGTAGACTAGTTCCTTTTGCAGTCCGTTTCCCTCTTTTCTTCCTCTTTCTTTTTTTTTCTCTTTTCAGGTCTTCGATAGCGACGAGGACGTTGCTATGAGGAAGGGGGGCACTTGGAGTGGTAGCGAGTGCCTGGTCACGTGATGAGGCTCCCACGGTTCGTTGTAGACAGATCCCTGTCAGTAGTCAGTCCCAATCAAGCCTTCCTCGCCAGCTCCTCAGCGAGACTCTCCAGCTAGCCCTCAGAGTGTGTTACGTTTCCAGCTCCGCTTCCAACCCCGATGCCCATTCCGATACCCACCATGACGATTCTGCACTGCACACCTTCCTTTTTCATTTCTTTTTGTCCTTTGTCTTCTTTTCAATGTCATTGTTTCTTCTTTTGGACATCCTTGTATTTTCTTGTTCTTGTTCTCTTCTTTCCCTTCTTCTAGAACAATCCAGACCGACCATGGACATATCCCACGTGACCTTGCTGTACCCGAATAGTCTCCTTGCCGACGGACATCATTGCTATTGTCTTTTCCCTCGCCCTGACATATTGTTGACTTCATCCCATGACAAACCGATTTACAATGGCTGTACTCCCAACACAGCTAATTACCGTAATCATCATTGGCAGCATCGCCATCACCTTCCTGATCGGTTTTTACCTTGTTATGATCTATCTTTGGCATCGGTACCGAAACCCTTCTGCCATCGATACTTCCGACTTCCACCTCGACAATATATCGACACGTAATTGACAATTGCCATACCTGGATATATGGTTTCCACTTTCGTACCCTGTGCCTACCATTATCCTCCCTGACGATCCGATGACATTCCTCACCTGCATGCGAACTCTGAACAATCCCCGATCACAAGACATTTCACTGTTCTCTCTAATCTGACCATCGCCAAAGCACATTCTTTTGGACTTCGACCACAGACCATACGACTTCCCAAACAGTGAACCAACCCCTATCGCACATTGTTCGCACGACATCGCTTCATTGCAGTACCCGACGACTTGTTGCCACAGCTTGTCACCTGTGCCATGACTCAAAACCTGGACCCACATTCATTTATCCTTTTCCATCTATAACCTTGATACCTCCCACACTCGTTTACAACAATACCCTTTCTTGGATGAATACCGACATCAGGTGGACTGCATTGTTCCACAGACAGGACAAGACATCACCCCTCGATACGTCATTGACACAGACATCGTCATCCGGTACAGCTTATGCTGTTCACATGTCTGACCTCGACTATCCCACCATCCTAGTTGGTTTTCCCTCCATACATTCCTTTGTTTTCCTTTATACTGACCTTGTCGCTATGTCCCTGCTACCACCTCAAGACACTCTCATCACCAATCCTACACTGGACGATACCCATCTTCGACCCGACCATGCAATGCACTTGCCAAACTGCGCACTTGCCCATTACAGCAAGTGTAGACCCCGAATTGGCAATTCTGCATGTCACATGATCCAATGACAAATCATCCGAGTCATCTGGACCTCTTCTATCCTCAATGACACCCGGGCCTCCAGTTGGATCGCAAGAACATCGACATGAGGACGCCTCATGTATGCCTCATGGTGAACACATGGTAGAGTTGGACATGTTGTGGCTTCATGGTTGTATTTCTATTTACCTCCCCTCAAGACCAGTCACTATATAGACTGTTCTTGTTGTTGGTTCGGACTTTTTCTTCTTTTCCTTTCTTTACGTTTAGTCTGGTTCTTGGGGCAGACCCCCTTATCTTGGGTAACCCCCACGGTTCGCAATGACATTGTACCATGAACCCCCCCTCTTAGCAGTGTTGTCTTAGTAGTAAGCAACAATGAAAACTGCTCTCCTCTCCTCTGGAATCCGATCCCTAGTTAAGTTGATTGTTGCCGGAGCCCGCTGCAGAAGCGATCTGTAACAGAGTGGTACCTCCGTACCACTCCAGCGTGACGGTAAATGTCAGCCAGTACTTGATGGGCAATTTGAATGTTGGCTGACCAAGTGTGATGCAATGCATGAGGTAGAGAAGGGAAGGTCGACAGAAGAGTTGGAGGAGATGGAGGTGCAGGTGAACTCATACTTGAGCTCGAGCGCCCAAGGTCAAGACTGGTGATCTGATCCGAGTCAGTCCAAAATGGTAAATCATTTCAGTCCGTTAGCTTGATTCCGTTTCTTGCCCACTCCTCTGATATGCTTACAGCCGTTTGCATAATTCTTGGCAGTAAATGCACTTTTTTCAATCAATTAAGAAATATGGACTTGGTGGAATTTCCAATGCTGAATCTTGTATCTCATGAAATACTGCATGGATTGAGATGGGTATAGAGGGCAAGTTGTACTATTCTTGAAGGGCAATCTGCTCCTGTAATTATATTTGGAACAATATTTAGTGGATGATGAGTTGTAGATGAAACAAGAGGTAAACCAGTACTTTTTAACACCCAAAATGATATTGTCAAATTATAGCATCAAATGAGCTCCTATGAAGAAGATTGCAGGGAGAAAATTGTCCATTTTTTCAAGGGCTAGAAGTACATATACCTTGTTTTTCTTTATTTTTGTTCTGTGAGTCCATATTTATGATTCTTGTGGTATTTCACTCCCATGCAGACAAACATAATATAGATGCATTATAGACTCACAGAACAAAAATAAAGAAAAACACGGTATATGTACTTCTAGCCCTTGAAAAAATGGACAATTTTCTCCCTGCAATCTTCTTCATAGGAGCTCATTTGATGCTATAATTTGACAATATCATTTTGGGTGTTAAAAAGTACTGGTTTACCTCTTGTTTCATCTACAACTCATCATCCACTAAATATTGTTTCAAATATAATTACAGGAGCAGATAGCCCTTCAAGAATAGTACAACTTTCCCTCTATACCCATCTCAATCCATGCAGTATTTCATGAGATACAAGATTCAGCATTGGAAATTCCACCAAGTCCATATTTCTTAATTGATTGAAAAAAGTGCATTTACTGCCAAGAATTATGCAAACGGCTGTAATATATATAATTGGTAGCAACTAAGTTATGACTAGGAAGATGTTTTTTTTAAATGTATTAACCTCATCGCGCAAACGCGCAGTTTCTATCGCGGGAATTAATAAAAGTGCATTTGTCACGCCATATGAACTAGCTCTTACAGGAGCGTTGTTTGGATCCAACAACGTTGCCAAACACCGTCAAGTTCTTCGTGCATCAGCAAAAGTGAAAAATTCTTATAAGTACATGTGAGGAAATACAAAGTCTACCTTGCTTGGAAAGCTTGCCAGAATGGGACCACCTCTGGCAAGGGACAGGTCTAGGTTCGCAAGACTCTGCCTTTTATGCCAAGTCAGACCATAAGGGCCGTCTAAACCAAGACGCCATCAGATCGTCCGGCATATTCCAAGGGGAATCCAAGACCATGGTCAGAGTGGCGGAATATTCCAAGGAGGCCAGCATAATGGCCAGTGTCATCCAAGAGGGCCTCCAGACTGGCCACACTCATGCAAGAGAGCCATCAGACTGGGTTACCTTGGCAGCACATGGAAGCACAGCTCGGCACTGCTGGCTCATGTCAGAGGATAGACCATTCTTATGTATTCCAACGGTATTATAATATAATTGTTCTTATTGGCAGCAAAACATGAATGCGAGTACATACACAGCACGAAGCATGACGGATTCGACAAGGGAGCTAAATGAGACATTATGGAGAGCAATGGGATGGGAGAGCGAGAACATTCGGAGAGCGACAGAGGAAGATACGTGGAATGTTGATGGGAAGCTTTTATGCATGCGATGAGTGGGGTATTGATAGCGAGAATGGCAGACACAGCGGTATGAAGATGGAAAAGCGACCTTGAAATTTTTCATGCACCACGGCGGGCGGCACGTTGAGCAGCCAACATTGCAGTACCAGACTGGGCATTGGCTTGACGAATGGCACGACTGCCTCCTCGACGTGCTTTAGCTCCGAGAACCTGACTGAATCATGGCAATTGGTCAGGATAAATACAAAGTCAGTTGCGCTTACTTGTCCCACCACTCCAGAGTGGATTTACTCCATTCCGGGTCGTCAAACAGCTCAAGAACGTTCTTGAAAAATTCAATCGTGTTGAAGTTGCCATCTTCTGCCGCCCATTCTTCCTGGCCATTGAGGATGAAGCGAGCCTAAATATTATCAGTCGAGATGCCTAGCATTTAAATGAGTACATACCAAGACAGCGGCGTAAGCAATGTTGCGACCAGTGACATTTGTCATGTTGTAAATATCTGCAATAGTTTTCTTCCCGGCAGACTGTCCCGGAGTCGCTTTCATTGCAGTGCGAGGTCCGGTGAAGATGTGTCGGAAGCACTGATCAAAATACATTCGAGTTAGTGACTGGACAATTCAATGTGATCATCTTACTGAAAGCAGGAATGGCCCTTTTAATAAACCCTTGTTGATGGCCTCAGGATCATATTCATCCTCAGTATATAAGAATGACGGCCAATCCTGTGCAGAAATGATGATATTTCCATCACGAACGTCACGGCAAAACCTCGATAGTGATTCAGTAACAGCTTCAATGTACACTGCGTGATCACTTACTTATCACGATCTTGGTCATATTCGTCTCGCATGTTGCGTGGGCAAAGTAAACGCCCAGAGGCAACATGGGCAAAACCACGGTCACCTTTATTTCGATTTATCAGGCTAATTGTCGGAATGCCAGGGATGTTGGGCATATATGACATGGCCGTGTAGCGTAATGTCCCAACATCATCAATGCGAGCACAACGTGCATGGGTATCCAGCTGTCCACAAATATCAGGGTTGAGACAAATATTCAGAAAACTCTTACGAAGGCAGCCATCCCTTGAAGTGTTTCGAATTCACCCTCCACAACATAATATTCCAGTTGTTCTCGTAGCCCAGGCGTTAGCTCCATCACAGCATTGTAAACAAACTTGGCCTTCAAACGATCTTCTTCATCACTATGCATATATGCAGTAAAAATATTAGAAACGGACGGATATTTACATACATTTCATTGAGCTCTTCGTCTGGCTCAGTTTCAGTGTTCTCATCGAGCCTCAACCCAATTTGAAAGGCTTGCATGATGTTCGAGAAGGGGCCGATGGCACGCGGAATGAACCGTGCTGAATCCTTGTATGGGCGTAAAAAACTGACAATTCTAAAGCAGAAACATGGAATGTTAACTGTCAGTTCACAAGTGCTCATTAAATAGGTCATTCATGCTTACTTCGGTCTCTTCTGTGTCGTCAAATTTGATAGGGCATAGCGAACTTCCTTGTTGTGATGTTTGCGTTTACAACTCTCAGGTTGAAGTGCTTGTTCTTCATTCCTGTTGTCATGGCCAAGTTTTTTACCTTTATCAATCATCTCGTCGTTATCATCCATCCCGCTGTCTTCCTCCTCAGACCTGTGTCCATGGCCCAAGGTAATCCAGTATTTTGCAATCGGAAATATGTATATGTAATTCACGTACCTATTCTCCTTTTCACTCTGTGAATCTTCAGAATCGGAATCAATGCAAATCCTCGGTGTTGGCTTATTGGGTTGAGAACGGCCTGCTCCCACTTTCGGCAATGGGGCACGCGCCTTTGAGGCATTAGAGTTCGGGTAGGGCCTGTTAGAGTGCGAGGAGGATTTTGCTTTTGGGGGAAGAAACTGGGGCATTGTCGTGGTGAGTGATTAAGCTGCGTTATCGACCGTGCAAACTCCCTCCCCAAAGATTAGTGGTCATGTGACAGACGCGTCGAGGAAAATGACGAATTATTAACTCATTACAGCTGTTTTCATCGAGGTGTGGAAACTCCAAAATTTGAAGGTGGCTGTGCATTTCCAAATATGTAGTCTGCCGAGATTCCGTGTACAATTTTGTAGCTCCGACTAAGTACTCTAAACGCTCGACATGGCGGCTTGTTCCCACTGCACCAGCACAATATGTCTATCAACAGGATCTGTAAGGTACTTGGTTTCAGGAAGTTTTTAGTATACCCTGCAGATCACTGGAAATATGGCATCACTTCCAAGTTCCAATCCCTGTAAAGTACAGTTTGGGTGCAAATTCATCACATCTGATATCATTTTCATTATCTCCCTTCTTGAAAACTCCCCAACACTCTTTCTTGATGAAATCCAGGACCAACTGTATGATCACTGAAAGATTGCCATCTCTGTATCTACACTTACTCGCGCATTGCACTGGACCAACAAGCAAGTATCCCGCTTAGTCGGAGCTACAAAATTTTACACGGAATCTCGGCAGACTACATATTTGGAAATGCACAGCCACCTTCAAATTTTGGAGTTTCCACACCTCGATGAAAACAGCTGTAAGTCCTACTGCGAAAGTGTTTATTAACCTTTAAGTTTTTTTACAGAACTTTACAGGTTGTTTCACATTCCCAGAGTGCCAGGCCTCAGATCCCAAGTGTGTGCTGGGATGAGAGGGTCACTCTGGCTGGCCTTTATCGTAATAATGGTACTTCAAGTGTGTATTGCGTGCCGACGGAACTTCGCAGACCACAGGGGACTCAGGACGCACCTAAGGTATTGCACGAAGAATGTGAACTTGACAGCCAGTTCAATGAAGAGGAGGCTTGCCAATATGAAAAAAGCAAAAGCGGCAAAAATACGACAGGTAGAGAACTCACCAGATGTGGAAGGAGAACAGCGAGCCCTACGGACGCAACTCAATGATGTGGGTAAATTATTTCTCTAATAGATTCCTCATTAATTGTTACAAAGGATTTTGAGCCGACGCCCGAAGTTGAGATGGAACCAATGGCCGTATGCGATACGCCTGAAGAAATCAGGCCAGAATTCTTCAGCCAAACTGGTCGCAAACGCAAGGTCCCAAAAGCCCTACAAGATTTCTTGCCCACGACAACGGCTGGATTGCCATATCACATTCCCCGCCCTACTCGCAAACACAAAAGAACAGGAGTACCGGCACCTGCTCCTGTACACGACCACTTCGCTCAACAGGTTGTGGATGAAATAGCCGATGACACTCTCAATCCCAAGTCCATTGATTCCCCTCAATTCGAAACGGAACCAAATACTTTTGGGGTCTATCGCCAGTACACTACCAAGCCGTCCACAGACCCAGAAGATGAGCTCACCCTCAACTCTTTATGTGATGGGCTGACGTTTGCTGTTGCTCCGGTTGCTATGGACACCAACGATAATCCTGCTCTACCAAGTGCTGGGTTTGGGAGGTCACTCAAGACCAATTTCTTTGTTCTGTTTCTTAATGCGACGGTTTTTCGTCTTATGAACTGGTTCTATAGCACTTCAAATACGAAATCCAGTGCTGGACTCGATCAGCTTGTCCATGAGGTTCTTCTAGCCGACGATTTTGACCGAGAAGACCTCCGGAAATTTAGTACCAAACATGAACTTGACCGACTTGACAAGTACGCTACCACCGGTGAGGCTTTCTCAGCCAAAGATGGTTGGAATGAAGGCTCTGTTTCGATCCGCCTGCCTAACGCCAAAGCCAAATACACATCAGAAGAACAAGCTCCGTCGTTTAGGATCGATGGAATCTATTATCGTCGCCTGATCGAGGTGCTTAAGGCAGCATTCCAAGGTTCAAGCAGTCGAAAATACCACTGGATCCCATTCAAGCTCTTTTACAAGCCTCCAGATGATCTTGACGGCGCTACTGGGCGACCTCGTTTGGACAAATCTGAAAACATTCGAATCTACATGGAACTGTACAACTCAGATGCGATGATTGAGGAAGACGCCAAGATTCGTGCGCATCTTCGTCAACCTGACAACGAGCCGAACGATGATCCCCAGATTGAAATTGTGATAGCTCCAATCATGCTCTGGTCCGATTCCACCCACCTTGCCAGTTTTGGAACAACTTCGCTCTGGCCAATATACACTTTCTTTGGGAATCTTTCAAAATATTTCCGAGGAAAACCGACTGATTTTGCTGCCCATCACTTGGCATATATTCCTAAGGTATTTCACGACGTACAATTAATTTAGAGCGCACTTCCATCATCACATGTTTTAGCTTCCAGACTCATTTCAAGACTTTTACCAGAATATATACAAGATTCCCGCAACAGCTGAGGTCTTACGATTTTGTAAACGTGAACTCATGCAACAAATATGGCTCCTACTTTTGGATGGCGACTTTATGCATGCTTATGAACATGGTATTGTCCTCCTTTGTGGTGATGGAGTATTGCGCCGGCTTTTCCCTCAATTTTTCACATATTCCGCGGATTACCCTGAAAAGTATTTATTCGTTCAATGTTACTGCCACAAGCTGACATTCATCCATTAGAGTCCTACTCGCCTGCATCAAATATCTCTCACATTGTCCCTGTCCTCGATGCGAAATTCTCAACACAAACATTCCGGCAATGGGAACATTTGTTGATGCTCAACGACGCAGTCATATTCGGGAAGATACACCCTGGTTCCGGAGGTCAATTGCGATGGTGCGCCGTTGGATATTCGAGAAGGGTGTTGGTGTGGAGAGCTCGAAGATCTCAAAGGTTTTGGACGTAACATCATTACTGCCAACCACCGTGTGTTTTGCCATATCCTATTCAATTACGATGGTCTAACATTTGTCCGAACTCAGAACGCATTTTCTGTGCGACTATCAAAATTCGGGTTCAATTTCTATTCAATGTTTGTGCCAGACTTGTTGCATGAGTTCGAACTTGGCGTATTCAAGGCAATCTTGATCCATCTGCTTCGGATTTTATATGCAGCAGGCAATGACTGCATTCAAGAGTTCAACAAACGGCACGTTCTCTGTTCTTCTAATCATCTCTAGTTCTAACTCCTTTTAAGCTTTCGCATGGTACCTACATTTGGTCGCTCGACGATCCGCCGTTTCGGAAACAACATCTCAGGAATGAAAAAATTTGCTGCGCGTGATTTTGAGGACATTCTTCAGGTGAATAGTTTCCATCGTTGAATGCCCTGCGTCTTTTCAAATCAAGCAATCAGTGCATCATGCCAGTCATCGAAGGGCTTTTACCACCACCACATAACGACATCCTTTTGGATCTGTTCTTTGAGCTCGCAATGTGGCACGCCTATGCCAAGCTTCGCCTTCACACCGACATCACTCTCTCTTTCTTCGAGAACGCTACAAAAACTCTTGGCATCACCGTTCGGGACTTCAAAAAAACGACTTGTGAAGCCTATGTCACGGTTGAGATACCACGCGAACAAGCAGCGCGTGGTCGACGAACTGCGGCACTTGCAGCAAAACGAAAGAAAACTGCGCCTACACGGCAAGGAGCAGCACAAACTAGCAAAGAAAAGGCACCATCTGGTCCGAAGATCAAGCGGCTTAATCTCGCAACATACAAGTATCATTCGCTTGGAGACTATGTGAAAAACATTCGTCGGTATGGCACAACGGACAACTACAATACCCAAGTGGTATGCATTTGTGTTTTAACCTTGATTCATTGCACTGAATGATTGCTCAGGGCGAATTGGAACACCGGCGGGTCAAACGATTCTATCCTCGGACAAACAAAAATGACAAGTTTGGCCTTCAAATCGCAAAGCATACCCGACGTGAAGCGCTGTTGCGTGCGATGAAGAAAGGAGAAGATGATGAGATTGCTGCAGCCAATGCCGTGCTGACGCCATCAGAAAATGAACGGGCAGACATATCACTTCAATTTACCGACAACGAACCCCTTCCCTATACATCACCGAGAGTCCATCACCATATCTCAGATTCACAACGCTACCATGACGACATCACTCGATTTCTCACAAAGAATCGAAATGATCCAGCTCTCAAGGTGTGTACACCGACTGTAATATGTTTCACGCGATATGCTAACATGGATTTTGCCAGAATTTCATGCCACAATTGAAAGATCATCTCCTGGCCCGTCTTACAGGCATTCCCTATGATGGAGACGAACATACATTCACAGAAAATGACCGTGACAACATCCGCTTCGTCAGCAACCGAATGTATCGTCATAAAGTGCTCCGTATCAACTATACGACATACGACATGCGCCGCACCCAAGACTCTATCAACCCTCGAACGCACCCTGATGTGATGGTTGTCACACATGAAGACGAAGATGAAAATGACGCTCATCCTTATTGGTATGCACGCGTCATTGGCGTGTTCCACGTCAATGTCCGTCACACCGGTCCTAAATCGAACTCACAAGAAACACAACGCATGGAATTTTTATGGGTCCGTTGGTTCGGCCGCGATCTAAACGCCCCGGGTGGTTTTGGAACACGACGATTACACAGGATTGGATTCCTGGATTCGGCAGACCCCAACGCATTTGGATTCTTGGATCCAAAGGTGGTACTACGAGGGGTCCATCTTATTCCAGCGTTCACATTCGGCAGGACAGAGGACTTGTTAGGAAAATCAATTGGACGTCACGCAAATTGAAGATTGGGTGTATTACTACATTGGCATGTAAGTCACTTTACTGATTCTACTGGAACAACTCTATGCTAATTCTGGGACTAGGTTTGTGGACCGCGATATGTTCATGCGTTATCGTGGGGGAGGAATTGGTCATCAAGCAGCCCGGGCTCGGAAACCGCAAGGAACTGAAGAGAATGCTCATCTATCTGAGGACGAAGATGACCCGGATGCGCCGGAGATGGTCATTGACGACGCCGAAGAATGTGACGAGAACGAAGAGGCTGATTACGGTTATGTGTCTGCTGAAGAGGAAGATGGGAGTGACGAGGAGGGCGAGGGAGACGAATCCGATGGTGTTCAAGATTTGGGCCCGGAGGACGGGGAAGATTTTGACGTGGAGGATATGTACGGCGCCGAGGGGTATGCTCCGTTGTGATTATATTACTCCTACTCCGTTTTGTCGCATGGTCGTGTTGGACATGAAAAATGTATTGCATTCCCTCACCATACAATGCGACGCCAGCCCGACATGAGTATGATAATTGGTATCCAACATCAGGTGTACCTTTGCAGTCCTTCTGCCAACCAGGCGGCTCCTTGCCTGACCTTCTATCACCCCACCGTCCTGATGCCAGCTAGTCGGCTCCTTGCCTGACCTTCCATCACCCCCCACCATCCTGATGCGGTCTTGTCATGTCTAACCTTTCGGGCATCGTGTTGTAAATGTCCTCCCAGTCTGGCGCTGTCGTAGCTGACAATACCAGCGCCTAGCAGCCAGGCCAATCCTTGGCTGAGTCATCTGAGCTTCCATTGGTTGTGACCTTTTGCTGATGTGAGTGCAGAAACAATACTATTAATATTCAAGCGATTCGCCACTCGGTTCGAAAGTTCCCGAAGCTGCACATAAAAAAGCATTCCAGATCATGAGACGGCTCGCATACTGGAATGCAGAGACCATTACCGGGATCGGCGGAGAAGCCGGGTACATGGTTATAGATCTACGCGTCAAAGTTGCAAGAACCAGAGAGACGACAAACCGCGCAAGCTGGGCGATTTAAGAATGTTTTTGAATTTATGATCAAGATCGAGCGGTCGATTTCCATAGATCAACATTGACATATAGTAGCATGTAGTAGTACCTGTGGCATAATTGAAGGGGTTCATACACGGAACCGGACTCCTCACGCCCTTGCAGTGCGGCGGCTCTTGGGAACAGGAGACGATTGTGCCGATACGACCTGCCCACCAAATGAAAAAAAAAATTGAAAAATGAGACGAGCAATGTTCACAAAAATCGCACACCTCATTCTCGAGCTCCGCCAGAGACGACATCTGCGCCTTTTGTAACCTCGCAAACACATCTTTGAGACTCTCAATTGTCACCGCATCGGCTTCTTTCGAGCTCTTCAACTCCGCAAGCTCTTCCTCCGCCTCCTCCGCCCTCGTAGCTGCCTCCGTCCATTTCTTCTCCAACGCGCGTGCGTGCTGTCGCTCCGCCTCCACGGAGCCTTGTGCTAACCTGCACTGGGAATGAGTTTTATCCAGTTGCGATTGTGTGGCAGCAACCTCGGCGACGAGAGCGTCTACACGGGACCCGAACCTGTCAACTTCGCTCTGCGTGCAGAGCAGCGTGTTCCGTAGGGTGTTAATGGTCGAGTCATAGTCGTTGGCAGAAACTTTCCATCCTGCCTGAGCCGTTTCCAAATTTGCTTCGAGATTCCTCTTTTTGCCCTCTGCCAAGTCCAACAGCAAACGCAGGTCTTGGATTTCTTTTTTCTTATCGTTAAGGTCACCCACGAGACGATCCCTTAAGGTTTCTGTCAGGGATACCTTCTCTGCCAACTCCTTCCGCTGTCTTTCCTTTGTGGTGCACTCCAGCACCAGTCGATTGAGCTCCGTTCTTGCTTTCCCCAAGTCCTTGTCCAGCGCATCCTTCTCGCTTTCGAATGCCGCAACGGCCCCATTCGCAACCTGCAACTGCGCCGCAAACGAAGCCGCATCCGATTGTGCTTTCGCCTTCCCGGCAATAAGCTCCACGGTATTTCTTTCTTTCACCTCCAACTCGCTCGCCAGCCCACTAACGTGTTCCGCCGCATTCGCTAGCTCAGCTTTGAGAGCCTCCACGGTGCTTGTCGAGGACACTACTTGTGAATTGATGGTCTCGATGGACGTCTGGAGAGATATAACTTGGGCGCGCAAGTTCTCCACGTCCTGCCCCGACTGCGCCAACTTTTTCTTCAATTCTGTATTCGCCGCACGCGTTTCGCCTAGCACCTCGTCTGATCCTATCAACTGTGCTCCGAGGGCCCTGACCGACTCCCGTGCTTCCTCTAACGCCACCTCAGCCTGAGCCTGCCGCCCTGCAGTGGCAGCGATCTGTCCTGAGAGCGATGCCTTGTCAGTCTCTGCGATCCGAAGCTTTTCGAGTTGCGCGGCGTTGACGGACCGTTCAGCGTCCAATTGTGCTTTGAGTTCTTTGCTCAGAGACGCCATGCGTGCGTTCGCTACCTCGACGGCCGCAAATTCACGAGCATCTGTAGCGTCATGCAGGACTCGTCCGAGACTCGACATCTGGATCACATAGTTTTCTTTTTCGGCGCCCAGTCCCAGAGACGAAAGGTGTTCTTGAAGAACAGACTCAAGTTCCGCTAGCCTATCATTCTTGAATGCCAGCGTGTCTTGGATTTTAGCGCTGGCGACTTCAAGTTCGGATATGCGAGTATCTTTGATGGTTATTGCAGCGGTGTTTTCTGCTTGCTTTCGTTTGAATACTTCAATTTCGGTCTGCAAATCGACAACCTCTCTATTTCGACCGGACAGAGACTGCTCAATTTCCGTATGCTCTGACTGGAGTTGCATTATCGTCTTTTGGAGGCTTTGCAGTTCTAAGCTACGGGCGCTGAGCGCAAGGTCAAGAGATTCTACCTGTTAGCAATGAAATTCAATCGGTTAGCTTCTCTGTGATGCGAGAAAAATGAAAGGGATTCAGACCCTGCTCTGAGAAATCTTTTCATATTCTTCCCCCGTCTTCCTCAACTCTTCCACCTGGCATCTGTACCTTTCGAGCTCCTTGGCGAGTTCTGTTTGGTTGGCAGTAGCGGACAATCGTGTCGGAGTCGTCGTTGGAGTAGCAAGCGGGTTCAATGTATCAGCGTCGTTGTGTATGACTACTCCAAAGACCGTTTCGTCTGCACCAAACAAAGGTGAACCCTCAGCATCTGGAGAGCTCGGGGCCGGGGTTGGCTGTTTGCTGATGTCAGGAATCAGGGAGCCAGATTGCGTGCGTATTAGCCCCAACGATGGCCCAGACCGTACCAGGACATTGGGAAGGTGTGGACGAATGGGCGATGAAGCAAAGTCACTACACGATCTGGTGAATGAATGTCCACTAGGTACGCGTAAGATACGCACGTCACAGACTCAGGAGTTGTGAGCCTGCTTGAAACATCTCCGTCATGTTGAGCCTCATCGACAAGATCAAGACGCTTTGCTTGGACAAGCTCATTGCGGATGGTGTTTATTTCATCCTGTCGCGATTTGAGTTTCTCACTCAGTTGTCGAGCTTCTTCGGTGTGTTGAGGAGTGGAGAAGGCTTCAGCGTGCGCCCGTTGGAGCGCTTTCAGTTCCTCCTTGAGCTGAGAACGAAGGCTCAGTTTCGTAAACTCGGAGACTAGATTACTAACTAACCTCAGCTTTGGTCATCTTGGAGATAGGTTTCTTGACAGGAGATGTTCTCGGCCGTTTTGATCGGGTATTGCGTTTCTTCGAAGTAGACAGCACCTCTCTCTCTTCATCCGATTCCTCGTCTGCATTTTCGTCAACTGTTTGTTTCCGCTTCAACCCGTGACCAGAGAACTGGTGGACAACCTGCTTCCAGATTATGTCATCCTCAGCAGACGAAGGGGATGCATGCGGGGAAATTGCGAGGTTCCGTCGGGCTGCTTGAATGCTGCAACAATACCGTGTTTGATTGCCGATGGTTCTGAACAAAACACGCTTTACTCACGCCTTCCGGCCATTCGGAGTGAGAGTGACACTGCCAAGCGGTTCCGACGCAACCAAAACCCCTTCTTCTTCCTATTGATGTTTGGATGAACAGTCACTTCTCCAAATGTTAAGTTGTTGGGCTTACAAGCTTGTGAACCGCCTTTCCGACCCAGTTGGACCACTGTGGCCCGAGTTTATCTTTTTTCGCCTGTGCGGTTTTCCTCACTTCCAAAGAGGTTATAAAACGTGAATTAGAGTATTGTAAAACTACCTTGAGCACGCAGTGACGCAAGATGAACTGCATGTTTTCTGTGGTCCTTCTGCACCTGAGTGAACGCACCCAGCACGCCTGCAACATGGATATTCGTTACTATTTATGGTTTCATCTGAGCTGGACGCACGCTCAGTATAGGTATACTTGGCTGTCTTCTTTGATTTTGTGGCCACCATAGTGGAAGGACTATTGGAAGGACAATGAGAACAAAAAATGACTCTACACACGCGTAATTAGGGGCTTTGGTAACGTCATTCGGCTCCGCAACAGCCTTGGCCAACAATTTTATTTATTTATTTATTTATTTAGAGCAACATTCTTCCCGTCCATCGAGGCATCGCTATGCACTCCCGTACATTGTCAATCCCACCCAACCACCCAATCAGTCTCTCAAATCCCAAACCAAACCCGCCGTGTGGTGCGCCTCCATACTTCCTCAGTTCCAAATACCAGCCATACTCACTTTTCACCAGCCCGCGACTCGCCAGCGAATCTTCCAACACCCTCGCCCGCTCCTCTCGCAACGACCCGCCCGCCAGTTCACCCACATGCGGGATCAGAAGGTCGAAGCATCCTACAGTCTGCCCGTCGTCGTTGATCCGCATATAGAACGGCTTCAGGGTGACGGGGTAATCCGTCACGAACACCGGGCCACCCACGAGTTTGTCCGCAAGCCACTTCTCGTGCTCGCTCCGTAGCATCCTTCCCCACCCAGGGGCGAATTCGAAGTCCCGTTCATGCTTCGACAACTCCCGCATAGCATCCGTATAGGTTATCCGTGCCCAAGTATGGTTTGCTCGACCAGCGTCGACCAGCACCTTGCATCTCTCGTTGTCGCCGCCCCACAGTGCAGGCTCAGCCGCAGTCCCACTGCGCAACACATCTTTAACCACCGCCTCGACCACGCGACAGACATCCTCGACACCGTTCGTGAATGCCCACTCCGCCTCGAGCATCCAAAACTCAGCTAAGTGTCTGCTGGTCTGCGATGGCTCTGCACGGAAGCATGGCGACAGTGTGTACACACGGGAGATTGCGCTCGCTAGGGCCTCCAGGTGCAGTTGGGAGGACACCGTTAGGTATGACGGGCGGGAGAAGAATTCGGCCTCGCTTTTCGCGGGCAAAAGGGAATTTGGTGATGGTACGAAAGGCGCGATGCGAAAGGCTTCACCGGCGCCTTCACAGTCATTTGATGTCAGAATCGGGGTGTGGACGTAACAGAACCCTCCATCCTTGTGAGAGCAGGTCAGTTTAGGCTTCAGCATTGTATATAGAATAGCCATCGCACCTGGAAGGAGGTGTGAAGCATCCGTAGTATAGCGTCGCGAAGCCGCAGTGTCGCTGCAACCTTTTCTGTGCGTGCTCGTAAATGACAATTGTCCCGCAGATACTCTGTCGAGAGTGCCTGTTTCTGTATAGGATAAGTCTGAGGCAGGACCAGATCCCTCAGAAAATGAACTCATATCTCAGAGATGCCAGCACGCGCACCTCTGGATCACATTCGCCCAATACCTGCACAGATTCGACTTGCAGCTCCTTCTCCTGCCCAGCGCCAAGACTATCCTCCAGCTTGCCGGTCAATCGAATGCTGGCTCCATTGGTCAAGCTGCTGTGGGATTTAACAAGCGTTAAATGATGCTGAAAGTAAAAATGCACCTTTTCGCCATAGTGCTATCTGTGAAGACGGCCTGCAGTCCAGACGTGCAGCTGCCGTCGTTGATCACAGCAAAGGAGATCCTTTTCTGGCGACGTATGGACTTGACCCAGCCATTAACACAGATTGTAGATGCAGGATTAGTCGACGAGGAGAGTAGCTGCCGTATAGTGGGTGGGAGAAAGCGGGACAGCATGAAATAGCTACCGTTGGAAATCTGTCGGATTGACTTGCCGGACAACGAGTACAGCGCAACTAGCAAATCATTTTCTAATGCACAATGAACAAACATATGCCCCCCCCATTCTCCTTATTGACAACGTCCGAAGACCTAGAACCCTCTCCCCCTTCCCCGCCCACGCCCCCTCGGCCTCCCCCGATCAACTCCTCGCCCGCGCCCGCGTCCCCGCGTGTCATCTTTCTTCCGTCCCTTTGGCTTCGGCGCATCATCGACGAGAAGTGTGTCGAGCGGGAGGGCATCAGGAAGCATAAAGTACCGGATGTTGTTCCCTCGGATTGAGAGCGAGTCAAGAGAGAGTGGATCGCGGTTGCGAGTCGTCATTTTGACAGTTTTGAGGTGGGTATTCATTTGCATGTCCACACCTATATCATAAATTGTCAATAGGGGGCTTGGTGGAGAGGAGAAAAACAATGGTGGACGTACCTGTAATAGTCCCATGCACTACTGACCCATTCTTGAGCTCGATCGTCACTGTCTCGTTGTTTAATTTCATCAAAAATCTGCAGAGAGGAATTAGTATCAGCGAAAAGAACTGGCGCTAACCCGTGAGCCCACTCCTTTCCACTGTGAAAACAGATCCCCCAGTACCACCGATGAAGAAATGATCTATTCACCTTACAAGCTTCATTTTGGGCGGTCTGCACTACGTGCTTGAGGACAACAGGGTAGTGACGGTCGGAGTCCGAACGCGTGGTAGACCTCTTACTCCGACCTAATGCTCAAGTGCGCCAACTTGAAATTATTTACCGCAAGGCGGTCGCTTGGCACACATTTTCACAGTGACAGTGGCATTTTGTTCGCACTGTCACACTGCCCGTCATATATATCTGGAATTAGCAGTCGGTTTGTTGTATCACCTCAGCTTCACTAACACCATGGAAAACTTCTTCTCTTTGAGGCCGAACATCGATAATGAAGAAGCGGTCATCGGGGATATCTGGGAGGGAAAACGCGGGACTCGTCATCGTTCACCGGTAAACTTCTGGATAAGCCGACAAAAACTGACACAGGAATCGGATACAGCTAAGCCGCTAATTACAGTGACGTGTTCATCGACGTATAATTATGCCAAAGTTGGGACGAGGCAGTTGCCCTCGGTGCGAGTCAACCTCCGAGAGACTAGGCGAATGTACGCGGGATGTTCCTCACCGCGTTTTCGGTGTCCTGATCGTGTGGGCAACCATGGTTGTACCATCAGTTTGCCTTGCACAGGCCACCCTTGATTTCGTCCCCTATTTCATCCTGTACGTAAATGGTCGTCGTCGACCTCCACACAATGATGACTATCTCGACATTGCAGTGCCTTGTTTTATCAATCATCATCAAGTAAGACAGATTCTAGTCGTATTCAGGATGTAACAGGTCCGTATTATTGGCTTGAGGTACGCCACAAGTGTGGATATCTGATCTTGAAGTTTGGTGACAGACCTCTGTCGTTTGTAGGCTTGTGGGCTTGGTGACCTGTTGGCCTGTTGACTGTGGTAGCTAAGAGAGCGGCTAAAGTAAGTAATTCCGATCTAAGCATGCATCATGCGCTTCCGCAGGTGACAGTTTTAGGGCACACCGGTCAGTTTCGTCAATTTACCACACCCTGGGTCAAACTATTCCTCGCAAGATCTATCACGTAAATACCCAATTTTCTACGCACCGCTAGCCTGGGCTTGATAATGATGTTGCCAAAATGTCGAATGGACTCAACAAGCATTGAACGTATTAATATCGAACCACAGGGTCTGACTAGGGATCACACAAGCAAGGAGGTATCACGATACACCGATCCCAATTATGCCGGCCTTTGGTGTCACAGTCGGGAAAACGGATAGGATTCAATATTCTCACGGGTGAGTGTATGTCACTTGGGTTTTCCGAAGCCTCGAAAGATCGGATATTAATTTACCTTGAGGTTCCCAATTGTAACAACCGACAATAAAACATTGGGCGCTCCGATCGGAGGCACACAACTTGAGTAAAAATCTCCAGGTACAGTTAATTATGAGTACATAGAGGGTCCGGGAACAGAGTTCGGACAAAAACGATCTAGTCAGGAAGGCGTGCCACTGGCAAGAAGTGCGATTGTCGTGGGTTATCTGCCCCAACCCAGGTAATATATTGAGGTCTTTCCACCCTTCATTACGGAATGATGAAATATCGAGGTGGTTAGGATTTGAACAGGATCCTCCTGGACCCACTTTACCTCTCTGCGGTTGCTGCTACCATTTATTGGGTAATGCTGGCTGCAGTAACTTCTACTTGAAAAGCATCCTCCGCATCATTTGTTCGAATGACATTTATAATAATCATTGTTTGCCGAAAAGGTGAGAGTTTCTGCAATTTTTGAACAATTTTAGTTTTATTTGAGTGGTTTCCTGTCATTTGTGAGAGTATCCAAAGAACAATCTTTTCCCAGCAACGGCCACAGGAGAGCCGAACATAAGTGCATAAGTACCGGCAAGTGCACATGGTGAATTTTCCGAATATCAGGCGCGCCGCTGTTTCCAAGTCAACCCCCTTGAATTCGGAACCGTTCAGGGGCCCGATACGGGGTTAAGAGGCAAAAACCTTGCTTTACCCTGAAAGGCGAACCCTGGCAAACCTGGATAGGACGCTGCCTTCATAAAAAATTAGTTCAAGAACAATTTTACACTGCATTTCAATTTCGGTGTGGTCTATTCGGCGGCCACATCCCCACAGAATGGGGTGCAACTTTACCGACTTCCGACAACCATTTCTAGTATATTTTCACTTATTTGCAGTACGATCAAAACCTGTTTTGTGTGTTCCAAAATTTCTCTTACTAAATCCTATGTTTCACGAAATACGTTTCAACGGCGGGTCAGTTGCGACTCGGAATAACTTTCAAAAATGCCAACCTTACCCGTGGACAAAATGAATTCCGTTGGTTCTATTTGGGGAGAGGATTTGCTAGACTTACTACTAGTACTGTGTGAATTGTAACGGCGTGGATGGGGAGTTTGATCACGTGACTAATGTGATCCATCGGATCTGGGTTCGTGTATGGCCAAGGGCTAAACGCGCCAAAGCTGACCACAAACTACCGCCAGTGATACCGGCATGGACCTACTTTATCTCACTTCCGGAAGTGCTTTTACAACGTCTCTCCACTGGCACCTGGTTACTTAACATATGAATTCTCGGAAGGATTGCCACCCGAAGGCACAGCCACAACTTGGCCGTACAGTACATCGTGACCCCGGACCTGTCAACTGTTCTACCTTCACTGACAAATTCAGCTGCAGGTGTTTGCCCGAACTGGAACGGTGTGCAATGCTACCTCCTTCCTGATCTGTGAAACAAAATGAAATTTGTTCTCACATTTCGAGTATGAGAACTGGAAAGAGTTCAAGCGGGTTCGGCATGAAAGCAGCCGAGGAGGTAACGTTTCAAAACATTGATTCGGAACAGTTTATTCCAGTAATTGTACTAATGTGTAAAACAGTGCCTCAGCGAGGTCGCAGATGCAATCACTGTTACTGAACACACAGGAATGCCGTATTAATTTAGTGCACGGAAACATCGGTCTTTGTCATTCACCTGTGGCTATCCCAACAACCAGATTGACGTTCACCGCAGGCTTTGAGGCAGACGACCGCGAGCTCTGCATATTGGCATCGGCGGAACATTATTAAACCCAAACAATTGTTTTGACGCCAACGACAGACACCTCCACAACCAAATCGCTAGAAAATACAACCTGGGCTCGAGTCGCTCGACAAGGTCGTCCCTGTATCTCACAATCTGGCTGTATCATCAGATTTCAATGACCGGCATCCGACTAAATGGTGATGAACCTATTCATATTTAACTATATGGAACTGCGACGCAACCATACCTGTGCTAGGGCAAACTTGGGGCTCGCATCTTGACAATCTCACCTAGAGACGAGTCTGCCACACCATCTCATTCGGCTTTTACTACATATCCAAGTTTCATGCCTGTTCAATAGTTAAAAGGCAACACATCTTCTGGTCAGTTCAAACTACAGCTCCCTGTGTACTTGCGTCATGGTTTTCCGTCTACCAACAGAACTTGAGTCCTTCATCCCGCCTCCCTCTGAACAAGTTCCTGCGTTGAAGCCGTGGCGGGGTACCCTGGTGATAACGTTTCGTGCGTCCGATAAAGTGACCAACCAGGAACTCCGTGTAACGGCTGTGGAAACGGATGGCGATAAGTGGGTTTCGTACTCATCTAATATCTATTCGCTTACTAGTTAACCTAAAACATCATCAGTCGGATGGACCTTTGGCCCTCCCACTTCTTTGTGCATCCCACTTATGACAATCCTGTCTTGCGGGATGTACAAACATGGGTTAAGCGACACGCTCCCCCAACATGCACCTTCTTACCCGATCGACTACGTGATGCCAACCAAAATGTCGTCAATCAGACTAACTTCCGCTCCTTATCCCGTATTTTATTCGAAAACCAGATGGTGAGCAAGTTCTTGGTCTCGATTCTATCTCCAGGAGAATAACATCTCGTTTGCGGGCACAGGTTGCTACTGCACTCTGGAATGCCCAGGATCGGCTTCCAGGAGGTGGTATTATTATATATCCTGCTCAGAATTCGACTGCTCTTCTGGTTGGCGCCGTATTTCTTTCTTCCCCATTCCCCGATTTCGTCGCCCACAATCTTTCAGCGCAAGTTTTACATTCACCGCCCATCATGTCTTCCCGACATCCACAACACATGGGATTGTCATCTGCTTACAGTGCCGTGCTCCGTAATACCAACTCTCCTGTGGCCTCATCTTCGTATCGACTCCCGCATCTAGTCAACTTACCCAGCCAGGCCAACACCGATGTCAAGCACATCCCTTATCACTATGTTATGTCCCGAACAGGTCACTCCATTTATCCGACTTCATCAACTGGCCCTATGTGGCCAGTTGTGAAAGAGGAAGAAGAGGGGGACATTCCCGCTTTCACTTCCACGTCTAGGACTGGTCGTGGCCAGGGCTCGCAATATCCCTTGTGAGTTTCGCAGAAGCAAAAATAGGTGTCGAAGCCCATTGAAAATTCATTTTCTGACAACTGGTCATTCGCCGAGCATTGTCAGATCGTTCTGTTACTTTTGTGTCGTTACTATATAGCCATCCTCTGCAGTGTTACTTTGATTTCGAGACTCGAGGGCCAGCCAAATAATGATGCCGGGCATGCGCCTGTCGCTTTTAAGAATAATACACAGTGAGTTAACCTGTGTGCCGAGGTTAAGCTGAGGGAGATGGCTTGCAGGATGAAAAATATTTCACCGTGGGTTCATCAGCAAAACCTGTTTTTTGCCATAGGACACAGGGTGCATGGTAGCATACTATGTAATGCAGTATGTTGAATTTATTGGACAAGTATACTAAATATTGTTATCATATTGTTGCACACAGTATTCAAAGAGTATTCAAAATGATGATTCACTATTTTGAGCAAAGTACATTACCAGTATCAAATGACACCTTTAGAGTACTGCTTCAATAACAAGACAATTACTGAAATTATTGAAATAGTACTTTAAAATTGCCATTCAATACTGCTAATGTATTTTGTTTCAAAATATTGAATCATCATTTTAAATACTCTTTGAATACTGTGTGCAACAATATGATAACAATATTTAGTATATTTTGTTTCAAAATATTGAATCATCATTTTAAATACTCTTTGAATACTGTGTGCAACAATATGATAACAATATTTAGTATATTTTTCTAATAAATCAACATACTTCATTACATAGTATGCTACAATGTACCCTGTGGGACGAGGCTCATTCCATAACAGGGTTATAGTGTCCATAGTATCTCATAGTGCCCATACCGGCCACATAGTATTTAGCTGAGGCTATAGAGGATGCTATAGAAACTAGTTGTAACTCTATAGCACTGTACAGACACTGGCTGTAATTCTATAGCACCATACATCTGTTTTGTATGACAGCAGTTACTGTACTTGTGCTAGAGGGCCGTTGCTGTGCACGGCATGTCCGAGTCCTTTCTTTTTACAAATTGATAAAATATAATGATGTCTGCGTAAGTTTAAAGTACAAATACTTTTGAATGGGTTTCTTGTTGGTAGTATGCTCAACTGTACAATGAAGAATGTCTTGTGTCTCACATAAGAACATATATTAAAACACATGGCTGTTTGGATCTACAGACAGTTAGAACAACATCCTCTAGCATTCCTTCATATTCTGTAGTTCTTCCAGTGACAATTCCATCATGAAACCACACATGACCTGCTGGACTGATAATACGAGAAGTGAAGTGAACATCCCCATGATAGATAACTCCTCTAAGACAGTACTGAGATGGTTCTGCTTGCCCCTCAACTGGTACTGTCAAGTTATGATTAACAGTGGTGGTTGTGGCAGACACAGCAAATGTAAGTATCTCAGGAGCATTTACAAAACTGAACTTTCTGATTAGGAAATCATTGCAAACTGTACACTTTGAACCAAGAGAAATTAAAAATAGATCAATCTCATCCTGAATAGATTCAAAGTCAATCCTTCCAACTTCAATATGGCAGTTACATGATGCTGCTCGCTGTCTAGACACAGGATGATGTTGAGGACAAGAAATACACGATGAAAGAATGGGAATTTCAGTGTGCAATAATGCACTTAATAAGGCACTAATACTAGTTATCACTCCCCAAGGGAAGCTAACAGGTGAATGCCGATGTAGGTGACGTCTTAAATAATCACGTACGTCTTCTAAAGAGTATTCACCATTAGAATGGCATGAAAATCCATCTACTAAGATGCCAAGAAATTGAGGATTTAAAGATCTGAAAGAATTAGACCATGTGATTTTATCACCCTGCCAGATATCATAAAATACAGATATCACAGAGTCATAGGCACAGCTGTTATTGCTCCAACAGGTACCAACAGGAATGTTTATTGAGATTTCAGGAGAATCTACATTGGTATGACTTATTTTCAGACGCTTCTTTTGTGGAGCAACATGAGAACCACTAATTTTTCTCTTAGTTATAGAATGTTTAGCAAGCTTTTCCAGAGAAGTAACTTGTTCAGATATGAAACATGACTTGGGAGTGACAATCTTTGGAACAATTTGCTTCTTTCCTAGGATTTTCCATGGAATATTGTTTTCATCTGAATTCACAATAAACAAATCAGACTTATTCCAACGAATAGCTTTATGAACTTTTGCAGGAACATAATATTCACCTTTCCAATCTCTAAATGTCTGTATCAGTGTATTTCTCTTATCTCCTGTGACAGAATTTGGTAGCTTGCCTTCATATCTCAATCGCACAATTTCATCTAGAAGTTCTAGCTCACGAAACTCTTGACGTAATGCACCAGATGCACCTCCAGTTATTTTCCTTGCATCAAACCCTTGCAAAATTACTGTACCTGATGCTGATGCACTCCTTGACAAAGCAGTGTAGTATGACTGATGAGACTGACTGTTATTTAGGTCTACTGCATTAAAAGGCCTTGTTTTGCCTTGTGAAGAATAATCTGTCATTGAAAAATTAGGAAGTACCTCCACCTGACTTCGAGAAACAGTAATGGATGAATCATTAGGAAGAGCACAATCTACAGTGACATTTGTTCTTGCTATTGGAACTACATTTTCAGGAAGTCCATCAAAATGAACTGATTGTGGAGGATTAATCAGCTTTACAAACAGAGTATCCAGTATTCTTTGACCTTTCGAGCCTTTCATTGACTGCCAGCAATACACTGTGCCTTCTTGGCCTCGTGTAATGCAGAGTTCTGTTGCACTATTATTGCGAATCATGACAGGCATTCCAACACATAAAGATAGTTTTCCAGGAATACATTTAGCATTGGAACTATGTGGTTGATTCCATAGAATATTCTGCACACTATCTGATAATACATGGAGTTTTTTGGCTTTATGATGAGAAAACTTCTGGCCTTTTTTTCTTTCTTGTGATGAAGTGATTGAGTCTTCAGAAAAAAAATCAACAAGTGGCTGAGATGTCTCCTTAGAAAATCTCAAAGACCCAAGGCGATTAATCTCATCTTTGTGAATATTAAATGCAGTAATGATTGAGACCTGTCTAAATTCCTTATGTTTCACTGATACATGTCCAGGTATATTGCTGGATATTCGAGTACGCAGAAATACAATATCTTCAGCAGTACAAGCTTTATATCGCATGTTTGTTAAAGCTAGTCGAAGCTGAGCATCTTCTTTTGTTTGAAGTCTTTGCCTCATGTTCTCACGCAGTATTACAACAGTAGTAACCTGGTGCCACAGAGCCTTTCCAATAGCAGCTTCCTGATCCAAGAGATTAGTTGAACTAGCTCCAACTGATCTACTATAAAGAGATGCATTTTCTTTTCCAATTGCAGGGGGTAATTGAGCAAAATCCCCTGCAAAGATCATATTTAATCCTCCCCATGGTAGTTCAGTTTCATTGAAAATCTTTGCCATTCTTGCACTGATACGGTACATATCTCGACAAGACAACATTGAAACTTCATCAAAAAAAATATAATCAACTCCCTGCATTTGTGACCTCAACTGTGCAAGTTGCTTACTTGATATACATTCATCAGTTTTTTCATTTAATCCAAACATGTAATGATAAGTTGAACCTGCCAACAGTGCAGCAGCAGATCCAGTTGGTGCCACAATAACAAAATGGTGCCTTTCTTTTTTGGTCTTAAAAAGCTGGACCAATGCTTTCAAAATTTGAGTTTTACCTGTGCCACCCATCCCACCAATATACATTTTCAACTGATCAGATGAATCAATAAAGGCATGATGGGAAACAATTTTAAATGCTCTTTGTTGTTCTTGATTTAGGTGGAACTCCTCAACAACGCTATCTATTGCTAACCTCAAAGTACCAGATTGACAATTTTTTTCAAGATATGACTTATCAACAATTTTGACAACATTATGGCTCAATGAAGTATGTGTTGGTAGCTGACTATTGACATTACATGGCAGGTTTTCTGCATGTCGTTCAAGTAGATCTTGTCTTTTCTTTTGCACAGCAGCTTTCCATTGACTTCCAGATTGGATAATATCAGGAGGTGTTACCTCAACCCTGAAAGGCTCTGCTAGCACTGCTTCTGTCCAACCTGTTTGAGTCATTACAGCCTGCATAGTTGCCATGTCATGTTGACGTTTTATCTCCCTCTTACCAATTGCAGTAAAATCAGCATCAAACTCTCCACATAACATTGCAAATTTATCATCATCTTTGTGATTGTCAAGCTCATGTAATATATCATCATCATGATCCATTGTAAGATCATAGCCCTCACTCCAACTTGGTAAAATTGTTGAACCCTTGCGAAGTTGAGCATGGAAGTCATCACGAGCATCTAAACACTCATACCTTATATTGAAATTTTCCATGAGTTCAACTTGTCTACAACTGAATTTATATGCTAAAAAAGACTCATCCCAAGATTGATCTTTAGTTTTCAAATCAAACCCTGACCGCCAAGGTTTGAACAAAGATAGCATAGCTGAGCAATAATATTCACGATCACCTTGATCACATCGTGGTAAAGTAGCTCCTATAAAGGTAGGAATTTGTGCACTTTTCTCCTGAACACATCGGGTTCCATGTGAATTTTGAAGTGGATGTGTGGAAAGAAAGGCAAATAAGCCAGCAGGAGAACAACTGTTTGTTGTGACATCAGATTTAAGTTCAGAATGGTCTACTATATTAGCTTCCAAGCTAGTTGTGGACACTGAATTCCTGTCATGTTGAGTGTCAGAAACATCTGTATCATCTTTAAATACGTCATACTTGTCATTGCCATCAGTGACAAATTCTGCTGTACAGTCTTTCTGACTTGCTTTAGGCTTGGAAAACTTCTCACGTTTGCATCGACTTATCCAATCATATAAGCACATATCAGCCAGTTCTTTGGGGCGGTATATATAATCATATACAGGTGATAATCCAATAATAGCACCTCTGCGTTTGATCAATGCCACCTTTTCAGCCTGCTCCAGATTGTCTTCAGAATTCCAAGCCTTTCGTGCCTCATGTACATATGTTTGCCAAAAAAATGGAGCAAAGTGGTAGTTGTGTAGTGATCAGGATTTTGTAAAAGATACAGACAAGCCATTGGTGAACCAATTTCCATCTTAGCACTTAGATTATTGACAATTTTGGTCATGAGTCGACGTGCTTTTTCCTTTTGAGTTTCACTACCGCCCAGCATCTCACTGTTCTTCTGAAATATAGCACGGACTGTGTCAAATATAACATAAGTTTTTAAGGCAATTTTGGTAATGTAGTCTGACACATAAAGTATCACACCTTTAATTGCAGTTCCAGACTTCAGACTTGTTACATCTGTGTTAGAGCGAGTTAGATAAGTAAGCAGAGGGGTAATAGTATTTATCATGGGCTCTGCCTTTTTCATATTAAGAGCTCCAGTTTCTGGATCAACTTCAGTGTGGCTGAATAATGGACGAGGAAATCTTGCCTTACATTTTCCCCACTTGTTATCCAAGCACCCCACATACTGACGTGATTTGTTTTGAGAACCATCTTTATTTCTATTGGTGGAACAATGATGTATATTAGATTTGGCTAAAATGTCATCAACTACTGACTTAAACCTATCTTCCCACATTCTCAAAGCTTGGCACATATCACAACTGCCACACTTTTCAGAACAGGAGCTAGGAGGTGCTTCAGGCAAAGTCTGGGTTGGGTCCAGATACTTAGCTGATTCTGAGGCTTCTTGAATATTCTTCAGAACTTCATCTTGAGATCCAGTAAGAAATTCACCCATGTGTGTGCTCTCTAAATACTCAACAATTTTTTTCTGGAAATCTGAAGAGGGATCTAATATGCGTTTCCTTATCTCTTGTGGTGTTAAGCATCCACGGATCCAAATCAACATGTGAAGATGTAAAGTGAGGCGGCCTTGTTGTTCAACCGTGCCATAATAAGCTGAAGTCTCACCATATATCCCAGGATGATCTGAATTGACACCCAAAACATGCTTAATGAAAAGGTTGATCATGAGGTGGAAGAAACGTGCACCAGCCACAGGATTTTTGGTGATCAGTCGGATACGCTCATCACTTGATCTAATTGCTGGGTCAAATTTTTCCTTTGTATCAGCGAAGTATGAACAAATGGGATGTTTAACATCAGCTGGAGATAAAGTGATGTACCATGAAGGAGCACCACAATATGAGATCAATGACCAAATTTCATTCCTCATAAACTTCTTGCTTGTAGTAGATCCACTCACTTTTGCTCCTACATGATCCAAATCACGAACAACCTGGTAACAATCCTTCTCTTCTTGGCTAACTGGTTTCACAATCTCTCCATCTGACAACCTCTTGGCCAATGAAGATAAAACAGTTTGGTCAACACTCAACAGACGTCTACTTATTTCACCAAATTTTGCTTTATCTGCAAGTAAAAAACCACCTGTTGAGCTTGCCTTCACTTGAGCATGACTGAAAGCAACAAAAGGGAAATATATGTCCATTTGAAATCGTTTGTCATGATACATTAGCAGATGTCGCTTGTGTTCATTATCAGACAATGATGTAGAACCTATGCCACCCATTCCATATGGAAATAACCAAGGGAACATTTGTGGATATAGCTCTGGATTTTTATAAATAGATTCATACTTGGAGGAGTGACCAATAGCCAACATCTTACCTTCACTATTGAGATGTCTTAATGCAATTCCTTTCAGTGAATTGATTGTCTTGGTGTCCAGGTGTTCACCAGCCAGTCCATGAACAACAAATGGACAGTCACCATGCTCAGTACCATCTTCACAATCATTGTCAAACACACTTGTTCCTTCTGGTACTTTATTTGTCTCTCTATGGCGATACTCAACAGAGACAGGTGGCCCATTCTCAGGATATCTTGAAAGATTATCATACGCTATATCTAAATCATGGTAATCAGCATGGTTTAACTTCAACCATTCAAGTGCTCTTGCAACATGATTCCTTCACACTAACAAAGGTGTGCGTTCAAAGTCTTTTTCTGTTGGCTTACACGGTCCAGTAAACAAGATAGCCAGGACATCATCAAGATCATCAACAGGTGGGGGTAATGCTTGATACACCTTTGGGATCGGTGACTGGAAAGCAACAACATGTGATGTCATCTTCCTCATGCCTGATGCCACTCGCACAAAACAACAGTTGTGACGTACACGAGCTATAATCAACTTTTCAACAAACCGAAGGTCTGCAAGTTCCTTTGGCACACAACCTAGCCAAAGCCCCCTTGCTAGGGCAAGAAGGGGAACATTTCCTTTTCTAACACAGCTTCGACAGGTACCACAAATCTTATCACATTGGTAATCTAGAACAGGTCCTTTATATTCTCGAATTTTCTCTCTCAATTTTTTTCTTTCAATCCTCGTTACTCCTGGAGCTTCAAGAACACTAAGCATGCCTTTTACACTTTTCAATCGGCTCAAATTGCTTAATGGTATGAGCTCACCACACACAGCACAGCCTGACTCTTCAAATGTACTAGGCATTGAGTCACCACAAAAGTCTGACACAACTGTATGTGCTAGTTCTTGAGACAAAGGAGGAGGAGGAAAGAAACACTCCACTTCCTCTGCTTTCTTGGCAGCATATACAGCACGTTGTCCTTCATGTTTTTTGTCTAATTTTTGGTCAGACAAGGCAGCAGGCTTGAGCTTCCATTGTTGGGGTTTTGCTCCCTGCTTTATTGAAAAGACACTAACATATGAATTGCAGCTCACACAGTGGTGGTCTTCAAAGTATGTCAGTAAATTTGCTTTAGGTACATGAGAGCCAATAGAAATATGATGGATGTGAGCAAGTTTGTGCACCATTCGAACAGGAATATATGGAATGAGGTTAAGCAATGGTACATTTGCATGAATAAACTTCTGCATGACAGGATATGACCTCAAACCATCATTGTCAAGGTGATCAACAAAAGTGAAAACAGAATTTGGATTTATGTTATCATCACTGCTTTGAATAAATGGCAAGATTTCACTGGCAGGAAATAGATGTGACCTCCCCCCACCAACAAGAACTACATGTTTGTCTTGACCTTGAATTATCATTTCCTGTTGAGGCACACTGAGAGAGGAAGAGCATTTACATTTGGCATGAAATAATGCAAAACATGGTAAGTGTGAGGGAAAATAATGTTGAATTATCTCAAAAGTGTAATGTGGTCGACAGAGTGACAGCAGATCTTGTGTGACAAATAACCAGTGTAGATTGAGGCTAGGAGGCAGTCGATGTCCTGCCAAATGAAAAGCTTCCAAGGTTGAAGGGAGCAAGCCTTTCTTCTTGCCAGCATACTTACACAGTTTTGAAATGCTTGCAGGGGAATTTGAACGTGCAAGCAGCGCACAGTAATCATGGCAAAACATCAGATTCCGTTTTAAAACAAGTGATAGTGTGCAACACTCAGAAGCAACATTGTGTTCTGGTACAAGAAGGAACTGAATTGCACATATGTAGAGTTGTGCATATAATTGATGCACGAATGAAACCCACATCATCCTATATTCAGTTTTAATGGGGTTGGTCAAAGGAAACTCATGGGGGGCAAATAACGGAGACCCCTGAGGGGTAATTGACCGGTAAATTGTGATCAAAGGAAACCTCCGTGGCATGATAGACCAACTCCCACTGAGGTGAACCAACCTGCACATCGCAGTTGAAGCAAACCCTGGGGGGCTAATTAAGAGACACCTGAGGGGGCGAACAGACAGAGTCATGCTGGGGCCAACAGACAGAGACATACGGGGGGCTATTAGCAGATGCCTGTGAGAGGACACAGACGGACACCCATGAGGGGCAACAGACAAACACTGGCATGCAAACAACAGACACCCACAAGGGGCATTTAACAGACACCCACAGGGGGCAGCTAACAGACACTTATGGGAGGCAATTAATAGACATCCGCTGGGGACAATTATCAGACACCCACGAGGGGCATTTAACAGACACCCGCAAGGGGCAACAGACAGACACCCATGGGGGGCAACAAATGGACACCCACAGGGGGCAACAGATAGACACCCACAGGGGGCAACAGATAGACATCCGCGGGGGGTATTTAACAGACACCCACGAGGGGCATTTAACCGACACCCAGATAAACACCTGCAGGGGACAATTGACCTGCACGGCATGGTCAACGGAGACTGACGAACACTACATGAGGCTGATATCATTAAAGGAACCTAGAAAGAAATGAGAAGCGCATAACGAGAAATATCAATACACTTACAACTAGCTGCGAAAATGGAATTTCATTTGCAACAAATGACAATTGATTCTGAAAGCATCGGAACAAAATGAAGACACAAGGAACAGGGTAAGGATGGAAACACTCACTGATTGTCGAATAGCATCTACCAAAGGCGATTGTCTGTGATTGTAACATGAAACGATACCAAACAAAAATGAGAAATGACGGACGCACATTGAACAAAAACTCAGGTGACAGCCAGTGCTAGCCGGTGATAATGTGGCACACGGTGCAGATGCAAGTGGGCTTTGCGATAAGCAACAGATGGATACAGAAAGTAAAATTTGCCAGAGATAACGCATTGTGCAAAGGCAACGCTCGGAACTGTGACCGCAAGCGTGACACCTGGTAACATCTAAGTTTCGTACTCAATAAAATTTCTAAGTCCTTCCTTCACCTATCACCACCAGCACTACCGCCGGTATTTAGCCTTGCCAGCACCAGCACCTTCACCAACACTGCCACATGCTACCAAAAGTCACAAGGGAGAGTGAGGCCAAGAAGACGACTGTGAAGAAACCAGTATCCAAGACTGCCAAGGCTGCTGCGTCACGAAAGACATCATCAATGATTGTACGTCGTGCGCATGGGAATTGCAATGTTATGCTAAGCTAAGGTTTCCTAGGAATGCATTGCCACCCATCCAGAGGAAGCGCGGGCGGGCGTATCGTGCAACACCATCAAGAAGGTCTGTACGAGTGATGGATTGGCAGGGTCACTCGCTGATGATTGGGTTATCAGTATGCCGAGGACGTGTACAACCTGGCCATGTCTGCGGCCAACCTGTATCAGCTGAACCGGGCGATTACTACTGGTGCGGAGAAGGGCACGTTTTTGTTGCCAAAGGGACCATCGGATAAAATCAAGCTAGCTCCCAAAGCGAGGGCCGATGCAGCAAAGGAGGTGAGTATGAAGGAAGAGGGTTTGCGTTGACTGATGATGTGATGCAGAACTCCAAGCCTGTGACGGCGAAGAAACCTGTGTCGACGGCGAAGAAGGTGGCTGCACCGGTCAAGGCCAAGCCAACGAGTGGGACCCGGAAGGCGGCTCCAGCGAATCGCTTGCTGCCAAGAAAGCGAAGACGATGAGTACAGCGACAACGAAGAGGGCTAGCACAGTGAAGAAGGCACCAGCGCCGGTGAAGAAGGCTGCTGCGACGAAGGTCACTCCAATGAAAAAGACATCGAGTGCAAAGACGGCGCAGAAGAAGGTTTGTGTTGACAGTTTTAGACGCTGACGCGCTGACGAGTTGGTTCAGGTGACTGCGAAGACGGCTGCGAGCAAGTCGAGAAGAGGACGGCCTGGGAGGCCAGGAGGGGTTGGTGTGAGGGCAGCCTCAACCACCTGAAAGGGTGGTGTGCCCACCAGCCCAGGTGAGTGACCCACCCCCTTATTACCCGACCTCTACTAACTGCAACCTCGACGGGCAATGACAACGACGATAGATGGGGCAAACACAACAGCGAGAGAAGTCCCCACCCCTCTCCCTGCTGCCCAGCCCCCTGCTTCCCCAGCATACCTCGCGAATGTGGACGGCCGCGTCAATTGACGCGCGCACGATGGTTCGCGAGGTGAACACAGGGCCGATGAGAAAGGTGACGAGGACGACAAGTCCCCGCCCCTCTCCCTGCTGCGCAGCCTCTACCTTGTCTCCCTAACACCTCGCGAATGCAGATGGCCGTGTCATTTGACATGCGCGTGATGTTTGCGAGGTGGATGCGACGACAACGACGCCAACTGACGAGGCCGACGACGACGATGGAGCAACAGCGAGGACAATAAGTCGCGGGTTGTGACATAATTGCAGATTGAACACCATAGATGTCAAACCTGCGCCGTGTCAAACGCATCGCCCACAACGTGTGCATATACGAACGGATGTGAACGCAGGGTCGATAAGTGGGCTGTTCCGGTGCCAGTTTATCCCTTTCATTATCTGACATGCACACGCTATAATAGCTCTCAAACAACGGCAGTTGACAGCTACAAACTATATACGGAACAAAGGCAATTGCCCTACTTAAACCTGGGGATCTGCTACACCAAGGAAAATGGCAAATTGAACATTGGAAGAAAGGACCGTCAAACCAGATCGCTCCCCGAAATAAGTGCTCAGGGTGTAGCCGACTGCCACCAATGCATTCTCAGGAAGATCCTGTGTGCCCCGCTTGTATAGAGGGAAAGTGGATAGGTCTCGGAAGTCTTTATCCGAGAAGAGGAAGGGGCGGCCTGCCTTAGCACGACCATCATATATAGGTACTGCAAATACGAGACATAGATTAGTGAATTGGTGTGTGAATGAGAAGTTATAACTATACTTTGCTCATCAAATGCACGCGAGGCTGGATAATATGACTGCTGTCCTTGACCCAGAGACCTGGAAGCTGGGCCTGGCACAGTCATGAAAAGGCCACCCAATTTACTTGGCGAAGGCGGAGCACTCGCCTCTGTAAAATGAGAGACCATCAATGACCGAAAAGATATACAAGAGACGTATAATAGTTACGCTGCCTTCGGGTCAAGAAAGATATACCAAAAGAGGAGACGGAGCCAGTCACAACCCGAAAGCTGAACAATTTTCCCCAGAGTGAGGTATCACGACGCATTTCCTGGGCGAAAGGAACAATCGTTATCTTGCGCACAGGATAAGATGCAAACTGAGAGCCTGCAGTGCTCTCGTTAACAAGAAAACATTCTGTTGCGACCCCTAGCATTATTCCAACCGCGTAGTTATTGGTTCCAGCAATCTTCAAGCGACGCGATTCCACTGTAAGGACATTGGGATGGATTCGGCTTGTATTGACAAAAAAACCAGACTTTTCGAAAACAAGGCCTTTCATTAGAGACCTATGCAAAACGTAAACAGGGAAATGTTATAACAATTAGAGACATACTTGGTAACAGACTCTGATAGCCCCTTGATGAGATTCGAGAGCTTGATACGTGGAGATCCATTTTCCGAGTTGAGAGAAAATGGTTGAACGTCGCAGAAGTGACTGCAAAAGTGTTAACATCAAATGGATAGACAACGGTAACACATCACCTGAGTTTCGGGAGATTCTTATAGATGTGATATAGTTTTGGATCTTGCAAGGTCTTGCACATCACACCACTCAAGGCATCCTCTTCAGCCGCTTCATTGGCGCTAGCCGCAGCATCAGAAGGTTCAGATGCATTCCCCTGGGAAACGGCGTCGCTTGATGCGGATGCACCATCAGAAACATCACCGTCGGAATGCTTGTCGGGCTCAGCACCACCAGGAAGATCATTTCCTGGTTGCTCAGTGATGGGAGGCCTGGACCGGTAGACAGTTTAAATTATTTAAAGTAACAAAAAACGACGGAGCACATACTCTAAAGAATTTTCAATTTTTACAACCGGGGATGCAGGAGAACTCAGATCGCCAGTCCTGCGAGAATAATCAGCAAATTTTACAACATGCATTTGGGATAAATCCTACAATTTGTCAGTGGGCGAAGGATGTACTTCGCTGGTATCAACAGTGGTCTCAACTTGAATACGCGGCACTTGAGATCTTGTTTTTGCACCAGAGCGCCTGTGAGATCTAAGTAATAACAATGGCAAAGGAAGTGAAGTGAACGAATGTACTGCTCTTCTGTAATGCGAGCTTTTTCAGACATAACTTTATTGCGGCTGTATAACGAACGTTAGGCACGGAATTCGGCAGGTTTAGCTATATTTACCTGGAGCGGGGCCTGACAGGCATGGTGGAGACTTCACAAGGCTTCGTTTGAGAACTAGAGACAACAGGTGGTATTCCAAAATATGTGGAGCAAGACAGCAAACTCACGGCGCTGGCAACAGATCCTCCGTCTCGCTATCTCTGGTCTTTTTCACCAACTCCTGCCTATGCCTCTTGGGGGTAGACTTGCCATTTCCACTTGCTGCTTTGGCCTTCAACACAGGAGAACTATAAATGCACGTCAGAATAAGTGGATCTCGTAACAATGTGTTAGACCTCAATTTATCCTCTTTGGCAGAAACTTCAACATCCTCACGCTGACCGTTGCTGCGCTTCAACTTCTCCTTGGTTACCTTGACCTTCACCTTCATTGCAGACGAGCTGATGGAAAAGGCGCATGATGAAAAATAGAGCATGTTAGAAAAAATAGCAAACCTCGGTCCATCCCCAGGGGAGATATCAGCGTCGTCATCACTACCAAACTCAAACGATTGCTTAGTTTGAAACAAGGCGGTATCAACTTTTGGCCTGACAAGAGAAAGAAAGTGAAGTCGTCGACAAGCATTGCACAAACTAAATGCTTACGAAACAGATACTGCTGGAAGCTTCGCGTATGCCTCGGAGCCTGGGGCAGGGCTAGACGTGGATGATTTCTTTTTCTTTGAAGGGGATGCTGACGTGTCAATAATTTGGCTAACGTATATGTACAAGGCAGTCAGACAAACAGCATGTAACAGCATATAAAAATACGAACACATCAGAATCAGACGAAATGACAGAAATGGCGACTTTGCGCTTTTTGCCAGCTTGTTGACTGGTGGAAAGATGTAAAGGGAAACACACGAAGAAGGGGGAAACGACTCATGGCTTGGGACTCGGGGTACTATCAGGAGACTTGACTATGGCAACTTTTCTTTTCGAAGATTTGCCAGGCGAACTGGCCGTACAAAATGACAGTTATCAGTTCATGTTAAGCAGGACAAACGCAGTATTCACCGTTTCTGAGATGAAGGCATTGGGAACAAAAGCGTAAGGATTTGAAGATAAGCTGTGCGTGGTGCAAGATGCCAAACGGTGCAAGATGCCAAAATCCAAAAGGACGGCATGCTTATATGGAGAGAGGGAGGTGCGCAATGTGCTGCAAAAAATAGGAACGGCAAGAAGCTGCATGGTGACATGATGACCACAGAATGGAATGCCGCTGTACAGTCAGGTTACTAAGGCTGAGTTCAAAGCGTATGTTAAAGTGATATTTGATTTGACTGAAGCAGTGCTGCCCGCAGATACAAATGAAATCCTTGGCGTATCCAGCAACATAGAAGCTGATGTAAGGGGAACAGCACAGAGCAGAAGGTCATAAAATAAGTGTGAGAGCCGCAACTTGCAAGGCTGAAAGAATATGCTACTTTCCAGCAGACAACAAATCTGAGAAGCCGACGAGGCTATATTTCAAAGGGTCCTGTCCTGTCAAGTTGAAACAGGGAAGAGCTAAGGCAAACAAGCAGACAAGAAGGTCACGGTGAGTGCGGAGGTTGCATAGATGACGATGAAGGAAGATGGGGCTCACCAGGTCATACTAACAATAAATAAGAGAAGCCGACAAGGCCGACCCAGAAGAGATATTTAAGACTGAAGGTCACGTCCTGTCGAGTTGAAACAAGGGAGTCACAATAACAAAACAAAATCTCTTGCTCACCGCAAGCAACCCAAAGGCAAATAGGCAGGCGGGAGGATCATGGTGAGTGCAGCGGTTGCATAGCTGACGACGAAGGAAGATGACACCTTAAGTTTAAAGGAATCACATTGAGTGTGGAGGTTGCATCCTATTGAGTTGAAATAAATGATTTCATTATCGGATCAAGAATCCTAGCAATGAATCGGATGAAGAAGGTAGGGCACACTGCCGGGCAAGAGAGAATACGCACCAGGGGGATCATTCTAAGATGGACACAACACAATGTTTGGTGGAGGTACCGTAAAAAAGGATTGAAGGTGTGGCTACGGCAAGACCACAGATTGAACGTACCTACCCAAGCCATGGATCAGAACTACGAGATGCAGAACGCATGTGAGTAGAGAATATTGTGTAACGGAAATTGGTACAGACGCTGAAACACACCTAGGTGATGCACTTGAGAAGCTCGCAGCTGAGCAAGAGGGTGCAGATCGACAACTATCCAGCATAATGAAAGTGAGTCAACGGCAACAGGAAAGGGAATTGCTGACTTACCACACTGCAATGACTTCGAAACAGGCAACCCAATGGATGCGTCAGTTTAGTATAGTACATATGGAACGGCCTCCGACTTGGCGACTCATCAAGGTACCAGTTGAAGGTGCCAGTGGCAATGGGGCAGAAGGTGTGGTGATGGAGGAGAAGGTCTTCACACTCCAAGGCATCTTGTGTGGGTTGGACCTACCGCCCTTATTGGACGCAACAAAGTGAGCGTTTTTGAGTGTTAACCCAAAATAAAAACCTCAGATGACTGCAATTTAGCATTAGGCCATCTCGCTACAGATACCTTAGACAGGGCATCACGATTACAGGTTCAGGAACATCCACTTTCAATGAGGCCGTGCAGTCGGCACAAGAAATCTACACACAATTTCACTGCCAGTTCCCAGTTGGAAAGTTGGAACCCTGGAGTCCAATGACATATGCAGGGCATCATGCGCTTGATATATCAAACCGGTATTTCACTCCCAAGAAGGACGCACCAGAAATGGCGCACATACCATTCACCGCAGCTGTTGATCCACATGGTGTCCTCGAGGAAATGGCCAAAGTGAACTACATTCATGGCGAGGAAAATGTAGTTGCTTACTACAACCACTACGTTGACGACCAGGGGAAGAAAAGGTATGGATCATCAGATCAATCAAAGGGCAAGCAATGTTGATGTGGAAATGCAGTTACGTGGAGGCCAAACCTCAAATGTTTCGCATTGGGGACCTTGTTGAAATTCAGATGTCGTTTGTCTCTGTACCGCTCAAGGGACAAAACTTCAAAATGTTGAGTGTCCTACACTCGATCATGTTGCTCGATGACTCTTTCACACAGGTAAGGATTATTGCGAAAACGACGACATATTAATTTAATTCAAATTCACAGAATGCTTTGAGGAAACACCTGACACCAAAAGTTGATCAACCAAAGCCAACACTGAAGCGGCAGGTGGGATATAATTTAGAGGACAGAAATCCGAAGAGAGTCAATCTCAAGCAGAATGAGATGGAGGTGGGTGAGTGACGACAACATAGAATTCGGACTTCTGTTGCACAATACATCTGAATACATAAACGACTGCAATTTATTTTCTTGTGGGAGCTGCTTTTGAGTAGACATAACATTTGGGGGTCTATTGGGCATCGGAGATGCAGTTGGCATTGTTGTATCTCTATGTGAAGGCGGCTGCAGCATTTTGACGATGTGGCACAATTTGGTGCAATCGCCGTCACTGATGTAGGTGGATGTGTGGGGGCAGCATGTACTCCCTTCTTAACTTCTGCACGACGGTGACGGGGTACAGGACAGAACGAACGCAAGGCCCAGTGATAAGGCCAGGAATGCCCGTTCTTGCGCTCTAGGGTGGCGAATCCCTGAAGAGAGAGGCTTGGTTAAAACAGCATCTGATGGAAGGAAAAAAACACCCCTCACGTTCGTGCAATCTTGAGGTCTGTCTCGAACCAAATGAGACCAAGATCATTGACCGAATGTCTGTTTTCCAGCCATCCCCACCTGCCAGGGCACACGCTTGCGTCTTGGCGACCTGTTGCAGTCGCATGAGATCGTTCATGAACCTTCGCTGAAACTAGTAATAGGGTGTCAAATTGGCTGCCAATACCTCCTCGGTCCTCGATCCTGGTGGAAATACAAGGAAGTTAACCTTTTGGAAGCGAGCGGGAAGATTCGTACCAATTTCGTAGTCATCTCATGCACGTTTTTCATCAGAGTTGCATCGCAATACCAGACTCGCACAAGCGACGTTGAGCATCCTCTGGGACTGTCCGTGTCAATGTCTGGAAGGATGCGGTGCTAGATTCAATTGCAGTACGGTTCCGGCACAAACGCTGTCATGATCTACATCCAGCCATTGTCAGCACTGGCATGAGCCTGAGTGTGCCACCAAATAACTCTGGACATACCTTCTGATATGGCATCTTTCCAAAATCCTGCCCGTTCCTCTGCACCGGCACCCATTCCCTCGAACGGTATTCGCAAGTCAGCATAAATCCCGAATATGCTCAGCAACAAGACCAACCGGCGGTGGCATCATCATCGTGATGTACTTTTCTTGTTCTCCGGCTGGCATTTCTCATCGGGCTGTGCCCAAGTGGCACATGTGGAACCACAATTTTGACAGGCGGGCATCGGCGTGTCTGCGCATGGTTTAGTACAACAAGAACAGACTAGCTGAATGAGCAGACTATGGATGCATATGATGCAACGGAGCCTCAGTCGCTCCTCCTCGGCCATCAACTTTGCCCATCCAGGGAGTGAAGATATTCTATCCACATAGCGCGGTGGGTATTCGAAAGGCAGAGCTCGCGAAGATATTACAGTTGGCGCGGTCGTTTGAAAGGCAGAGCCAAACACAGGCAAACTCGGCATTTGCCGCAACAATAGATTTTCGGACGAAAATTTGGCTAGGTGTGGTCCTCAAATAGACCGATCCTAAATATACATTTAGGACTCGGAACCAACCCAGTCAATCCGCCAGGCCATGTGACATGTGACATGAAAGGTGAATCTGCCAATTCACCACAAACAGTCCTAAGTACTTAGATGGATGCAATATATCCAAATTTCTTTCTCTGAGGATGCTTGAGCTCAATATTCCACCTGAAATTCTCCAGCGCACTAGTGATGGTCAGGTTTGGTTTGGTTCGGTTCAGGCCAAAAAAATCTGAACCTTGAACTGAACCTGAGGTTCGGTTCAGCTCATATGCTGAACCTTGAACTGAACCTTTGGTTCAGGTTCAGATAGGTTCAGTTCAGGTTCAGGCCAGGCTGAACCTGAACTGAACCTGTGAAAATACAAGTATACTAGCTAATCAATTTTCTCAATCCAAATTTTTCCTTTATTTCCTACCACTCTACATTGTTGTTGTGCTAATGGTTTGACTCTTCAATTACATGTACTGTGTCCATGTTCACTGTGAATGAATCAATAGAATCTTGTGTTAGATGTGTCTGAAGCACAGTAAGCATGAAATATCCTGGACAACTGTTCAGATGGTCATTGCAAATGTTTTGCAGTATTTTAACAGGAAGGAAAGACCTTGCAATCAGTATAACTGAATCACACAACATGGCATCCTAGGCTGAATTTCAACTTTACATTTTAAAATATATTTAAGTTTGCAAATATTCATGTTACAGAAGCACTAATTGCAACCGAATAAACTCTAACTAATTTAGATTCTGTTATTAATGGTGCTGAAATTTCAAGTCAGTAAATAGTTGGACCAAAACTAAGTCTCTACTCAGCAGAAATTAGACTAATATGTGAAAGATTAGGTTCAGGTTCGAACCAGTTCGAACCAGGTTCACAAGATTCCGTCCTTGACTGAACCTTGAACTGAACCTAAGGTTCGGTTCAGGCATTACCCTGAACCTTGAACTGAACTTAGGTTCATGTAGGTTCAGGTTCGAACCCAGGTTCAGAACTGAACTGTACCATCACTACAGCGCACCCTCCCGAATCAAAATTTGTCCATCAATGCCTTTGTTGCCTTCAAGATCCCACCACTAAATAATACACCTCCCGAGCATCAAGCTTCACACATTGTCATTGCGGCCAAACCACCCAATACCCATACAGAAGATATCTATACTATTCTTTCAGCTCCAGTTCCGTTACTCTCTGTGGTTAAAGACCTCTTCGACTGCCTCAGGTCAAGTTCCACGATGACCTCGATTCCAAAATCTGTAGCCCACAATCTAGATTCAGCCGGGATAAAATATCTTCCCCTCTGGATCATCACATACTGGAATGAGATCCATCGCCTCCACAAGGACCACCAATGCTGTAATTGGACCCTACAAAACCTTCATAAGCAGGGAGCCAGCACCTGGGAGCTTGTGGACAGGGTCTACACCATGTTCAGCTGGTTACCATGGTTTGGATCAGTCCATGGCTTCCGTGAGACTTGTGATATGATTTACTTACATCAATATGACACCTTGAACTGGCTGATGGCAGCTCATGAGAATCAGATGCTGGACCTGCTACAGCACGACATCAATAAACACCACATGGCACCCAATAAAATCACCATTCAGGACGCAGACTTCATTGATGCAATCCTCTGTGCCTTTAATCGCTGGCACCACCAGCACCAGCAAGGGAAAAACACCCACCTGAGGGCTTTCCATGTCATTGGAGAATCACTAGCCTCCAGAGTTCTGACTCAGTTGGGGACTATTGTGAATACCCGAAAGACTCACTGGATTGCCATGGTGTTGGACTTCCTTCATGGTGTCATTTGGTATGGTGATTCCCTACGTTGGAAGCTCAATACAACCATTGAAGCGGCCCTTGGCTGGTGGTTAGAAGAGTACACATCAGTGACATTCACATACAAGAAGATGCCAGTCACTTACCAAAGTGACAGCTTCTCGTGCAGACTTTTCACGGGGAATGCCCTCTCTCATTATTTCCTGCCCATCCAACACCCACTAATAGCTCCTTTGGATGGCCGTAGCCAGGCTCCAGGTCTTGTTACATGTCAGTGAACAACACCAGATGGAGGTCAGTTTTCATCAAACGGCACTGGATTAATTAACATTTGTGACACAGGGTGGCCATTCATGCAATGTTGCATATGAATACAACATCCAGTTACCTATCCTGAACACCTCATCTTCGGATGAGGAATCGGACTCAGACTTTGAAGTGGTGTCAGTCCAGACAGACCTTTACAAATTAGCTGGGTCCACAGAACATCCGCGCAACACAAATGACGAGTCATCCTCGTCCCAATACTCATCCGATGACGAGAGTATGCTGGCCTCCCAAGATCTTCTCCCTGCCAATCTACCCCAGGATTCAATGTGATCTGAAATCAGATTGTCAGCACAGTCACGTATCAAGATTGAATCCTTGGTGCGAACAGCACTTGGAGCCAAGAACGCCCCACTGTTAAAGTTCTTCAAGCCCTGCACATCCGAAGAATATGATGCGAATCTTGCAAGGGAACAGGAGGTCGTCCTTGACAGGGAGGGCGATGAGACACTCACATGGGTTGCCAAAGAACAGCAGTTGCTAGGGAAGCAATTGAAAGCCAAGCTGCGACAACACAAACACCACCACAAATAGAATGAGCAGGAAATAATTGCTGGAATTCGGAGCCCTGGCAGAACCAAGCGCAAACTTGTTCCAGCTGAGTTAGTAGATCATGGCTTGTCGAAGAGATGCTGCATGGAACTGGCTGAGGAAACATGCCCAGCACGACTATTGGAAAGAAAAATCAAGGGAAAAAAATGGAAATCTCAGGGTCGCAAAGCAAAACACATGCCACAGCAGGCCAAGTATCACAATTGGTTTAGCCCAGTGTGCTGGAGGATGATTGAAGAAGCTGCTAAAGCTGTGGGATGGAAAATGAGTGCAACGCGATAGTCAAAATTGCCAAGGCACAGTATCCAATTATTTTCAAGGGTCTGGCACGGGAGACCATCAGAGAGTGCATTGATCGATTGGGTCTGCAACCATGGTGGTCAGACTCAACATTGCTCAAGATCTAGGCTGGGAATATGCCTGGCCACCTGAATGGAGGACCTCATGGGATACTGGTGAGCTGCATCTTGGTGGTTAACAGACAAATTAACTCACAGAATCCAGTCCAACTACCCAGTTGTTGTCATGAAAATAAAAGAGCATTTGTCTGAGCTCCGCAACAATGAGGTTGCGGTGTCAGTAATCACAGCTCAAGGTGTCATGATGGCAACAATTATCCGAGAGGAACCTGCTATCTTGCAGTGTCAATTTCATGATGGATCAACTTTCCATGCTTCTGACACCTTTGTGAGAAGGTGGTTGCATGAGACCATTGGTTGGAGCCATCGTAAGGCCACTTGTGCTGCCCACAAACTTCCTGATGACTGGGAAGATCAATGCAAAAATCAGCTCTCAGGAAAGCCTACCTTTTGAAAGAATATGATATTCTGGCAGAGTTGTATGCAAACTCAGACCAGACCCAACAATTATATGCTGCAGGTGACAAGTTGACATATGTGAAAACCGGCGCAAAGCAAGTCTCAGTTATAGGCGGAGATGAGAAAAGGGCCTTCACCGTAATGGTTACAGTAATGAGTGCCGGCACCCTTCTTCTGTTCCAAGCTGTCTATCAAGAAAAGACAGATCAATCGTGCCCAGGTTCAAAGGCCCCATGCTATGATGCTGCAATCGCTGTGGGCTTTCGATTCGAGTTTTCTGGAACCAAGACATATTGGGCCAATCAGCGAACCATGAAAAATTTTGTAAATGGAATTCTGGCACCTTACTTTGATGAGACCAAAGCTAAGAGCAGTGATCATTATGGATGATTGATGTATGGGCTGTGCATCGGTCAGAAGAATTCTTGGACTGGATGCATGAAATGCACCCAACGATCCTCATTGACTTCGTGCCAGGAGGCTGTACCGGTATGGTACAGCCTTGTGATGTTGGAATACAATGACCCTTCAAGCACATTACAAAGCAGTGTTTTTTAGAAGACATAGTGGAAAACACACTCACACAAATTGATGCTGGCAAAGGAGTCACCATTGATGACAGGCTGCCGACACTCTGGAATGTGAGTGTGAGGTGGTTATGGAAAGCATTTGAGACCTTGAATAAGCCAGAGATTGTGGTGAAGGTAAGAAACCAGCGATATCCTAGGTGACACGTGACAAGCGTGACAGTTTGCTGTTTTGGAAACCTGTGTAACACGTGACAGGCGAATTGACCGGATTGGTACAGTATTGTTGAAAATTCAAGCTTGACCACACTATTCATACACTCAAGATTATTGTCTTTTGCATGTGACTTTGCCAATGTCACAGTCACACATTTTTGCAAACCTCTAACTTCTAACCCCGCCATCCCTTTTAATGCTGGAAGCTATATTCTTATTATTTATGTCAAGAAGCATTGTTCATGTACTCTCAGCTTCAGGGTCTTTTGAACAACATGAAAAACTCTTTATATTCCTTGATTCTGCCATCAAATGGCCTTGCAAAACCTGTTGCAATGAGATAGTTGTAGATATGTAAGTGAAACCCAGTATTCCTTGATTTAAACCTTGCCTGCTCCTGGTGTGGCATTCAAAGGGGCCCCTGCCTTGATAAGTGCCACATCTTCTTCAGCATAGCGAATAAGCAAGTCTGCTGTCCCTTGTCCAATGCCGATCCATTCTGCAAGCTTCTCTACACTGATCCGATCCCCTGTAAGTTGGTGAAGTCAATGGAAACCTTCTTCATTGAATTTTGGCAGGAGTCTGATGAAATCTTCGCCAGCATGGTCAGAACAATTATCACAGTAATCAAGCCAGGTTGATATAAGTGGATACTCAACCCGAGTGGTTGGGTTTGGGAGAGGATTGGGGGTGGGTAGCGTCAAATTGGTGTTGACTACTGGTTGAGTCATAGGTTGAGGTTGCTGGGATGTTGGATGACGCATGCCCCCAGTGTCAGGTGTAGTGGCAGTGACATTAATTTCTGGAGGGATTTTATTGGTGGAATACTGATTCGGTTGCCTGAGCTGCAAGGAGTTTCTAAATTAGCTTGTGAATGGTATGTAAATGCAAATACTCTTACATGCAAAGTTGCCCATAGATTAATGTTCTGCTCTGTGATTGGGTGACAGAGGCCAGTGTGGGGATTGTGGTGGCATGGAACAGGCTTGCCTGGAAGGCTGTGGAGATCACATTGGAAGTTATTGATAATCTTGGAACGTGCTTGCACTTTCTGTTTATGATAACGATCCACATCCAATTTTGGCCTATCCAGATTGATGACCACCTGTTTCCCAGTTGACTTGCCAGTACCATGACTCTTTGTTTCAAAGGTCAAAGTCATACAGAGTTGATGTAATGTGGTACTTACTTTGTTGTCTCCAGCGAGCTGTGATTCATCACTAGGGATGACCAAGGGTTGACATATGTGATAGGGTGAGATTTTCCAAGGGTTTTGAAGGGTTTGTTCTTGAATCATTATCTATTGCAGATAGTGATAGAAACTTGGTGGGAATTTCAAAGAGTTATATATTTTCTAGTTTCTCTCCAAAATTTAGGTCAGATTTCTTCAGTAGTTATTGTGCAGTTCCATTTTTAAAAAGGAGTGTTTTTCAAAAACCATAGGGGTCCGCGTTTTTCAACCCCTATGGTTTTTGAAAAACACTCCTTTTTAAAAATGGAACTGCACAATAACTACTGAAGAAATCTGACCTAAATTTTGGAGAGAAACTAGAAAATATATAACTCTTTGAAATTCCCACCAAGTTTCTATCACTATCTGCAATAGATAATGATTCAAGAACAAACCCTTCAAAACCCTTGGAAAATCTCACCCTATCACATATGTCAACCCTTGGTCATCCCTATTCATCACCTTTATTGAAGATTTGGACCAAAACTGGTTTCATTTGCTTTTTGGAACGACGGCCATTGGAAAGAATTGGAGGAACCACAAGTGGCCGAAGGAGTGTGATCATAGTATTCAGGTGACCTTGGGAGGTGAGATCAAGTGGAAGGGACAGCTTGTTGTCAGTACTAAAATGGTATTGTGTGTGGAGAGACGTAGGATAGATATTGAGTAGTTTGGCCAATTTTTGCTCAAGTCCGAACCAGGTAGTTGTTGAATTCAAGGCCTCAACCATCCGAATTTGTTGCCTTCTGTTGTTTACCTCAATTGTATATGTGAACAAGTCTGGGATAGAATGAGCAACAAATACAACATAAATTCATGAAAATAATCACCATCCTCAAGATCACTGTCACTATCCTCGGTTGGAATTTTCTCTGGGGCCTTTTTTTTCAGCACAGTCTTTTTCCTTTGTTGGGCCATGGTATTCTTGTGGACCAACTTCGTGGGAGCCACTGCAAGCTTCTCCATTCCCTCAACCACCTCAACCACCTCTGAATATTCAATTTCTCTGTCTGTGTACTCCAGTTCGTCTTCCTTCTTTTCACCCAGGTTCATGTCATCAGAGGCTCCAAATTCATCCCTGGTCTGCTCATTGATGAGGTCTACAGCCATACAATGAAATAGGGCCCTGATTGGTTTTGAAGCTGCACGAGTAGGCCGAGTGAAGGTTTGTCTCATATTTTCTGATGATGGAATTAATGCAGCAGAGTTGTCTACTTCAGAAGTAGATGTCGAGATGGCTGACTTCAAGAAAGTGCCAGAGTCAGATGGCTTATTTGACACACGACTGGCAGAACAAGCTGCCCCTTTTGTGGTAGGTAACATGGCTGTTCGAAGGCCAACTCTGTCAATAGGTGAGTCCAGAGATGCATCATCAGTAGAGGGATCTGGGGTGAGAATTTGGTGGTCATTCGCTGCAGCTGCTGATGCTTTGACAAGGGCTTTCTTTTTTGCTTTGATGGCTTTCAAATTTTCGGGGTGCTTGTGGATGCGGCAGTTGTCCATAACAATGACTGACTTCAATGCAGGGAATGGTTGCATTTCATCAAGCAGATGGTTGATAAATGAATAGAACATGTTTGTGTCAAAAGCACCCTCAACAATTTCACAGTGAATGATACCATCTTCAAGTGCTAAAGCTGGCAGAACAGAGAACCTAGACAAATGCAGTGTTAGATGAGTATAGGAGTCAGCTGCAAGAGAAAATACCAGCGTTGTAGATGCGGGTTCTTGGTGGCTTCGGAACTATATAAAGATAAAATAAAGATCCTAACCTGTGGGTGTCAGCATAGAAGTGACTGGATAAGTCAGTGTCGGGAATAGTAGTAAAAGGAAGGGAATGTTAGTAAAGTAAAGCCGCCACGTAAAACTGGACTAATAACAACGAATCCGGCGATGAACGGAGTGAAAACGGACAAATAATAAAGAACCCGATGATGCCGACAATGTCGGGTACAGCAGGTCGGGTCGGGTCGGGTCGGAAACGATGAACAAATATACAGGAACAATGATAAAGACGACGAAGAGGACTATAAAAAGCTAAGGGTCTACGTGGATGAGCATTTGAAGTGATTAAAAAGGCGATTCTGACTAAAGGGAAACGGGGACTAATGGTATCTTTTTTTTGTACGGTCGTCGGGGACCGTTTTTATAGTACATGCGTGTGTAGCTACTTTCGGACATGTCCACTTCGGCCGATAGAAACTACAAAGAAAAGATGAAATGGAGATGTGGAAAGGGGGGTTGCAATGCGACGAAGACAAGAAAATGGAGGGGAAAACGAATATGCAAGGAAAAGATCTAGAAAGTCCTACATATCTCCGAAAGGACGATGGGACGCATAAATATGGTAAGTCCGAAGTCGGGGATTGACTCCGATGAGATCCATCTTCTACAATTGGAACTCCGAGGCGTTTGAGGCTGCCGGATTTGGTCTGAAAGCGACTGTGACAAAGGCGGCATGTGTCGGGTTACATCCGTCACGTCACGTCACGTCACGTCACATCGGGTTGCGTCGGGTTACGTCGGGTTCAAATGTGAGTTGAATAGAGGCATCGGGTTCGTCCGGATTCGTGATATATTGAGGATACGGACTCAGAGGGACGTCGACCCTCTACATCTCCAGGGTACTTTAAATAAAGACCATCCCTGGTCGATACTACGTGGACTTGAGACGTGGAAATGTAAGATGAGGCCAACGTGGCGGTTGCGGAATCGGGTTCGACAGGATGAGGTGGGACGTGGATGACGCGAATGGGGACAGCGGATGGTGACTAGCGGAACTCGATGGACGGTCGGAGGCTGAGAGCGGCGAGTAGAGAACAAAAGCGGGTGAAGATGGTGTCGAGCAAAAGGAAACAAAGTATATAGAATGGGTGGAAAAGGGAACAGAGCGGAAATAAAAGAAGAGATGGAAAGCTACAACAACGGGACAAATAGAGAGCAGAACGCAAAATAGATGAGAAAATAAATGTCGGTGATCGGGAAGGAAGGGGAGCAATAGAAATAAAGTCGGGATGAAATCAAACTTGAACTGGTATTGGGGGCGGGTGACGGAAACGGTGAAGGCATGAGCGGAAACAAATAAGGCATAAGCGGAAACGACATGAGACGAAGGCGGATGACAAAGACGATGTAGTCGGGTCGATTTAGGGTCGGCGGCTTCGGTGGCTGTGTCAACGGTTGGCGGAAACGGTGGCATAGGTTGCGGAAAGCATAAAACAGTAAGCTTGGTGACGTGGGCATAGAGATACGGTGACGACTGTAGACATGATATGACGACAACGGAGGTTCGATATGACGACAACGGAGGTTCGATACGATATGACGGAGGTTCGATGAACGACAACGGAGGTTCAATAGACGATGGCGGAGGTTCAATAGACGGCGGCGGAGGTTCGATATGTCAATACTAATATGGGGGCGATCATCAACGGATGTGATATCAGCCTCATACTGGGTGGTTCAGCACCGGCTTGGACCCATGGGGAAGCATTCTCCCCCATGGAACTGAAATATAAAGTCGGGTGGGTTGGGAATCGAAGCCGAGACAGGGAACATTGTGTCTGGGTCGAAACGGTGGCGGGATGGGTGGGTCACGGAGAGCGGAGATCGATGTCGGTGGGTGAGCGGATGAGTCGGGTGCGTGGGAACGAGTGTAATGGTGCATCGGGGCGGGAGCGGGTAGGGCGGGTTCGTAAGCGGATGTGTCGGGTTCGTAAGCGGGTTCGTTGGGTGCGACGGATTCATAAGCGGGTGTGTCGGGTACATCGGGTGGATTATGCGGGTGCCGGGTGTGTCGGGAACGAGTGTTTCTTTTTATCTTTCTTTTATCTCTGACATTTTATCTTTCTTTTTATTTATTTAATCTATCTATGTATATATTTCTTATGCCGATGGACGGTGAGGGGTTTTCGTAGGGTCGGGTTCGGTGGGTACGGGAGTGCGAAGGTGGCGGGTACGGGTTGTGAAACCGGAACCGGAACCCGATGCTCGAATTGAGCCGGAACCGGAACCGGATGCTGCTGGCTTGCGGTTGGGTGTCGGGAACGCGTCCGGGTTCGTAGTCGGGTGTTGGCTTTGTCGAAATGCGGTGGTGGCGATATGTCGAGAACGGGAACGGGTTGGAGGGCGGATGTGGGGTCTGACGTCGGGTACATATGGCGACGACGATGAGGCTAGATCGCTGACGGGGGCGGCTTGGACATGCAGGGCGTTGGGTCTGTGCTTCGGGTGCCATTGACGTGATCTGGGCTATCTAGGTGGTGGATCCGACAACGCGGGTGTCTTGACTAGCGGAGGGACTCGTTTTTGGGGCGACGGATGCGAACACGGGACTGCGCGGGATTGGCCGTGGTTACGTAGGGCCGTTCGAGGTGGCAAAAGGTCGAGGGAGCGGGAAACGGGCGGTCGAGGGAAGCGGGTACGGGATTGGGCGATGTTTGGGAAACGGAGGCGTGGGCAGATTGGGGTGATACGGGTGGCGTCTTCGTGATGCTTTCGTGGCGGATAGTTGCGTGGGGATTTGACAATGGTCCGTCGGGTCGTGGAACGGGTTTGGGCGGCCGGTGGTCACAGTTTCGCGGGTGCAACTCAACGGGGGCTTCGTTTTGGGCTTGCGAATGGACTTGAGGGGCGTCGTGGGGCTGGTCGAGGGTGTAGGTGGTCGAAGGGGAGTGGACGAGGACGGGGATGGCTGGGAGTCGAGAGTGGGAGTCGACGGGGTGACGTGGCCGCTTGCGTGGGACGACGAGAGACGAGGGCGGACGTGTTTGGGACAGTAGGGAGCCATGCAGAGGCGCGGGGGCGTGAACGAGAGCGTGGGGGTGGTTGTACGCAGTGGTCGTTGGCCTCGGATGGTGGAACGGGGAGGTAGGCTGTTGGGTGACGTGGCACAGCGTTGATGGTTCGAGGCAGTGGGGACGACTTGTACGGACTCGCGAGGGACGATATGGGGTGCCGGGAACTGGTACGAGGCGGCGGGTGGTTTAACGGATGCGTGAGCGGCCGGGGATGTCGAGTACGCGGGGGCATGGGCGGGTTGACGTGGGACACGCATGGAGGCGTTGATAGCGGCAGAGGCGGCTGGTATAGACTTGCGAGGGACGCTGTGGTACGCTAGGAAGTGGTGCGAGTCGTTGGGTGGTTCAACGGATGCGTGAGGGGCCGGGGAGGTCGTATAAGCGGGTGCATGGGTCGGGGTGACGTGGTACGGCGTGAGGCATCGATAATCGGCGAATACGGCTCGTGCGGGCTCGCGACTTGCGTCGTGGGGCTCTGGGAGGCTGTACGAGGCGACGGGGAGGTCCAACGAGGGCGTGAGCGGCGGGGGATGTCGAGTTGGCTGGGGCACGAAGCAGGGTGACGTGGCACAGTGTGGGAGCGTCGATAACGGCGAAGACGACTCGTGTGGGCTCGCGAAGGGTGCTGTGGGGACTCGGAAAGCCATACGAGGCTGCGTGGGGGTAGCAACGAGGGCGTGAGCGGCCGGGGATGTCGAATAGGCGGGTGCATGAGCTGGGATGACGTGGCGACGCGTTGGGGACTCGATAATGGCGGAGACGGCTCGTGAGGGCTCGCGACTGTCGTCGTGGGGCTGTAGCACGGTGTTGAGGGCTCGAACGCGGCGGGGCTGTTTGCACGGACTCGTGAGGGACGCTGACGCGGTTTGCTGGTAACTTCGCAGGCTCAGACGATGGGGGCGTGCGACGGTGCACGTCTGGGGACGATGGCGAGGGCATAGACGCGGACGGCTGGCGATTTGGACGCGAAACGGGGGCATACGCGCTGGGACTGGTCGAGAACCGAGTTTGCTGGCTAGTGACGTAGTGTTCTGGCAACTGCGCGGGTCCATACGCTGGGGACGGGTCCGGGCTTGAATCCGGAGACGACGACGAGGCCGTAGACGCGACGGATGACGAAACGGGGACGAAACGGTGGGGGATGGGCTGGAATGCGTGGAAGACGGTGTTTGCTGGGCGCCGGCGCGGTTTTCTGAAGACGGCTCGAGTTCCGAAGGTGGGGAGAGGTCCGGGCTGGCCTCTGGGGACGACGGCGAGTCCGTAGACGAGAACGGTGGGCCAAACGGGGGCCAAACGGGGCGGATACGGTTGGACGCGTCGAAAACCGCGTTTGAACGCGTTTTTCTGCACGGTTACCACGGAAACGGCGACGATGGGCGTACCTGGGGTGCACAGGCTAAACCCGTTGCACTGTGGGCGTGTTCCTTCTGCTTCGTGGCTCCGTTCGTCTGTGTTTCGTGAGTGACGCGGTTGTTGTTGGTCGCGGTCGCTGGGGCCGTTTTGGGGCTTTCCGGACGCGGTTTTTCGACCGGATTCGATGGGGCGTGGGTTTCCGAGCGTGTTGGGGGTCTATAAACGATTGTGGATGGTGGATGTGACGAAGTTCGAGTCGAAAACGAAAGTGTTGGATCGTGGCTGTGCAAGTTTCCTAAAGCGGAAGCCGTTGGGTCGGAACGGTACAAGGACGGGTTCGAAGTCATTACTGAAACTGAACAATTGCGGTCGTAAAAGAAGAGATGATAGTAATAGAATCAAACCCAAATGATGGTGTGATAGTTAGCGATTGGATGTCGGAGCGTTGGTATGCTGCATAAATTGTACATTTATTTGCCGCGGCCGCGGCCGCATTTTGGAGTGACCGCGACTTGAAGATTTGAGTAGATGAACCTATATACATGAACTATATATCCATGTCATTACTGGCGCATCTTCATATTACATTTTTTGTTTGCGAGGCGAGGCGTTTTGCACACAGGCTCCAACTGTAAGAATTGGCCTGCACCTGGCAGGCTGCACCATGTTGCCGAGTGCCGACGTTCTCCCACTGCCCATTCAATGACCTCGCAAAGCCAGGCACATGTCAATAGACATGGCTACTGCATTTTCGAGGTGGATTGCGGGGTGTGGGAGGTGTCGGTAGGGCGCCGACGTTGTTGGCACTGTCGCACTGCTGCTGCCTCTGCCTATGTCATGGTCCTTGCCATTCTCCACCTTATCGTTAATGCTGTTGTTCAGGCTGTCCTCGCCTTCGTTCTCATGTCCTCGTTTGTCGTACTTGTTGACAGTTGTTGTCCTCGCTTCGTTGTTGCAATTTGCAGCCGGCTTCTACCGTACCCATTTAGGAAAGTCGGAGTTTTACGTGAAACTCACACTCACGATTTTCAAACACCAATGACACGATTAACGACAACATGGATAACAGGGAGACGTGGACGGCTCACGAAGATGCGGATGGACGAAGATGTGGACGACTCACGAAGATGCGGGTCACACAGTTGAAGACAATATCGACAAGGAAAAAAGTACAGTGCGACAGTGCCAACAACGTCGGATGGCCACCCTACCGACACCTCCCACACCCCGCAATCCACCTCGAAAATGCAGTAGCCATGTCTATTGACATGTGCCTGGCTTTGTGAGGTCATTGAATGGGCAGTGGGAGAGCATCGGCAACATTGTGCAGGCCAATTCTTACAGTTGGAGCCCTGTGTGCAAAACGCCTCGCCTCGCAAACAAAAAATGTAATATGAAGATGCGCCAGTAATGACATGGATATATAGTTCATGTATATAGGTTCATCTGCTCAAAATCTTCAAGTCGCGGTCACTCCAAAATGCGGCCGCGGCTGCAGCAAATAAATGTACAGTTTATGCAGCATACGTTGGGTGTCGAATGTAAAGAAGTTGGGCAACGGGTGTCGGATGTGTAGAGTGCTGTGGCAAGGATTGTTTCGAGATGACGAAAGGAAATGAAGGGCTATGGAATGAATGAATGATGACACTGAATTATCCTTGCGGTGGGCTCCAGATGTAGAGGCGAGGTCGGGGTGGCTGCGGAATAATAATCCTAAGCCTGTGGGGGTCAGCGTAGAAGTGACTAGGAATAGTCTAACAAGCTTCAGTAAGATGATAGGATATAAATGGTAAGAAGCCACTGAGTAAACTACTGAAATCTATCGAGACTGGTCGAAGCCGATGATGTCGGGTACGGCGGGTTGGGTGTCGGGTGACGAGGGACGTAGAGATAAAGGCGGCAGAACGACGGGGAGAGCGTTGAGGAATCCGACGAGTAATGTGTGCGATGGATTTTACTGAGAGACTAATTCTCAGAGAGAGGAAACAGGGGAACTGGTTTCTTATTTTGAGATGGCGCTTGGGCACCGTTTTTATACTACAAATTTCTGTACCTAGATTCGGATGAGAGTCCTCGGCCGATGAGAGGAAACAAAGGAGAATAAAAATGGGGAAGTAGGAAGAGCGTTGCAAGGCGACAATGACAGGGAAAATGGGTGGAAGATATAAAAACCGTAAAAGATGCAATATACTTTACTATATCCCCATAAGGGAGACGCTAGGCGTGAATAAGGCAAGTCCGATGTCGGGATCCCAGTCCGATGAGATCTATCTTTGATATTTGAAGTTCCGTGAGTTCAGGAGATAGACCGACCAGGTACGTGAGCGGCCGTGCTAGTCGGTATGCATTGGGTTGCGTCGGGTTGCATCGGGTTTGAGCGTAGATTGCTAGAGACGTCGGGTTTAACCGGATTCGCTAGATATCGATGTTACGGCCTCAGAGGGTCGAGGACCCTCTACACCGGGACAAGAAGGACAACGGCAACAGGGACGATGATGGCAACGGGGACGACAACAGCAACGGGGACGACAACAGCAACAGGGATGACAACGGCAATGGGGACGACGATGGCAACAGGGACGACGACGATGGCGACGACAAGGACAGTGAGCACGGGAACAGGGACGGGGAAAACGGATGACAGAAACGAGGCGGACGCCCATGGGACGTCCCCAGTGCCATCCAACCTCGCGAAAACACAGAGCACATCAATTGACGTGCCCCCATTGTTCGCGAGGTAGTGAGCACGCGCAGACACCCATGGAAACTCCCCAGCCCCATCCAACCTCGCAAAAACAAATGGAGTGCATCAATTGACGTGCCCCCGTTGTTCGCGAGGTACTTAGGATGGAATGTGGTGGGTACCCACCATCGTCTTATCCCCTCACCCTCACCCTCACTGATATATTCGTTCGCATGTTTTTGTACTGAGAACCCCAACTGAGCCGCCACTCAAGTTGACTGTAGTTGGTAGTTGTGACTACCAACTACGACTATGTGAAAATGTGATGAATAGTCTAGTCGAAGTCGTGACTCTCCTAGTCGACTATTGACTAGTCGAGTCGCGGCAACACTAATTCAAATCCACCCCCAGGTTTTATGAGGGTCTCGATATTGGTCATGATGGCCTGGTATTTTAGATTGGCAATACCCTGGTGGGTTGTACATTGAGATTATAGTGATGGCTATGTCACAGGAGTGCTCACTCTAAAGTTTGCAGGTGTAGCAGTCTCAGCTGTAATAGATACAGCAGGGATACCTTGTTTGGAAAGACTGGCAACATTGACTGTACCCAGAAGGTTCAGAGGAGCACATACAATTTGAATGCTGTCCATAGCGGTGGAGTGGTAGCGACCATGGATCACATGACCTAGTTCCCATGGTTGATCTAGAGAGTAGCACATCTGGATGTAGTAGACACCCTTATCCTAGTCTTTCCAAGGTATGCATCCTCTGAGCACCCCAAGGGTACCCCCGGTACCACTCCAGCGGCCAACAGAGGCATCCAAAATGTCAGGGTTTTGCCAGATCCTGTCACTGCTATAAGAATAACATGTTTGTCTTTTTTTAGAATGGCTTCCACTACAGAGGTCTGCCATTTGCAAGGGAGGTGACTGAAATATTTTTCAGTTTGTGTGCAAAGGTTTTTGAGTATTACAGTGGAGCCGGGGAATGTATGTGACATTTGGGAGAGAGGGGTAGAAATATATTGGTTACTTTCTAAATTAAGGGTTGGCGAAAATTGTGGCAATGTTGTTTGCAAATGTTTTCTTCAAGCCACTGCTGAGAGGGTTGAGGGAATAAGAGTTCTGACTTTGAAATTAAATTTTATCAGAGACTCAAACTTCGGAACTTCCCTAGTGTAGTCATAGTATCAGAATCAGCCCTCACCAGCCCTTTGGGGCTGGGCCAGGGTCGACCCTAGGGCAAGTCTGAGAAGGTCATGGCTCTGCCCTTGGACAGTGTAAACCATGGACTTACAATTTTCTGGGGCTGTTCGCAATCTCTCAACTAGCCTGAGGTACTATAGACTGTATACTTAGCAGTAGTATGTAGTGAGGGCACAACGCTATGTAGTGCTATAGGAAATAAGGCCTATTAAGGTTTTGCTATGACTGCTATGGAAATACCCTTGGTGCCACAGCCCCGAAACTATAAATGTATTTTTCACTGTTTATTCCTACTTCTGAAATCTACCACTTAGTTTTGCCTATTTGAAAGATGTCTTCCTTACTTCTGCTCCCAGTTTACTTCTGCTCAATACTTATTAGCACCTGGCTGTGGTTAGGTTGTTGTGTAGCTGTAGTTTGGTGGTGGTCTGGTGTTGGTCTGGTGTTGGTTGGGTGGTGGTTTTGCATGGTCTGGTCGTGGTTTGGTCCAGGCTCCTGCCAAGCCTTGCTGAGAGAGGGCAGGGCCAGAATTTGCTGGCCCTAGCCCTAGACTCAAGAGCCAGGGCCAAGTCAGTAAACAGCCAGCCCTGAGGGTTGGCCTAGGGTCAGCCCAGGCCTGGCCCTCTTCAATGTCAGGGGAGACACTGGCTATTAATTTACCCTAGTAATTTATTCTACATTCACTTTTTTTGTAAACATGATGTAGACATTAAATTATACCATGCATGCTGTGATGTTTCACAAAGCAGCAGGCTAATATCGTTAGTTCCTATAGTCATAGCTCCTTTTAGCCTTTTATCTTTGAGATCCCCTGCAAGTTTGTAACTCCACATTCCACAAGCAAGAGCTAAATCATACCCTTTGGGATCACCTGTAGCTCCTCATGTCTGTGAACAAGCTAATACTACCAGCAGTAACCACAACAGCATAAAATGCTAACAAAATGGCTCATAACTATTTAGTTGTACTGTAACAATATGTATGTCTGTAGGAGATTGTGAAGAAATATGTTGGACATTTTGATTTTAATGATGAGAACTATGTAGGTTAGAATACTGTTAATGGAGAGATGTATGGACAAATTCTTGAGATAGTCATTGGGCCAGGGCCAACCCTGACCTGGCCCTATTGACCCAGGGCCAGCCTGAGATGGCTCAGCCCTAGAGGGTCAGGGTCAGGGTCAGTCAAAAACAGCCTGGCCCTGGCCTGGCCCAACCCCTGGACAGTGTACCACGGTTTGTGTTCATTTGGTCAATGTTCAACTTGACCTCCTATCTTGCTCCCTGCTCTGCCTCTTGTCATCCCCTCACCTCTCATTCTTCCTCTGCCTCTTGGGACTCAGCCAGTCACTTGTTACCATATGCTCTCCATGTTTTTCCCCATTTCTTGTCTTGAGTTTGCCCCATTTTAGTCATGCCCAGCTCTCATCTGCTTTTTCCAACAGGTGCTGTAGTCATCTGGGACTGGGTCACCAGTTTATGCAGAGAGTGGTACTTTGTGAGTTCACGCACATACCTTTAGCTCTTACTGATACCATCAGCACAGGCACTGGCACCAATGTCAGCATGAGCACCAGTGCAGGTGCAAGCCCCGAAACTGGAACCAGCACCAGGCCAGCACTGATACCAGCATTGAGGCAGCACTGTCCCTAGCAACACACCAGTGTCAGCATCAATGCCAGTGCCAGCACCAGCAGCAATGGCAGCACCACCATGGGTACCAGCACCAATACTGGCACTAGGGCACCAAAAGTAGCACCAGCACTGGCACCAGCACTGACACTGACACCAGTGCCAATGTGGATGCAAGCACCAGCACCACAGCACTGGCACCAATACTGACACCTGCTTCCTGCTCCCTGCTCCCCCACACACTCTCACCTCCACACCTTGTTTCTGTCGTGAGTGAGGCACAGATTGCTGCAAAATGCCGTTGTCACTGAGGTGAGTCCCACACTCTGCTCCCACACTCTCTTTCCCTCCACTCCAATTCTCCACTCCCACTCCCTCCTATTCTCGTTCCCTCCCACTATACCACACTTGGTATGTTTCTCCTCTCTCCCATTCTCCCACTTTCCCTCTTGCTCTGGCCCCTCTCTCACCAGCACCAGCACCACACCAGTACCAGTACGAGTGCCAATGCCAACATGGGCACAAGCACTGACACCCATGCTGCAGCACCAGTGCCAATGCAGGCACCGGCACCACAGCACTGGCACCAACACCGGCACTCCTTACACCTGGGCCAGTGGTGGCAGTGAGGATGCAATGGCAGGTGAGTATGCTTGGGCTTCAGCCCTCGCGACTCTTTTTTTTGCTCTGTCTGAATTAGGTATCTACTGATAAATATATTCTAGGTCATTGTTCAAGTGGATGGCCACTGAATACTGCACAAAAGGGATGGCAACAAGGGAAAATGAACATGCAAACACAAATGCAAATGGGGCACAAATGGAACACAAACAGAATGCAAATGGAAATGACAATGTAAGACCACTGGAGCACAGGATGACGATGACAAGGCAAATAAGGTACGTCTGAGGGCTGAAGCCCTTGTGTTTCTTGCTCTTTGACTGGTTCTTTGACTGCTAATATTTTTTTTCTCTGCTTTGCATCTATGTAATGATGACTATGGAAACTTACATGGCCACAAAAACTGCATGAAAATGACATGGAAATGACAATGGTGACTACATGAAAGTTACCATGACATTGGGGCAGGAATGTGGATAACAACCTGAGGAAGGGGACAATGCAACAGCAGCAGTGGGGATGCAATGGCAGCAGCAGCACCACCACCAACAGTAGCAGATGCACCAGCACCAGCACCACCATCACCAGGCAGGGTTGCAATGGCAGCAGCAGTACCAACACCACCACCACCACCACCAGTAGTGGCAGCGGCAGCAGCTCCACCAGCAGGAGCACTGGTGGGGACCCAGCAGGACCAGTGGCAGCATTGGGGATGCAATAGCAGCAGCAGCACCAACCACCATAACAGGTTTCCTGTGGGTATAGCATGGCACCAGTGCTGGCACTAGTAACAGTATATACCAGTAGTACTAGCAATTCATAATTTTTTGAAGTGACATTGATGCATATAAGGGATAATGGAAGTAATGGGAATGGCACAGCTGCCTTTGTGTACTCTATGAGTGCTATGGCGCTACTATAGGCTACTGTATAGTTAAGGTTTAACACAGGCCCAGGTAAACCTGGTGACCCACCAGTTCGGGTCTGACCGGTGTGGGTACCGTCATCTTGGCAACCCATGCAACGTCGCGACCCAGACCGGTGGGTTCATGGGTCTGGATGGGTCTTCAAGAGACCCACCACAGCAACCCAAGAATGACAGCAGCAGGTCCTGCTGCAAAAGGTATGGTTTTTTCTTTTTCTTATACAACTACTGACTACTAAGGTTGACCATGGGTATGGGTTTACAGTTGCCAAATTTGGCACCCACATCCAAACTGTGACCCACACCCACGACACTGCGGTTTTCAACGGGTTGGTGACAACAACAGGGCTACGTGCCTCAGGTACATTTCTTTTGTATTTGACATTAAACTTACTATCTTTTCTTAGATAATATTGAATAACCATACCACCACCACAAAAACCCAAACCCTGCAAGAGGAGGTGTTTAGATGCATCACAGACCGCGATCCTGAATACCATAGCAAGGATGATGATGATGATGGGGATGACAATGGTGATGAGGATGACATGGACAGGACAATGTGGACGTGGACAATGAGGGCCCAGGACTATGATGACGAGAGCCAGGGCCAGGACAACAATGGACGATGGCCATGATGACAACAGCCAGAACGATGATGGCCAGGATGACAATGGCCACAACAATGACAGCTGGGACAATGACGGCCACAACAACACCAGCTGATTGGCCAACAGTGATGAGGTCAGCAATGACATGACATGGGACAAGAATGGGCCAGGGGATGAAGGGCCATGGGGACTGTCAACCATGTTGACAGAACCATGACCCCCCCTCAAATGACCTTGCGAACTGCATCAACCACATGTCAATTGACATGGTGAGGTATTCGCAAGGTCAACAATGACCAGGATGGTGGGAAATGAGCCCCCATCACAAACCTGTAGCACCTGCTGGAGTAGGCTAAGGGAGTCCTAGAGCTATCACAAGGCTCTGGCAAGCAGTGGTCTGGATAAGGATAAGGGTCTATCTACTACATGTCTAAACTAAGCAGTCCAACAGTCACGTGACCTACTACTACACTGTGGGTCGTATGGTTCATGGCAGGTGCTACCCATCATGGGTACAGTCTTGTGTGTACATCCACAATACCTTGCCCAGGTGATGATCACATCAATTGATGCATGCGGGAGAGGGAATTTCCAGACCTCTCGGGGGAAGACTCAGAAGGAGTTGCAGCAGGAAGGGGAAGGCAGAGGAAACCCTAGATTGCTGACTAAGCTAGGAACAGGAAAGGGGAAGCTATCTACAGAGTGCTCAGGGTCCTAGGGCTAGCAGCACCTGCTGCAACATCTGGCCTGCACAAGGTATGTGGTGCCCTGTGGGTATGGGTACGGGTGATGAAACCTGAGCAGTGCATGCAAACCTGGTCAACCCAGGGGCAAAACCTGCCAGCACCTGGACCCTTACCTGTTTTTGACTGGGTTTGATGGGTCTGGGTCTGGGTTGGACTTTGTAGACCCCTGGGTTACCTGTGTTAAACCCTATGTATAGTACAATACACTTATAGCAGGTCACTACGGAGCATGAGTGTGCAGATCTATAGTACTATGGAGCCCTATACAGTACTGTACACTAATGGCAGGTCACTATAGAGCTTGAGTGAGCAGGTCTATTGTGCTTTAGACACATATACAAGGGGGTACCTTACTATGGCACTATAGTCACTATAGTCACTATGACACTACTCTATAGTTCTGGGGAGCCACCCAGGTTTTGCTGATGTTAAAAGTGGGAAATAAAACTATGGTTCAAATTGCAATGCAACTGGGAAGCTTTCTGTTGTCAATTTCTGCTTAAGTTGTGGTATCTACACAATGAAAATGTGACACATGCTCAGTGTGATAATATGGCTGCAAGGAGGGATGAGAGGTGAATGCAATGAGCTCAGATTGCAGGAAGATTGGGCATGACCATGGTGGGAGCCAGAGCTCTGGTCAATTGACAGGCACGGCACCATACCATACCATATATGTGCAAAGCATGGCTTCAGTTTGCCCTCACTGCGCTTGGCCATCAGGACCCAACTCGCTTCACCCAGAACATGGATCCAGTCAGTGCTGACGGTCTCCACATAACACCCTCGAGTTCACACTGACTTTGTACAGAGGCTGTTTACTTCGTCACACCGAGACTGTTTACAATCCATGCCTGTCTTGTTTAATTTTGCAATGGACATCATTTGATTCAAGCCAGAGCTTAAGAGTAGGAAATCCATCCTCAGGACATTTTCAAGTTTGGTGGTGTATATAAGCATCCTCCCACATCATGTGACACCAAGATAATTGCTCAAAATGTGAATTATAATATAAACTCATTGAGGGAAATATGAGCAAAGTGGAACCTATAAAAATTAGAATGTGTTGCAGTGAAGGGCTGGATAAATTTAAGTTATTTTTTGATGCTGTATTCAAGGAGGTGATGACAGGTTTCTCCACCTCATAATTGAAGCCTTTTTTTCTGTTTTCCATACATAAGTGTAAACAATGTCAGCCACCACCTCAGCTGGCCACATCACATGATCACTTCCATGAGACACCTGCATGAAATAAAAATAATAAATTGCCAGAAATATTCATGGAAATTGGCAATGATCATGTCTTGATTATGCCATACCAGAGCTGGTGTACTGTGTCCAAGACAATGTGGAAATTCTTTGCCAGTCTTTTGAGTTCCATATAAATTTGGAGTGTCACAACAATATAGCACTTCAAGATTTGCACCATAAATCATGAAAAAAATCAAGAACATCAACCAATATGTTGTGGTTACAGGGGTAAAGCAGATTAGTACAAATCTACATGCTGACAGGTGCCAGTGCTCTGATTAGCTGATACACACTGTCTCACTTCCCTAAGAATAGCTACAATCAGCCATGCACAATCTGGATAAGAACAAAGAGAAGTGTACCTAGCATCAAGCAGGGCATTTGAAAAGGAGTGGGCTATACATATGCTGCATACACAGTATTTCACAAAAAGAGCCTTTCATAAAAACCCTGCACATACTAGGCAAACAAACATCCCAGAGCACTTCCAGGAAATGCTAGAACAGCTAGTTAGTGCCATCCCAACCACAGATATTTTGACCTCACATCCAAGAGCCCAGGAGAATGCTAGAAAGCCGAGTTTGAATAAGGTGTCTCAAGTGACAGTTATGCATTTTCAAGATTTCTGCAACTTTCACCTTCAGTACCCTCAACAACATTATTCTTCTTGGCTATTATTGCTCAGAAACATTGTATAATGAACTTTAGATACATAATTTTGTAGGGCATTGCATAGTTTGTCAGTTGTCAGAAAGTGTCTCATGTGATGGGTAAGACTGTACTGTAACCCCACTAATTATGATGATTTGTCATATCAAACAGGTCAATTGTATTGTTGTCTCCTGAAAAAGTCACATTACAGCAAGGCCAAATTGTTACATTTCCAACTGTCACATTACAGCTAAATTGGGTGCACTGGAAACTGGGCTACATCAATGGCACCCTCTGCCTCTAAGTGCTGTGTCAATACCTTGTCATTATTTAAGAGAAAAAAAGTAACTTGGCAAGATTGGCACAACAAATTTAACCTAGAATAGTGTTAACAGCATGATATCAAAATAATGACTGTACACAAACCATTCTATCTTGTTGTCCAATGCACATCCAGTGTAGAGGGTCCTCGACCCTCTGAGGCTGTAAACTTGATATCTCACAAATCTGCTCAAACCCGACGTCTCTAGCAATCCACGCTCGAACCTGACGCAACCTGATGCATACCGACTAGCATGGCCACTCACATACCTGGTCGGTCCACCTCCTAAACTCACGGAATCCCAATTATCGCAGATGGATCTCATCGGACTCGATTCCGACTTTGGACTTGCCTTATATACGCATCCTTTCATCCTTTCGGAGATAGGTATGAATCTTTAGATCATTTTCGTGGATATTTACTTTCCCCTCCATTTTCCTGTCACCATTGCGTCGCAACCCTCTTCTCATTTCCCCATTTCTATTCCTCCTTGTTCTCTCTCATCGGCCGAGGACTCTCGTCCGAATCTAGATAGAGAATTTTGTAGTATAAAAACGGTGCCCAAGTGCTGTGTCAAAATAAGAAATCAGTTCCCCCATTTCCTCTCTCTGAGAATCAGTCTCTCAGTAAAATCCATTGCACACATTACTCATTGGTTTCCTCGACACTCTCCCCATCGTTCTACCATCTTTATTTCTACATCGCTCGTCACCCGACACCCGACCCGCCGTACCCGACATCATTGGCTTCATCGGCTTAGACCGGTTTCAATAGTTATTAGTATTATTACTCAGCGGCTTTTTACTATTAGTTTCCCATCTTTTCTTTGAAGCTTGCTAAACTATTCCCAGTCACTTCTATGCTGACACCACAGGTTAGGATCTTTATTCTACAGCCACCCCGACCTCGCCACTACACCAGTCTCATCCACAAATTCAAGAGCTTACCATACTCTTCTTTGGTGAGTTGAGTGAGGTATTTTTCAATGCCTGTCATAGTACAAAATTTTTGCTGTAGCTCTAGGTACAGTGCCTGACTAGTGCTGCCAAAGTTCAGTTCAGAACTGATCTGAACCTGATTCAAACTCCAAACTGAACTGGAAGTTCAGTTCAGTCCAGCACCTTGGGCTGAACTGAACCCCAGGTCCAGTTCAGGCAACCCTCAGGTTGTCTAAATGGTTCACAAGTATTTCAGAACTGCTGAACTGATGTCTGCAGGCATGTATATTTTGCTCAAATGAAAGTTGTCTCACATGCCAATTTCGGCAAATTTCCATTTTAGTCACTGAAGTTTATTCTCAGCTATGACAACACCCTGACAAATCACCACAAGAGTGGCCCTTAAATGCAAGCATTCAAGGTAAATTGGTAAGTTTTTACTTTTATTATCATTTGTTTTCAGTCAATGATACTTTTTTAGGTACTTCTACTAGCTGAAACAAAGTTGGCAGCTACCACAACGATGGACAATGACAATGACAACAATGATGATGACAATGACGATGATGATGATGACAACAATGACAATTATGACAATGATGATGCACAATGCAAGCACCAGCACCAACACCAACACTGGCAGTGGAACCATCACCAAAACCATAGTAAGCATTTTTTAATTTCTATGTTACTAACTATGCAGGTTGTGCAACATCAACAGCACCAGTGGCACCAGTGGCAACAGCACCAGCAGCAACAGCAGCACACCACCACCAGCAGGAGCAGTGGTGGCACTGGAATCAGTGTCAATGGCATCAGGAGTGGCACCAGCACATCACCACCCACCAGCAGGAGAAGCGGTGGTGGTGGCACTGGCAGCATCATCAATGACACCAGGGCAGCACCATCACCAACACCAGCCTGATGACAGCATCAACACAACACCAGCAGGTGAAGCAGCAGCAGTGCCAACAGCATCAGGGGTTGTACTGGCACCACCAGCGCCAAACTGGGGACCAGGTCCCCACCCCCTAGTGAACACCTCATGAACATGCAGCCTGGCATCAATTGATGTTGGGGCTATGTTTGCAAGGTTACAGGGAGGTGGGTGCCTCACCAGCACCAGGCAATACCCATGGATAAAGACAAATGTGAATATTTACCAAGTTTCCTAGATACATTAGATAGCTACAGTAATATATTGTGATTTTTTTGTAAAATGCATGATAATACTAAAATTGAGTGTCCAAACTAGTGTTGCCTAAACTTGGATGGTCAGAAAAAGCTTATCACAGTCCTGATTCTTTGGTACACAACCACTTTCTCACTGACTGATATTTAGTAGCTATGGTCTATAGCTACCAAATATCAGTAAGTAAGAAAGTGGATTGTGCACCAAAGAATCAGGATCAGGATCAGCTTTTTCTGACCAGCCGAATTTAGGCAACCCCAGTCCAAACCATTCATGAACTTGGTTCAGGCCCTGAAAAAAAATCTGAGCAGTTCACAGTGGTTCAGGTTCAGTTCACATAAAATCCTGAACAGAACCCAGAGTTCAGTTCAGAGTTCAGCCAAAATTGGTCTGAACTGGACTGAACTGAACTTTGGTAGCACTATGCCTGACCCCACAGGTCATGTCACAATAAGCACCAATGGTTATGAAAATACCAAATTGTTAAGATCACACCATCACACTCAATTGTTACAATTTGCTGGGCTTAAAGTAATTACCTTGCTTGTCAAGGTTCTCCACCCCATAATTGAGGCCTTTGTTTCTGTTTTCTATACATAAGGCCAGCCACTGCTTCTGACATCTCAACAGTTAGCTAGTTACAAAGAGGGAAAAATATAAACGATAATCTCAGAAGCATAAAAAGAAACCAAATGCAAGTGATATGACTGCTCATGAAAAACACTGAAAACTCCAAACAAATTGAGGGACATATTCAAGACAGAACAAGAGAGACAGCAGAAACAGAAACAGATACAGCCTGGTGATGGAACCATGACCTCTGCTTGTATACTGGGGTATACTGTTGACATTGTCAGGATGAGGATCCTTGTGCCCCCAAAACTGATGTGCTATCCAGCTCTTCTTAATCCCTTGTAGTCACCCACCAAGAAATGTGCAAGTCTCAGGTATAATTTATGTTTGACAATTGTGCTTTATTAATATTGGGCATAGGAAAAGGAAATGCATTTGCTTATCTGATTGTCACTACAAAATAGTATGAATTATTATTTGTGTTGAATGGATATAAGTATTGATCTTAATTATCTAAATCCAAGCTCAATACTGATGTATACTGATACTGACTAAGCAACGACTAAGCAACTCATGTGCTGCTTTTGGTGATGCAGGCCTTGTTTTCACTGTTTTGCTGCAATGCCAAACTAGTGTTGCCTAAACTTGGCTGGTCAGAAAAAGCTGATCCTGGTCCTGATTTTTTGGTGCACAACCAGCTATCTTACTGACTGGTATTTGGTAGCTATGGTCTATAGCTACCAAATACCAGTCAGTAAGATAGCTGGTTGTGCATCAAAAAATCAGGACCAGGATCAGCTTTTTCTGACCAGCCAAGTTTAGGCAACACTATGCCCAAACAAATAAATACCAGACAAATTGTAGGACACTGTTGACATGTTATACTACAAATGCTACTGCAATGTCAAGGCTTTTTAGGCACAAATAGAGTCAATATTTATGAATTTGTTGAAATCTGCACTTTCTTTAGCACTAGAGCTTTGTGAATTGTTATTCTTATTCATGTGTTGTAAAATGACTCATTGGAGGTACACAATAAATTTGCAGTACTTTATTTATTGCTATTTTCAAATATAATGAATGACATTTTGCAAAAGGTAAATCTTTCTAAGAGCAAGGGAGGTGGCCATGGAATCAGCTTATCCTCACCATGGCTCATGAAAATCCCCCCAACGAGGATGATATCAATGATAGATGACTTTTTAGCCACCCACTGCTTTTCTCATGTCTCGAACATGCCCTCTTGGCCCCATATCTGCTCCATCAAAGTCGCTGGGCCACTCCGAAGGACAGGTGCATCTCCTGAACAGAGTGCTCTACTACTCCCCAAATTCATCGCAGAACATATCACCCCCCACCCAAACCGCCTCACCTCCTCATGACCAATGTTTTCCAAACCTGATCACCTAGCTACCTGCAGGATTACCAACATCCCCGGTGGTGGACTTTGGCATTCAGTTATCTGAGCTTCTTGCCAGTCCATCCCTCATTCAGTGGCTATCCATTTGACCGCCTTGCTCACATGCCGCCCCTCAAGAAGGAGGAGGGGGGATTCTACCTTCATCCCTACCTTGTAAGCCATTGGCTTCGGCTCGAGCAAAGGCTGGTCCATGCCATCGCCTTGTTGTCCCAGAAATACCCCATTGCTGTCCTACTACCTTGATACCCCTCCGCATGGGGTTATGAACAACCTCACAAAAGCCACTACATCGCATGATGGTGTGCCATCATTTCGAGGGACTGATTTGTTGGTCTCATGGCCACCCTCTCCTTTCTCATGGCTGCAGGAGAGTCACACTTCCACGATGCCCTCATCCCAGACTGGTTTACCCAGTTGACAGAGGCTGGCTATGATTGGCAGGGGTCGCTTCATCTTCTGTCCACACCTTTTCGCCATTTTCTCCCCATGTAGAGGTCTTCCTAGACCTACTTGTTTAGTGGGCCAGTGTTGGTGGGTCAGTGCTGTGCATGGCATGAACGAGTTCTTTTTTTTCCCTCTCCACTTCCATGATGAAGTAAACAATTGCATAAAGCATATTACATATGGTATAAGATATATATCAGATGTTATATACTGCTAATGATTCTAACAAGTTCACCTCTCACCTTAGCAACATAAAAAGTAGAAAAAATAAAACTACATAGAGTATCTTGAGTGTTTATCAATCTACTCCCTTACTGTCATGTCTTCTGTGTTGCATCATTATATAATATTCTCAGCTATAAAAGAAATGTTTAGGAAGCAATAGGTCAACTGTCAAACACAACTGCCCCCTAAATAGTATGATAACAATTGACTTACATTTGTTCAACCTTACTTCTCTATGGCCTTGTATGCTGTACAACAGATGACAATATGAAGACAGCTGTGCTTGGTGATTGGGCCAATGTTACATATAGCATGAACAAAGTTCTTTTCTTTTATTGGATTTTATTTGTATGATTTTTATGAATATCGATAAATGATTTTGCTTGCAATATATAATTAGCATATAAGATGATGTATATATTTGGCGATATTACATTGAATTTTATGTTTTAAGTAAAAATATCAGTATATCATCTGGGTTAAGCTTATTTCTGCTTATATAGCTGATATTTCCATATATAGTAAGCATGGTCATATGTGACAATAACTCCTATGATCAGCTCAAAATTTAGTATATATGGTGTAAAATTACCTGATATAGTTAGACTGGTCACATGTGACTGTCATCAGCAAAGAATTTGCTAAGATAGAAGTCACCCAAACTCAGCTAACTTGCTAACCCTAGGGTTAGTGCTTAGTAAACGGCCAAAAATGTTGGGGACGGGAAAAAATTCAACAATATTCAAATTTTGCCTTCAGCTTGCTCTTTGGACAATGTATCTAGATCCTTTTTGGCCATTCCAACCTTCTCTAGCTCAGCCATAATTGTTTGAGGTAGCACTCGGTGACCATGGAATTTTTTGTTTGCCCATATAGCCATCTCACCATCAAGTCCCTTTCGGTAAGCATCAATGAAACGTGCAGAGCGATTGGCATATCTGTGGGACTGTGAGAAGTAGTACACATGGTAGAAGTCGAGTACTCCATACCGTTGCATCTGAGATAGCGTAACAGAATCCAGGCAAATCTTCACATTCTGCTCCATCTGTGCAATGTTTTCAGTTGGTGGTAACATCTGATACTGATACTTCGAAGCTCCCCAATTTTGCTCAATAAAATTTGTCTCACAGTGGAACTTTGCATAGAAAAATGCAATGTAACCATGCGGTTCAACAAGCTCTATTAAGGCCGCCTTCTGTGATTGGAAGTCAGGCTGGTTGAACAAAACACGGCAGCAACAACAGGCAGCATTCGGATCAGCACACTTGAAATCGAGACACTGCGCATTAAGTCTGGCTTCCTCCGTGAAGCCACGTTCAGCCAGAATAATGCTCATGCCTTTAAAGTGCCCAGGATTGGTCGGGTGGTCGTCAGGGAAGTAGAACTCTTGTTTGGTGCCATTTGGAAGCTTGCCATTGCGCATTTTACATTTCCCCTTCTTTCCAAGCCAGATCTTCGGGTTCTTTGGCATATAACGTGCAGAGAGTGCATCGTCAGCACATTTTTGATGACCAGGCGCATTGTCAAAACCAAAAGCAGCCGTCGCTGTACCTGGGAAATGGTCCTCAAAGAGTTCAATCGCCAGCTCTGTCTGCTTCAGAAGATCATCACAATCAAAGTAACCTTCCCGATTTTTGCCTGCTTTGAAATATATTCTGGCTTCCCTCGATCTGCCTGGTAAATGAGTTCAACATTGCAGGAAGGGCAAACCACAGACCCATCTTTTGATTTCAGCCAGCCAAGGTCAGGCGAGCAAAAGTCAGAGACCATGATCGACACCCCTTCTCCCTTTTGGACTGGTTTTGCTTTCTCGGACACATGGATCCAACATTTTTTACGGCGGTCATTTGTGTAAAAGGTCGACTCATCATGTGTAATCAGTACAACACGTTTCAGCTTCGGAAAATTGCTCAGCTTGGGGTACTCAGGTGTCCCATCTCTCGACCACGTCACCATCCGCTCCTCCAGTGCAGTCCAAAGCGGCAAGAAGATTTCTTGGCGGTATTTAACAACATCTGGGCATTCGTGGCCATCAACATACATGCCGTTCACAGGTTCTCCATAGCGGAACTCCATCTTTGCGATCCAGCAACGAGCAGTGCTAAGGCTGGGTGTTTTTTTCATATTCAATCTTGCTAAAACCTCCGGATCCTTCAGATAGCGCACAATGTCCATTGCAGAGAAGTATTTGCCTCGGGACTGAAGGTGTATTTGGATGTCTTGTGCGATGTCTTCATCGTCAAGCTTTGACTTGTTATGGAGGCCATAGAAGCTGATGGGAAGCACGTCGGGATCCTCGAGGAAGTTCCAGATCCAATCGCGCAATGACCGAGCAAGTCCATTTCCTTTCCCAGCGCTAATGGCTGCAAGACGCGAAGATTCCACCCATCCAGTTTTCCCTGCTGCGTAGAGCCTCAGCATTGCCAGCATTGCAGTTATACGACCCCAAGTGACTAAGTCTATGCCTTTGTCTTTTGTGTGTTTTTGTAATGCTAACACAGCGTCCTGCAGTTGGTCCGAGCCCGGCTTCGGTGGTCTGGCACGAGTCTGGGTCCTCATCACCACTGGAGCTCCGTGCCTACTTTTTTCCATGCCGGTGATGTTGTCCTTCTCACAACCACTTTCTTCTTCCTCTTCAATCTCCCCTCCACCACTCTTGTCCTCCTGTATAGCTATGCAACTTTTCGTAAGTTCTTTTTCTTCCTCTTCCTCGTCTTCCTCGTCTTCTTCATCTTGAAGGGTCATTTCAGGATTTGACACATGCTCTGACTCCGAATTGGCTTGAGTGCTGGTGGGCCTTTGGTCCGCCATCTTCAAAAACCAGCGGCCAATGTCAGGGAAACCTAAATCTCGGAGACTTTCGGTCTGTTCCTTCAATCTTTGTTGTTGTCTTCTCATGGTTCGCTTTGCAGGCTGTATCTTATTATAATGTCATGGCCTTGCTGGGATTTTCGAGGCCTCAAGAAACCTATCCATGGATTCCTAAAGCCGTGCACTAAATGTGAGGAGCTCGGCTTCACTTTGGACTGCCACACCATCTGGGAGAGATTCCATGGATGCGGAGGATAGAGATGAAGAGGTGTCCAGGCTTTCAAGAGATGGATTTGAGGGATAAAAGGAATCATCGGAAATGCTTTCAGGTTCGCTATTTTCTTGTTCTTGCCTGTCCTCTTGGCTGTGAGCTTGAATTCTCTGAACTAGAAAATTCAATCAAGTCCCTTACACTTGCCGAAATTGCTTACATTTTGTGCAAATTTCCCCAGATTTAGGAGCCGCTTCTTTGCCCCAGCTTTCCTCAGTGCCATGGGGTCTACAGCGCTGTTCTGGCTGCCACTGCTGTATCCTTCTGCTCGCCCAGCCTCCCTTAGCGGGGTTTGAAATTGCCCTCGGGAAATTCCGAAGGCGGCCAAACTTTCGACACAGGTTTTTGTTTTCTCAATAGATCACTTCAAAGTGTCTTGTAGAACAACTTACGAACAAAAGACTTTTTTTCATGTTCAGCTAGACATATAGCCCCTAAATTTGAAAAGTGAAACCATAGATTCATAGAATAGCCTATTAGGAACAATTCTATGGTTTTACAAATTTTATTGGAGGCCAGTGTCAAGTGCTGTATTTATTTTCTTTGGCGGTGTTTGAGTTAGCTGAGTTTGGGTGACTTCTATCTTATGTAATATCAAAAATTATCTCATATGGTTAGATTCATCACATCTGATTATCACATCTGACTCAAAATGATTATATTAGTCAGTAATTCAATTTTCAGCTAATTTTAGTAATAATTAAAGTCTGAATATTTTAAATATAATTGAAAGGTAATTTGTCTTGTCCAAGATAACTTGTATTTAGATGTTTATATATGAAATTATCTTATATGGTTAGAATGGTCACATATGACTATTACCATTGTGATCAGTACAAAATTTGGTATATACAGAATGTACCTTATATGGTTAGATTGGTCACATGTGATTGTCACACATTATCTGAAATGGTTATATTAGTCAGCAGTGCAATTTTCAGCTGATTCTGATAAGAATTGAAGCCAGTATGAATATTTTGAATATAATTAGAATATAATTGGAAGGTCATTTGATTTTTTTGAAGCAACCCATATATGGATGCTTATGTAAGCTTGTCCAAACATGGCCCCAACTTGGTATTATTTTCCAGTATCAGAAGTAAAAACATATCTCTTGCCTCAAAAAATTGTCTATAGGCAATTAACTTTATTAATTAATTAATTAATTAATTACAAATCCTCACTAAACCAGGTCTGACTTGTTTAGTGGGCCAGTGCTGCACATAGCATGAACAAGTTCTTTTTTTCACCTCTTCACTTTCATGATGAAGTAAATAATAATATTAAATTGCATAAAGCATGGTACATGTGGGATAAAACATATAGCATATGTTGTATATTGATAAGCCTACCTCTCACCATAGCAATATAAAAAGTAGAAAAAATAAAACTGCATAGCATGTCTTAACCTCCTCTCCTACTGTCATGTCTTCTTTGCTTTATCATTATGCAATATTCTCAGCCAAAAGAGAGAGCAACAGGTCAACTGTCAAATACAACTGCCTCTAAACAGTATGATAACAAGTAACTTACATTTACTCAACCCTACTTCTTTATAACCTTGTTGCACAACAGATGATAATATGAAGACAGCTGTGCTTGAGTGAGCCAATATTGCATATAGCATGAACAAAGTCTTGTTTCTGGCACTGGATTTTTATTTGTATGATTATCACGAACATCGATAAATAATTTTGCTTGAAATATATAATTAGCATATAATATATACAGCGATATTACATTAAATTATATGTTTTAAGTAAAAATATCATTATATCATCTGAGTTACACTAATTTATGCTTATATGGCTGATATTTCTATATATAGTAACAGTGGTCACATGTAACTATGACTTCTGTGATCACCTCAAAATTAGCATATATGGTGTAAAATTGCCTTACATAGTTAGACTGGTCACATGTGACTATCATCATTGTGATCAGCAAAAGATTTGCTATATTATATCAAAAACTACCTTATATGGTTAGATTGGTCACATGTCACTCTCACATCTGACCCAAAATGATAATATTAGTCAGCAGTTCAATTTTCAGCTGATTCTGATAAGAATTGTGACCAGTATGAATATTTTGAATATAATTAGAAGGTAATTTGTCTTTTTTGCAACAACCCATATTTGGATGCTTATATAAGCTTGTCCACACATAGCCCCAACTGTAGCTGATTTTTCAGTATCAGAAGTAGAATCATATCTCTTGCCCAAAAAATTTTTCTCTCTAGACAATCAACTTTATTAATTAATCAATTAATCAATTAATCAATCAATCAATCAATCAATTAATCAATTAATCCATCAATTAATCAATCAATTAATCAATTAATCAATTAATCAATCAATTAATCAATTAATCAATCAGTTAATCAATTAATCAATCAATTAATTAATCAATCAATCAATCAATCAATTAATCAATTAATCAATCAGTTAATCAATTAATCAATCAATTAATCAATTAATCAATCAATCAATCAGTCAATCAATTAATCAATTAATCAATCAATTAATCAATCAATCAATCAATTAATCAATTAATCAATCAGTTAATCAATTAATCAATCAGTTAATCAATTAATCAATCAATTAATCAATTAATCAATCAATTAATCAACTAATCAATTAATTAATTACAAACCCTCACTGAACCAGGTCTCATAAAGAACAAGTCTTTTAATAAATTATTGCGATTTTCATAAATGATGACATTTTAAAAATAAATATTTCAAAGGCAAGGACCCAGGTTAAAATTGATAACTGGTGGAATACTGCACCAATTCACATAGTTTCAGAGAGGACGTTTGTCTACCTTTAGAGGAGTATCTTTCTCTCTATTTACATTTTTAAATTCCTGTATATGGAGAGAGTTATAGGTGAATCATTAATTTGAGTCACTCCACCTTGTACAATGAATATCTCCACAACAAATGCTTGGATTGACATGGTTGTGGGGAGAAACCTGTTCTATTGTTGAAGGGCTACAAGGGCCCATACCGCATTTTTCTGTAGTTTGAAAATTTGAAGGATAATTACACAAAAGTGATCTCTGTATGAATAACATTATAATAATCTGTTAAAGTCCAAAATACAGAGAAACACGGTATGGGCCCTTGTAGCCCTTCAAAAATAAAACAAGTTTCTCCTCACAACCATGTCAATCCAAGCATTTGTTGTGGAGATATTCATTGTACAAGTTGGAGTGACTCACATTAATGATTCACCTATAACTCTCTCTATATACAGGAATTTAAAAATGTAAATAGAGAGAAAGATACTCCTCTAAAGGTAGACAAACTTCCCCTCTGAAACTATGTGAATTGGTGCAGTATTCCACCAGTTATCAATTTTAACCTGGGTCCTTGACTTTGAAATATTTATTTTTAAAATGTCATCATTTATGAAAATCGCAATAAAAGAACTCATAATAAAGAACTCATAATTGGATCCCAAAAAAACACAACCAGCAGTGAAGTGGTTCTGTCATATCTATGCAACTCCAAAGAATTCCAATGAACTCTGCTCTGGATTTTTTGCTGTTTTATCTTATCTTACCCTCTTGCGTACGTTATTGTTCCTTTCCTTGTTTATACTCTATTCTTCTGCATCTCCATTTCTCTGAACTCCTATCTGTTCTTTCCCTTTGTTTACTTGTCACTGTACATAGCAATCTTTTGTTACTTTTATCCTTCTCCGAACTCCAGTTCCCCTTTCTGGAGTTCTTATTATCTTTACGTTACTAAGGACTTAACAATTAGTTTACCAAGTATAGAAGTTAGAACTACAAGTCCTGTAACTCTGTTCAGAAAATCAACTTGAGTTCCCCTCATCCTCAAACTTAGGGCTTCGCCTTAAGCTCACTTTAGTCTCCGTCTTTAGTCTGAACCTCCAGACTAATTCCGCTCTGTCCGCTCATGCTTACTCAGTACAACTCAAGGAAGTAGCATAACTACTTCGAGAGTTCACACCTCTAGTCCTCTGACAACTCTGTTCTGTCTGGAGTTGCATGCCTCTGACAGTATTTTCTGAACAACTCTTGAGCCGTACTCTTTTTATTTTTTATTATGTCTTTCCAAGGTTTCTTGCAACAAAGAACCCCCACGCGTTACCAACTCTCTCAACCTGAGAGTTTCCTTGAACACCTAACCATCACTCCAGTGTCTCCGCTGGAAGGAACCCACCCTCTGACAAATGAACCACTTCCATGCACCATCTTCGAAGCAAACAATTCTCTTGGACCAGGCAATGCCAACTGTGATGACACCAATCTCGCGGAGACCATCGCCCTTCTAGCCACCACCCTCCAAAATAAAGGAGACAATAAACAATGTACCAAAGTCCGAGAACGGGATACGTTCGACACCTCCAACCAACAAAACGCCATCCCTTCCTGGTCCAGTGTCAACTGAACTTCAATGATTGACCAACCGCCTTCCAAATGGATGGCGCTAAAGTCAACTTCACCCTCTCCTATCTCAAAGGAATTGTGCTTGCGTGGTTCAAGCCCTACCTTTTGGAGAATCCAGACACCGACTCCTATCCATCGGACTTGTTAGAGATGTGCAACTCCGGGTGGAACAGAGTTGTCGGAGGACCAGAGGTGCGAACTCTCGAAGTAGTTATGCTACTTCCTTGAGTCATACTGAGTAAGCACAATCAGATGGAGTGGAATTAGTCCAGAGGTTCAGACTAAAGATGGAGACTAAAGTGAACTCAAGTTGATTTTCTGAATGGAGTTACAGGACTTGTAGTTCTAACTTATATACTTGGTAAACTAATTGTTAAGTCCTTAGTAATGTAAAGATAATAAGAACTCTGGAAGGGGAACCAGAGTTCGGAGAAGGATAAAAGTAACAAAATGTTGCTATGTAAGGTGACAAGTAAACAAAGGGAAAGAACAGATAGGAGTTTGGAGAAACAGAGATGAAGAAGAATAGAGTATAAACAAGGAAAGGAACAATAATGTATGTGAGAGGATAAGATAAGATAAAATGGCGGAAAAGTCTGGAGTGGAGTTCATCGGAATTCCTCAGAGTTGCATAGATATGACAGTATCTCCCCCTTAGCATCGAACCCCTGAGATGCCTCTAGAACAAGGGGAAAACCGAAGTGGAGTTTGAAGTGGAAGTAAGGTGGTATAAAACCAACTCCCGGACCAGGAGACAACTCCACAAAAAAATGTTGTCCTCCCAGGAAATCGCTGCACACATCAAAGTCATGGAATGCAAGTTCACCGAGCTGAAGGTGAAGGAAATCCTCACTGGTCTATCAACAATTCAGGCCTCTTATGCCTCGATAATTGTATCTATGTCCCCGATGTCAACAACCTCAGACTCCAGATCTTATGCTCCAAACACAACCATCCTACTGCAGGACATTTTGGACAGAACAAAACTGTCAAAATTATCTGGCAGGAATACACCTGGCCCGGACTCCGAACCTTCATCCGTGACTACCACAAATCCTGCACAACCTGCACAAGATCCAAGACCCCTCGACATTGTCCTTACAGATTGCTCAAGCAACTTCTGATTCCAGAGAAGCCCTGGAACTCAATCTTCATGGACTTCATTGAACAACTTCCAGACTCCGAAGGATTTACAGCCATTTTGGTTGTAGTGGACTGTCTAACTAAGCAAGGGATCTTCATTCCAACCCACGATACAATTACCTCTCCTCAACTCACCCATCTTTTCCTTATTCACGTTTTTTCTAAGCACGGAGTTCCTAGTCACGTCACTTCCGATAAAGGCATGGAGTTTGTCTCCCATTTCTTCTGGTCTCTTGGAAAGGCTCTCGACATGAGACTCCATTTTACCTCTGGTTATCACCCCCAAGGAGATGGCCAAACTGAACGCGTTAATCAAACTCTCAAGCCATACCTCCACATTTATTGCAATTACCAGCAAGACAATTGGTCTTCACTCCTTCCTCTTGCAGAGTTTGCCTACAACAATGCTCCGAACACTACCACCGGGCTTTCACCCTTCTTTGCTAATAAATGTTATCACCCAAACCTTTCTGTTCACCTGGAGCGTGACCTCTCCACCGCTCATGCGCAAAAGTATGCCGTGGACCTCGATGAGTTGCATCAGCAACTCCGTCAAACCATCTTCAAGGCCCAACAATGTTACGAGCATTATGCAGACTTGAAGCGTGCTCTGGCACCTGATTTCAAGGTATCAGAATTCGTCTATGTTAAGGCTGAACATTTCTGGACTACTAGACCTTCAAAGAAGCTCTCCGAGAAGAACTTAGGGCCTTTCGAGATCATCGCTAAGGCCAGAACCCACTCCTATACACTACGTCTTCCGGAAACCCTCCACTCTGTTCACCCCATCTACCATGTCTCTCAGCTCGAGCCTGCCACTCCGAATACCATCCCCAATTGCGTCCAACCTCCGCCTCCTCCAGTCACTGTTGACGGAGAACCAAAATTCGAGATCTCCAAGATCCTTGACTCAAAAATTGATAACGTCGTCGTCCCTGCAAATTGCTATACCTCATACATTGGGAAGGTTACAAAGGCACCGATGAGGAAATCTCTTGGATCTTGGCCTCCAAACTTGGACATGCCTCTGAAATTGTTTCGGATTTTCACTCTGCATATCCTTCCAAACCCGGCCTGCTTTATTAACTTCTATAATCTATTTACATATGGCTTTCTGCGAAGTTAAATTTTTGGCCTGTTTACTACCCCCTTCTCCCAAATATTCTCCCTCCTCCCACTCCATTTCCACCTCCTCCGACTCAATGTCCTCAGACTCCAAAGTGAACTCCCGGAGTTCATAGGAGTTGTCCCTTAAGAACTCTACGTTCTCCAGGTGGTTGGCCATTTGAGTGGCCTCTCTGCAGATGTCCTCCACAGCATCCCATGTCCCTTCACATGCTACGGCCACCCACTCCAGCATCGCCATGTTCTCCTTTGTCGCCTGGAGCAGCTTCAGGAGCAACACCTCCACCCGTGCCAAGGACTTGTTGCTTTTCTTCACCGTCGGCTCCACTCCACAGTATTCTGATCCCAACTCCTCCTTTTCCTCCTTCTTTTTCTTTTTCCTCACTGTGCCGTCTTCCCCTTCCACCTCACACCACACCTTTCTTTTCTGGCACGACATGCAACTCCTTGTCTTGCTGGTCTCCAGCCACACACAATCCTCCCAGCACTCCGCACATGCCTTGCACTGGATGGCTCTGTTTCTTTGTCGCCTCTGGGTCCACTTAGTTGCCACTGTTTTACTTACCCATCTCTTTTTCTTTTCCCTTTCTCTGTGCTTGTGAGTCCTGGTCCAGCTCCAGACCCCCCCGCTGCAGCCTTGTATCCTGGCTCCTCCTCCACCTTTTTTCTCTTCTCCTCCTCTGCCTTTTTCCTCTCCTCCACTTTTCTCCTCTTCTCCTCCTCCACCTTCTTCATCTCCTCCCATTTTCTCATTGCTTCTGCTGCTGCCTCCTTTCTCTTCTCTTCCTCCTCCAACTTTCTCCACTCTTCCTCCGCTCTCCTCCATTCCTCCGCCTCTTCCTTTGCCTTCAGCTTGGTGAACTCATGTTTCATGGCTTTGATGTGGGCAGTGATTTCCTGGGAGGACAACATTTTTTTGTGGAGTTATCTCCTGGTCCAGGAGTTGGTTTTATACCACCTTACTTCTACTTCAAACTCCGCTTCAGTTCTCCCTTTGTTCCAGAGGCATCTCAGGGGTTTGACGCTAAGGGGGAGATACTGTCATATCTATGCAATTCCGAAGAATTCCAATGAACTCCGCTCCAGACTTTTCCGCTGTTTTATCTTATCTTATCCTCTCACGTACATTATTGTTCCTTTCCTTGTTTATACTCTATTCTTCTTCATCTCTGTTTCTCTGAACTCCTATCTGTTCTTTCCCTTTGTTTACTTGTCACCTTACATAGCAACATTTTGTTACTTTTATCCTTCTCCGAACTCTGGTTCCCCTTCCAGAGTTCTTATTATCTTTACATTACTAAGGACTTAACAATTAGTTTACCAAGTATATAAGTTAGAACTACAAGTCCTGTAACTCCATTCAGAAAATCAACTTGAGTTCACTTTAGTCTCCATCTTTAGTCTGAACCTCTGGACTAATTCCACTCCATCTGCTCGTGCTTACTCAGTATGACTCAAGGAAGTAGCATAACTACTTTGAGAATTCGTACCTCTGGTCCTCCAACAACTCTGTTCCGTCCAGAGTTGCACGCCTCTAACAGGTTCTGTCATTACCATGTCCCTGTTTGGTATCCTTGCAGAGCGGAAGCAGCACAAGCCCTTCACCAGCATACCTGACTCCAGGGTTTGGCTCCTCCTCCCCATAAACTACAGGAGGTGACTACTTTCTTCACCTCTGCTCCCTCAGCATCTTTGCATTTCCTCACTATGGTGCCTTCAGCTTCACAGGACCCACAGGACCAAGCAAGCCTAGCTCTTTCCAGCACCCATCCCACAAAGGCCCACCCCATGTGGAGGGACTTCTTTGCTGAGTGTGAAAGGATGAATGCTCAGAAGCTGGAGAAGGAATCCCCTTCAGCCCATCAGACTCAGTTGAATCATGAGCACAACCCACCCACTGTTAGTGCAAAAGTATGTGAATGGGTCAAAAGCAACGAGATTCCTTCACAGCTCATATGTAAGGCAATCCTGCAGAGTGTGAGAGAAGAAACATTAGGGAATTATGGGGCAAATCAGCAATGCTATGATGCTTTCTGGAATGAGTGGGACTATTGTGAGGAGTTTGGGCCAGAGGATGACCATGACAATGAGGACAATGATTATGATGAGGACTTCTGGGGGCCACAGCAAGAGGAGATTCAACCAGATCCAGATCACAACCCTGGAATCTGAACCCAGAGGTCACCATCACCACCTCTCATGACAGATGACATTCAGCCTGCGAAGGAAATGCCAGACATGTACAAAATTGTGCACCTATCCATGCATCATGGATTTGTGCCGCCAATACCTGTTCCCAACCAGGCTCACCACATGGAACCCCAGGCCATACAGGCCTTCCTTCACATGGTCAGATTGATATGACAGGATGATCCCATCTTCACGACAGGTCTTGGCATGATTGCCTTAAATTTTGTTGAAGTCTTTGTCTTGAGTCTGCAACCTGAGCGACCTTTGTGGGACTTGAGTCAGGACAGCTGCCAGCCTCTGGTCCTCACAGATCACATCAAGCACCTTCACCATCTGCCTTCTGGGATTTATTTCTTTGACTTTGGCCAAGCTGCAACTGTCTCGTGGATAGTGTTTCAAGGTCCAGTCCATAGGACCGGAAAGAAACCAGGACCCAACCAGACTGAACCAAAAAAGACCAGACCACCAGTTGCAGTTGCACCTGATGTGGGAGGTTGCTGGTTGTGGTTGCCTGATTTGGCCCAGGCTTATGCAACCAAGTTGCAACTGGCTGCAACCAGTTACAACTAGACTTTCCAGTTCACCTTGTAGATAGGAAAATTACCCTAGCACTGGTTTTTGGCCAGGGGGGATGACCTGTGTATTTAGATAATCACACTATTGGACAATTAATGTATAATAGAGGGTGCTTTGCCCTGCCCAATGCCATTGGCCACGGCTCGCACTTGCAACGTCTTGGTGGTAGCATGATGGCTTTGAGTTAGTGCTGGTGTTGATTGGCTAGGCATTGGTGCCAGTGTTGTGACATCACGGTCTGGGATGCATTTAGACACATTCTCTTGCACAGGTGTGGGGTTATTCAATATTATCCAAGAAAATATAGTCAGGTCAGTTTAATGTTAAATACATAAGAAACATACCCGAGTAGTGTTGCCTCAACTCAGCTGGTCAGAAAAAGCTGATCCCGGTTTTGATTTTTTGATGCACAACCAGCTGTCTCACTGGCCAATATTTGGTAGCTATAGACCATAGCTACCAAATATTGGCCAGTGAGACAGCTGGTTGTGCATCAAAAAATCAGAACCGGGATCAGCTTTTTCTGACCAGCCGAGTTGAGGCAACACTATACCTGAGGGCACGTAGCCCTGTTGTTGTCACCAACCGGTTGAAAACCCAGTGCTGGTGCTGGTGACATTAGTACTGGTGCTGTTGCCATTGCTTCTGGTGCTGTTGCCGGTGGTTGGTTGATGTGTGGGTTCACATTGGTGGTGGTGGTTGATGTTGGTGGTGTGCTGACCACTGTCACAGTGAATATCTACATTAAAAAAGTAAAATGAATTATACAATGTACAATCAAAAAGACAGACTTACCTGGAATGGTTCACGATCTACTTGATGTTGTGTGGTTCGAAGTTGAGGTAGTGTCACTCTGTGATAAGAAGTTACTTACAATTCAATATTTCTAAAATTCCTCCAGTTTTGAGTAGTAAAGACTGGTCCAGACCTTGCACAAAACCAGTCTGGACTGGTTGGTAACCAGTTTAGGTTGAAACCAGTTTTAACCAGTTAATAGACCAGAAAAAACCAATTGCAACCAGTTTTCATCAGTCCAGTCCAGTTTTTTCAGTTGTTGGAGTGTTAGGCAACCAGTCCGGTCCTGGTTAATGTCTAAAAAAGGCAAAAAACCAGACCTAATCGGACTTTAAAACACTACTCATGGAAGATCACTGTCTCTCAACCTGCTGATGTGCTTTACATCTACAGATTGGATGCTGGGTGTCAGGAATTAGACATTGCTCAAAACCTTCTGCAGAGGGGAATTCAATTCCAAACTCTTCACGCCTTAGGGAAATTCCTGGCTCACTGTCATTCTGCCTTGCCACCATTCCAATTCAACTCTCCAGGTACAAATTCTCAAGAAGAGACTATGACGCATATCTGCACCAGTGTGCCATGATCTTGAGTGGCCATGGGGGTCAAGCAGCACTTCTCCGAGGAGGGGTTTGTGGCATCTGACTGTGCAGGAAACAAGCTTCCACACCATCTTATAAGGCCCATCATCTGCAGTACTCCTGCATTGGGATGGGTTTTCGGTTCAAGATAGCAATTTGGTTGATTGCCTCTCAGGTAGTGTTTTAAAGTCTGGTTATGTCTGGTTATTGCCTTTTTTGGACATTAACCAGGACCAGACCAGTTGCCTAACACCGCGAAAACTGAAAAAACCAGACTGGACTGATGGCAACCAGTTGCCATCAGTTTGTTCCAGTTTATTAACTGGTTAAAACCGGTTTTGACCTGAACTGGTTAACAACAAGTCTAGACTGGTCTGGACTGGTCTTTACTCACCTACAGCATCAAACTTTGGTAATGTCATTTTCAACTCAGCAAGCACCAATAATTCAGTATATAGCTTATTAATATACATGAAAATGCATGAAATAAATGTGAAATAAATGAAATAATATTGTGAAGATACATGGGGGGCAGCAATTGGTGGCAGGAAAGGGGTGGGGAAGCAAGATGGATGGGGGGAAGGTCAGGGGATTGTTGGAGGTGTGTTCCTTGCCTCAGGAAGGAGTAAGTACATGGGGGAAAAGCAGCAGGGGGTAGGTACTTACCTTCGCCATTATTGCCCCCCATGGCCACCTTTGCATTCCATCATTGATAAACATAATGGAGATGTCATCTACGATGTCCCCATGGTCCCCATCATGGGTTTCACTGTCCTGATTGACATGGGTGCCCCATTATGATCTCGCGACACCAGACATATGTCAATTTATGCAACGTCGCGTGAATGTGAGGTGGAATAGGCCCCCTGCCAGGCTGGGTGGGCAATTGTTGTCGTCCCCATCCCTGTCCCCATCCTCGTTGTCCCATCCTCATCACCATCATCCTTGTCTTCCTGGTCACTATCATCCTCATCCTCATTGTCCACTTTCATCATGGTCCTGGTCCTCGTTGTCCACTTCATCCTCGTCACTGTCATCCTCATTGTCCACTTCGTCCTTGTCCTCATCATGCACTTCATCCTCATTGTGCTCCTCCTTATCATTTGTTGTCCTCTTTGTCCATCGTCCTCATCTTCATCCTCGTTTTTGTCCTTGTAGGCCCCATCCCATCTTCATCTTTGTCTTTGTTTTTGTCCCTGTTCCTGTCCTCATCCTCGTCATCGTCATCTCGTTTTCATTGCTCATGTTTGCTCCATTTGTTGTAGTTGTTGATTACCTGTAATTTGTAAAAGTATTAATAAAGAAAATATATGAAAAACTCACCTTTGGCAGAGACCTTTGTCCTGGTCTCTGCCTCATTGTGCTGTGACGGCAAGTTCTGTTGTAGACCCGAATGGGAATCTACTGAAAGGGTGATCAGCTAAGAAGTGATCAGAGGAGTTTAGTGTCTATGTAGTCTAGTCAATCCAACCCGAATCCAGGGTTCTGGATCAGAGGGGAAGTGAAGGGAGTGGAGTACGAAGACTAATATGGAGACGATACGAAGCGAGGACTAAGAAATAGAACTGAAGGGATGCAATATGATATGGTGTAATATAATATGGTGGGATATAATAATATGGTTGTAGTATAAGGGTACATCTTTTATACTACTGGGAGTGATCCTGTGCTATAGTAACTATGTACTACAACCAAAGGCTGTAACTGATAGGAGAGGAGTGGAGAGGAGTATAGGAGGAATGATGCTATGTACTAAGTAATGGGAAACGAAGATATATCATATGTAACTATATACGTACTGATTCCGGGTCGTTAGAGACATTGCATCTTGAGTATGAACGATTCCGGAGGCAGAATCCGGAGCGGAATTGACGGAAAGGACTGGAATCAGGCAGAATCGACGATGCATGAATGGGAATGGACGGGGACGAAGTGGGATATGAAGAGGATTCGGGTCCAGACGGCCTGGAGCCTCTACATCCGGTCAGGACTCAGATAGAGACCATCCCTGGTCGATCCATACGAAATAACGAAGATACCGGGGTCATGGGAATAAATGAGCGGAGGCGATGTCGAAAATGGACGGAAACGGGAGTACAACGTGAGCGGAGTCGAAGCCGGCGGGTATCGAAGCGTCGGGAGGGGCGATCCGGAGCTACCAAAATAGTATGGTCAAGACGGCTGGACAGGGAAATAAAGGTCACGTGACAGGGCAACAAATACAAACAAGAAAACTTTTCAACCCGACTTTCGACAATCTCGACAACAACCTCAACAAGCCCAACAAACCCAACAAGTACCAATACCAGATGTCGACGGAATACAACCATTTCCTCAATACTCTCGATGCGGAAACGCGGCAAGATTTCAAGAGCGCCGTGGCCAAGTTACTAGAAGTAGACGTGGCCGGAATCGATATTGTATGCGACAGATTCGAGAACGAAGCATGGCAATGGGTGGTGAGACGACGACGGGCCATGGTAAGAGTTCCCGTTCCTGTAAACGGCACGGACTAACGATACCTGGCAGTGGAACTACAGGGGCATATTGATGGAAATCCGGGACAACGGAATCAACGTGACGGAACCGAGGGATTTCTCGATGGGCGGAGAGATGGTGGTGGAGGTCAAGGAGTGGTTGCGGAGCTGGGAAGACTACGAACGGGAACGGAAAGAGGTGAGGCATCGGGAAGCGTTACGGTTGCAGGAGGAAAAGGAGGAGGAACCAAGGAAACAACGGGTCGAGGAGGCGGAGAAGATCGAGTGGAAACGGGCAGAGGAATCGCGACAATACAAAGAGGAGACAAATAGGAGGGTGGAAGCGGAGAAGCGGATCGAGGAGGCGGAAAGGGCAAAGGCGGCAGAGGCAGCAAAAAGGGATAATGCAGCCGCGGAAAGGGACCGGGAGGAGACCGCACAAACCAGCAATCACGGAAGCGAGGACGAGGAGGGCACCTGGTCCGATCAGCAACTTCGAAAATATGAAAGACTCCAAGCACTTAACGTGATCAAAAACAAAAAGCTCAACCGGGATAAGAGGGTCACCTGGGACGACGAAACCGTTCATGGGGATTACAACAGCGGCAACGATTTCTCGAATGCAAGCGGGAACGAGGACGCGGAACCGAAGGGAAAGATTCCGGGGGTAAGTGATATCTCGCGGACTCGTATATCATTTCCGTCTAACAAATCTGTAGTATATGCAGTCGTTCCAGATCCGGCAATGCGATGCGTGTGTGACCGCCAACACGGTTTGTCGCAGAATCGAGGGATACGCGTGCGATTGGTGCAAAAGACTTAAACGACGCTGCGGGTTATCAATGAAGGGACCGGCCACCGGAACCGGAAAAGCGGAAAGGAAAGGGAAGGTGAAGGCGGGTAGTCCGAAGAGGAAAATCGTCACGAAGAAAATACCAAAGCTGGTGAAGAAGCCCAGGCTACAGGCCGGAGAGGCGTTGATGAGTAAGCGGACATTAATCGATGTCAAACCGGATACGGAATCGGAGCGGGACGAAGGGAGACGAGGGAATCCGTTCAAGCACCCGCAGATCGGAGCCGGAATCAACGACCACGTCCGGGCAGTGCACAAGATGGCGACGGAAATGCAGAGGGAGATATCAACGATCGCGGACGGCCTTTCTGAATACGTCACGGAGGTCCACACGAAACTAACCCATTGGACGAAAGAGCTAAATCGACTACGCGTGAACCAGGCCCATATCCTTGGTCAACTCAACCTAATCGACACCAAACTCGACGAAGGGAGAAGGGAATAAAAGGGAACGGACGGAAAGGGAAAACAGAATGCGGGAAAATGTACATAAAGAAAAATAGAGTACATAATAAAACTATAAACGGAAAAGAGGGAAACAGAACGACGAGATAAGATAACCAGAATCTGGGGGTCGAGGAGGAGGACAGGACCAGAATACAATGGAAACGAAAAGGGACCGGAAAGGACGGGAAACAAAGAGAACTAGAAATGGAAATGAAAATATAAATAAGTGAGAACCGGGAACGGGAACGGAAAGCGGAACGGAAGACGAAAACGCAAAAATAGGAGACAGAAACGGGTCTATATCCCCACAAGAGTTTCTGAAAGAAGGTTGGAGGCGGAACGACAAGAGGAGGCGGAGAACTTCTTGCAAATATTCGAGTGAGGAGTCGAGGGGGCGGAGGTCCAAAATGCGATGACAAAGTAGAATGAAAACGGAAATGAGAAATAAAATAAAATCGAGAACCGGAGTGCCGACACCAACATGATCCCATATATAGTGTTACCGCAACTATGACTAGTAGTCGACTAGTAGTCATAGTTGTAGTCGGTCATAGCTGAGTTGATAACCGACTCGACTATGACTATGACACCGACTATGACTACGACTACCCGATTCGGTCAAGTCGATAGCTGGCGGCTAAGTCCGGACCACTTTTTTTTTTTCTTTCTTCAACAATCTCGTTCGTGACATGCAACGAAGTCGTCGCAAGGACAGCGACGATGGGTCCTCCAAGTCCTCGGGAAATGCCTCATCTCTGGCTACCTCATCATCTGAACTCCCTGCCCTTACGCGTGCCAAAAAGCAAGCCACGATGAAGAAGGCCGAGTGTGCCAAGAAGAAGGCCAAGAAACATCAACCATCTCCTGCTCCTATGCAGTCAGCAGCCCCGTCAGAGTCAGCAGCCCCATCTGCTACTGCTGCTACTGGGCCCAGTCAGCCCGCGTCCGTCAACGACCTCGTAGGCTCGGTCCGATTCAAAACGGCTGCACATGATATCTGGCACTTCTTCATGAAGGGGAGTATCAAGGAGAAGATCCGAACAATATGTAAGGCCTGTCAGTGAGTGTCTTCCCCCTTTCTATTGATTTCTGTACACTAATTATCTACCTACAGGGCACGCCGTTCCGCCGATCCGAAGTTCCTTGCCCTCAACATCAACTATACCTTTGCCCCTGCCACAGCTAACCCCAATCTCCGTGTCCACCTCGAGAAGTACCATGAGGACGAGTACGTCAAAGCCTGCAAGGAGAATGGCTGGTTGATGCAGTTGCTGAAGCGGAAGATCTTTCAACGAAGAATACGAGTCCTATGTCAAAGGCCCACTCTCGAAGCCAGGGACGAACCTTCTTCAATTCTGGTCCATGTCCGATTCAACCTTGCCGACAATTTATTCTATTGCAATGGACTATCTACCTATTCAAGCGTCATCTGTCCCGAGTGAGCGTGTTTTCTCATCCAGTGCCGAGACTGACACACACAAACGCAACCGCATCCATCCCCTCCTCATGGAGGCCCTTCAAATGCTCAAATTCGGCCTCAAGAAATCTCAACTTGACTTCATGACTGGGTGGGCAGTCAACGAGGCCAGCATGATGGATGTAGAGGAGGAGGAGGTGGATTTGTTGGGTGCATTGTTTGAGGGGGACAAGGACCAAGCATTTGATGTGCTGATTGCAGCCATGGGTGAGGGAGATGACAGGGATATATAGATCGTTAGCATTTTTGTAGTGAGAACCCCGACTGAGCCGCGACTGAAGTTGACTGTAGTCGGTAGTCATGACTACCGACTACAACTATATGAAATTGTAATGAATAGTCTAGTTGAAGTCGCGACTTTCCTAGTCGACTATTGACTAGTCGAGTCGCGGCAACACTACCCATATAACGGGTGTACCACGTGACAGGTCTAAAAATGACGGGGTGCCCCAAGCGGGCGAAGACAGAATCGACAACGATACGAGAGCGGAAACGACGAGGGGAACCAGGAACGAAGGGGTCAACATAACGGAATCAGAACCAGAATCAAAATCAAATAAGAGGGGAATGGGGTCCGGAATGGGAACGGGTATGGAATACTCAACCAAGGTCAATGGAATCTCGATAGACAGTGACGGAGGACAATATTGCGGCAATATCGGGGATGGAATGTCTATTTCTGGAGAATCCGAGGACAGTGGGAGCGGGTCCGGTACGAGTTCGTGGATGGAAACCAGAGGGGATGAAACCGGAGACAACGGGGACGAAATAGGAAACGGAATGGATAAATCGGTGACCGGCATCGATAAATCGGGAATGGGATCGGACGGGGACGACACGGGACTGGACGACAATACCTGTAAACAAATGACAGTTTCAACAGGCACCGGAATAGACGGGGACGGAGTATACGAAGGACCGGAATGAACGTGGGGGACGGAATGAACGACAGTGGGCGGGATCGAGGACGGGATTGAGGACGGGATCTGTTCTGGAGGTGAAATGACTGTGACAGATAGGGGTGCGGGACCGGAATCGGGACTGGAAATGGCAATGGGGGCTGCAGTGACAATGGATTCTGGAACGGAACGGTAACCGGAAAGGAGAAACAATGCGGCATCGTGGAAAATATCAACCGGGTACGGATCGTCATGGTAATGACTGGGAAGAAGGTAATGAAGTCGCTCTTCAACACGTTGACGAAGATCTGAGTCAAATCCATTGGCAAAATACTCATTCCACTGCTTGTCCGATAAACGGCCGTTGTCATATAGTACTCCGGATATGCGTATGAAGTCCCGGAAATATTGTCCTAAGTCCGTCTTGTTTTCTATACCATAAGCCAATTGTCGTTTAACCAATTGATCGAGATCCGTGATCGTATACCGAATACTGTCCATGGCACCGGGATAGAAGGCGAAAACGGCACGTCGGAAAGCGATGAAGTCCTTTGCTGAAGTGGCGGGTAGGGTAGACCAAAGTTCGTAGTCATCGTTATCGAGGTACCGGAGCGTGTAGTGAATCTTCATAGTATCCGTGAGTCCACAGTCGGAGCCGAGCATGTCAATTTCATCAAAGAAGCGGGGAAGGTCATGTTCGTCACCGTGAAATGTTGGGGCTGAACGATCACCTCGGAGAGGCATCAATCCGTGCGTCATGTCGGGGAATTTCCAAATCGGGAAGCAGGTCGGGTCGGGTCGGTACGAGGAAGGGGTCGAAGTTGTAAGCGGGGCTGAGCGATTAGAGTCGGGAACAAAAGAAAAATGTCATGAAAGTCAAACCCGATGGTGGGGAGGGTATGAAAAGACAAAAGAACTAAACTCCTCGTGGTGGGCTCCAGTTGTGACGGCGAGTTCTGTTGTAGACCCGAATGGGAATCTACTGAAAGGGTGATCAGCTAAGAAGTGATCAGAAGAGTTTAGTGTCTATGTAGTCTAGTCAATCCAACCTGAATCCAGGGTTCCGGATCAGAGGGGAAGTGAAGGGAGTGGAGTACGAAGACTAATATGGAGACGATACGAAGCGAGGACTAAGAAATAGAACTGAAGGGATGCAATATGATATGGTGTAATATAATATGGTGGGATATAATAATATGGTTGTAGTATAAGGGTACATCTTTTATACTACTGGGAGTGATCCTGTGCTATAGTAACTATGTACTACAACCAAAGGCTGTAACTGATAGGAGAGGAGTGGAGAGGAGTATAGGAGGAATGATGCTATGTACTAAGTAATGGGAAACGAAGATATATCATATGTAACTATATACGTACTGATTCCGGGTCGTTAGAGACATTGCATCTTGAGTATGAACGATTCCGGAGGCAGAATCCGGAGCGGAATCAACGGAAAGGACCAGAATCGGGCGGAATCGACGATGCATGAATGGGAATGGACAGGGACAAAGTGGGATATGAAGAGGATTTGGGTCCAGACAGCCCAGAGCCTCTACAGTGCGCATTCAAGTTGTTGAACCCAGTCCGGTTGTGACCAGTTGTGGCCGGTTGCAACTTGATTACCTAAGGGTCAGCCAAATTGGGCAACCACAACTGGCAACCTCATCTGAAATGGTGTTATGTGAATGTTTGTTTCACCAAGAATTACCGGAGTTGACTTTGTTCAGGTACCTTCTTGTTGTTTGTGGGTTTCTAATATCTAAATAACCTATCAGGAAGGGGTTTGTAGGTATATGTACTGTATGAGTCAATAGAATGTAATAGTGAGGTCTCTTCAATTAAGAAGTGAGACTTTGAGTGGGTGTGGATGATGGTTGATAAGTGTGATGTACTGAAATAATATATATTCACTACTGGAATATAAAACATGGATTAATGAATACTGATAGCAATATTCACCAATTTAATATGAATTGTTTTGGTTACAGGGCTTATTCAATCAAGAGTATCCACCAGTGACTCCCACCTAACCCCTCATATTAGAGGGAGGCAAAGGGTCAAAGTCTCCCTTTAACTAGAGGTGTTTCAAGTTTTTCAGGCCTCCTGCTATAATCAGGTATATATATTTTCACCTTAGATAGCTTTTGAGTATATGTGTATGCCTCCATCTAACTAGAGGTGTTTGGAGTGTTTCAGGCCTCCTGCTATAGTGAGGTGGACATAGGTCTACGCTTGCCTCTAACCAGAGGTGTTTGAAGTGTTCTTTTCATTAATACAGACATAGGCCATCTGCTTGATCCTCATCCACTTTCTGCTAAGTCTTCAATTACAATTTATTTCCCTTGATTTTCATTAGCTTAGACACAAACTTTATCCTTCATTTTGTGCTACACAATGATAAAGATTTATAAGTGGCCAAGAGAAGGCATAGATTGACTTTGAGAGGGCAAGAGAATGAGAATTACAGTATACTAAACCTAGTATTAGCTGAGAGATTGAGTTAACTGTTAGTTCAGTTACTACTAGAGACTTGATTATCCTATAAAAAGCTATTGCCATGAGCATAGTGTTACTACAGCCATATATTGCTATAGACTGAGCAACACCATCATCAGCTATTGCTATAGTCTCAGTTATATTATGAGTAGCTATTGCTATAAGCTTAAAATATGTCTACACAAGAAAACATGTTCACTTTCAACAAAAGATGTCTACCAAGAAAACACATCCACCAAGAAATCATATCCACCAAGAAAACATATCCACCAAGAAAACATATCCACCAAGAAAACATATCCACTCACAATAAAACATGTCCACTCACACTAAACCATATCTAACTTTACTCAAAACATGTTCAATTATACCAATACATGTCTAGTCATACCTCAAACACATCCCATCAAGTCTAAAACATGTCCAGTCACGTTAAAGCACATCCAGTAACACCTAAAACACATCCAATCACACCTAAAACACATCCAGTCACACCTAAAACACATCCAATCACGTTAAAACACGTCCAGTTACACCTAAAACACGTCCAGTCACACCTAAAACATGTTCAGTCATGCCTAAAACATGTCCAATCACGTTAAAACACATCCGGTCACATCTAAAACACGTCCAGTCATGTTAAAAACACGTCCAGTCACACGTAAAACATGTTCTATCACATAAAAACACATCCTGTCACGTTAAAACATATCCAGTCACGTTAAAAACACATCCAGTCATCTAAAAACATGTCCAAACACATTAAAACACGTTCTCTCACACTCAAAACATGTCCTCAAAAACATTTCCAGTCATGCCCATAACATATCCAGTTATGTCAAAACTTGTCTAGTCATTGTCAAGACTTGTCCAGTTTCACTCCAACACATCCAGTTATCACTTGCATTTCAACTCATTCAATTATATTATAATGATATATGTGAGTATGGTTTCAGAACTCAGCTTCATATCATAGTATAATGGCTTGACACATTTGTTATAAATTTGAAGCAAAACATCAGACTAAACAGTTGCTAGTGTTTGAAGTGTTACTATAACCAAGACTATTGCATTTCAAAAACAAGCTTTGGACTACAAGCATTCAAACTAAGGGTTTATAATAGTAGCGGTCAGAGTTGGCGATTCAGAGGCGATTCAGGTCCCGATTCACCGGACGATTCAGTGAGTGATTCAAGAGGGGTGAATCGTTGAAAAAAGTGAAACGGCCTGAATTGTTGAAGCGGCTCAGGAGGCGCTTCAGCGATTCACACCGATGAAACAACTCACGAAACAACTCTGAGTTCAACGTTCAACATCTTGAGCACGATATCATATCCCCTCAACCAGTACACACATCTATACATCCTAACTACTCTTTCTGCACTCTGTTTCGAAATGGCTAGCAAAGACCCAACTGATGCCAAACGAAAACCGAAGAAGACCGCCAAAATCACGGCTGCTGAGGAGGAGAACTCGAAGACAGCTACTGGCAGGAAGGGGAAGGCCAAGGCCAGAAAAGGGACCACGAGCACCTCCCAAGGGCTTATAAATGATGGAAATGGAACAGATGCGGATGAGGATGATGACGGTATCAAGATTGAGTGAGACGTACCATTTTCCTTTGCCGTTGTCTGAGGTCTAAACACTTCAATGTAGCTGGTCGGATGCTGACTTGACATGGAGCCTCATCTCTGCCATAACGGATGATGAGATTATACGCCAGGGTCTTTTCCCGGGTCCTGGCAGCAATCCATCAACATCTAAGGGCGGAGGCAAGAAAAAGATTGATCACCAGTCTGAATTAGCAAAGCACCTCTTCTCTGAACATCCAAAATACGGAGAGGCGTTCAGTCTTGCACAGGATGCCAAGTCAAAGAATTGGTGGGCGACCAAGATCAAGAATCGGCTCAGCACGTATGTAACCTTGTTTGTCCTATTGCCATCGTTTGTCCAACCGGCCATCTGTCATCTAGGCTTGTGAAAAAAACGAAATCCTATTTAGAAGAAATGGGTGCGACTGGTGCTGGCATCACGTCAGAAGATCAGATCAACATGAATGAGAATAACGCTTTCACAAACAAATGGGGTATGCCAGGCTCTATTCCTGATGCAACAATCAAGTCTGACGCACACTGGTGTAGCCCTCATCAAAGACTCTTTCCCCTGGCTCTGGGCAATGAAAGAATTGCTTGACATGCGTCCCAACTTCATCCCAGTTGGAGTTGGCCACAGTCAAGTGCCAATTGACATGTCCAACTGCGTGCACTCGTTGTCAGCAGATTTTGATTGGGGTTATGCCGGCCATGGTGATGCTGAGCTCGAACTTGAACATGGTCAGTCAGAGGGTGCCATAGAGGAGGTGGCAGATCATGAAGGTCAAGATGACGAACCTGCCATTATTCCAAGTCAAGTTCCCTCGAAGCGCAAGGTTGACCCAGAGACCACATTGAAAAAGACTTCTGCTCGCCCTGGGACCTCCACGATGACCACCGATGCTAAAAAACCACGTAACACCATCATTGACAAGTTCTCTGATGTTGCAAAGGCAGAAGAGGCTACAGTACAACGTCAGCTTGACTTGAAGAGAGCTCGTGTTGAAGCCGATAAGGAGATGCAGGTTGCCAAGATTAATGCGGCTGCCAAGATTCGGCTGTCCAAATACGAGGTACGGCGTCAGATGAAGATGGAGCAGTTGGTACTGGAGAAGCAGAAGGCCCTGATGGAGCATGAGTTTCGGATGGCGCAGTTGAACAGTAACCGTTGTAAAGGCGAGGTCGGGGTGGCTGCGGAATAATAATCCTAAGCCTGTGGGGTCAGCGTAGAAGTGACTAGGAATAGTCTAACAAGCTTCAGTAAGATAATAGGATATAAAAAGTAAGAAGCCGCCGAGTAAACTACTGAAATCTATGGAGACCGATCGAAGCCGACGAGGCCGACGATGTCGGGTACGGCGGGTCGGGTGTCGGGTGACGAGTAACGTAGAGATAAAGGCGGTAGAACGACGGGGAGGGCGTCGAGGAATCCGACGAGCGATGTGTGCGATGGAATTTACTGAGAGACTTAATTCTCAGAGAGAGGAAATGGGGGAACTGGTTTCTTATTTTGAGACGGCGCTTGGGCACCGTTTTTATACTACAAATTTGTGTACCTAGATTCGGACGAGAGTCCTCGGCCGATGAGAGGAGACAAAGGAGAATAAAAATGGGGAAGTAGGAAGAGCGTTGCGAGGCGACGATGACAGGGAAAATGGGTGGAAGATATGAAAAACCGTAAAAGATGCAATATACTTTACTATATCCCCATAAGGGAGACGCTAGGCGTGAATAAGGCAAGTCCGATATCGGGATCCCAGTCCGATGAGATCTATCTTCGATATTTGAAGTTCCGTGAGTTTATGAGATAGACCGACCAGGTACGTGAGCGGCCGTGCTAGTCGGTATGCATCGGGTTGCGTCGGGTTACGTCGGGTTCGAGCGTAGACTGCTAGAGACGTCGGGTTCGAGCGGATTCGCTAGATATCGATGTTACGGCCTCAGAGGGTCAAGGACCCTCTACATCTCCTTGGGTCTTCTAATAGAGACCATCCGTGGTCGAGAATATGGGGTCTCCGAATGCGGGTCGCGAATGTGGCCAATCACGTGAGCGGCCAAACAACGGCAAAGTAAAATAAAATAAAATTTTCTCGTTGTTGATCCGACCTTTCCTCTACACCATCACACGTTCACAATGTCCCAAGTCTACGACAACTTCCTCGCTTTCGTCGAAAGCATCGAATCCGATGTCTGGGCGGACTACGAAGAGGCCGTCAACGCGGTCACCGTGTTTCATAGCGACGACCTCGTAACGATGGTGGACGGCAACGAGGGGATGGCCCAACAATGGTTAAGCGGCCGCAAGAAGGCGCTGGTGAGTTTCCTTATTGACTACGCGTGTCTTAAGATAGCTCATGTCGTCCCGTCAGCGTGCTTACAATGGAATCGTCGCGGAACTCCGAGCTGGTGGTACGAGGCCAGTAACGCCACCGTTATGGGCCGACCGCCAATCGTACGCCAATGATGTCGAAGAGTGGCTGAAAGAAGCGGCGGACCGGGAGAGGCAGGAACAGGAAGAAGCCAGACGGCGGGCGGATGAAGAAGCGGCTACGCGGGAAGAGGAGGCCAGACGGATGGCAGAGGCAAACGCATGAGCGGAGGCGGAGAAAAGGCGAAAGGCGGCAGAGGAAAGGCGGGAGCGGCTTAGAATAGAACAACACGAGCAGCACTGGCATCAAGAAGCGGACCGGGTTGAAAGGGATGGAGCCGCGTATCGGCGGCGGCTCAGCGAAGAACGGCGAGCTGAAGCAAACGCATCGGTCGCGGGTGAACCAAGGACTGAGTCGATTCCGGAGGGCGAAGCCGCAGTTGAGCCAGAGGAAGGCCCCGTCGACCCGGCACCAGAGACACCGGCCGATGTAGAAGACGTAGATACGCCGGGCATAGAGACCGGAGACTTGGCTGGTACGACGGTGAGTTCTTGTGTCGGTTCATATGTTCTTTAGTTACTGATCCTGGTAACAGTTCACCGGGCCGTTTCCCCTACAACCCTGCACCAACTGCGTCAAGGCGCAAGAGGCGTGTCGAGGCGTTACGGGCTACGTGTGCGAACGATGCCGGAGGCTGAAGAAGAGATGTACTAACGCTACACACCGGACGGGCGGGGGTCGGCGCAAGGTGGATACCGGAAAGGGCAAAGAGGTCGCGGTCGGCACGAGGAAGCCGCTGTCGTTCACGACAAAACCCATCCGTAGTAGGCCTGCCCGGGCCTCAACGAGCAAACCGCGAGTCGAGGAGGTGGAGTCGGTCGAGGACGATGACGAAGACGAGGAGGAGTCGGAGGAAGAGCGGCCGACGAAAAGGCTTAGGACGGCCTCGGCAGCGAACCCGTTCGTTTTGACGATGGAGAATTACGAGCAAGTGTCGGCGCGGCTAGCGGTCCTTACAGAGGAGCTGGGAGCCCTGGGCACCAACGTCAACCGTCACCTCGTCCACTTCGGTCAAGAGTTCCAGCGGCTTCGCGTCGATCTCGAACGGTCGACCTCAAGGTTGGCGATGTTGAAGCGGGATTATGAGACCGGCCGCCTGTAAAATATATATATAAAAATAACGAGCCCGTTGTATATAAAAAATATATCGTGTATATAAAAGACGTGTCAGCTTGTTCACCCAGCTAAGGAAAGCCGATCGGCTCCCGAAGACATAGGACTATTCGCATCATTCGTCATATCGTTAGAAAACTAAGAGGAACTAAATAAAATGGGGGTATAACGTGGACAGAATGAAATGCTTAATCGTCGTCGGGTGAGGAGTCTATAGAGGGCGGGTACGTCGGTTCATCAAGATCGTTTGAATCGGTATCGTCGGCATCGGGGTATTGTAAGAAGTCATCCAACGGTATCGATATTTTTGAGCGGGCGTGGTAGGGTACGACTCGGAAAGCGGCAAATCGAGATTTAGAAACCGCACCGTCGAGTTCGGCGAGTATGTAGGATCCGCCTTCTGTTTTCCTGACGACAACCATGGGTCCAAAGTACCGCGGTTTTGCTTTACGATCGAGAGACATTTCGATACGTGAATTTCGGACGAGAACGAGGTTACCGGGTTCGAAGTCGTAAACTTTGATCGTGTTGGCGTATTTCTGCTCGAATTGCTGGGCGGACGCGAGCCGAGATTTGGTAAGCTTTTCTTTGACCCGATCGAGGTCGGCTTCTCGTTTACGAAGTTGTCGGGCGCGGATGACTATGAGGTCGGTCGTAGACATCGTATCTTGCGTCGGAACCATGTACGTAGCTTCGGCAAAATCAAATGGAAACAGCGGTTCTACTCCGTGTGCGATGTAGTAGGACGAGTATCCGAGGCTTTTGTGTGTCGTGACCCGTTCGGCCCAAAATACGGAGTGGGTTACGGTGTGCCATTTCTCTTCATCTCCGTCACAACTTTTCATAATGGCCTCCCGGACATCTAGGTGGCGACGCTCAACGGGTCCGTTCGCTTGTGAGTTATAGGGCGAAATGCAGATGTGGCGGATACCGTAGCAGGAGGCGAGATAGTCGAGCGCTTCTACGAACGGCTTGCCGTTGTCGGTGACGATTTCTTCGAGAGCGCCCCAACGGCATAAGATGTCTTCGAACAAGAACGTGCCGATGGTGGAGCCGGTCTCGCGGCGTAACATGCGGAACTCAGGGTAGGCGGACAGGGAGCAACGGGCTTGGACGATGTATCGATAGCCGCCGGATCGTGGCATAAACATTGTGTCGACATACGCTTTACGAAATAGTGAGGCCGGTGTAGCGACGGTGGGCGGAATGTGATGATAACGCATTTGCCGTACTTGGCACTGATGGCAAGACTGGACGTACCACTTAACGTCGTGGTCGAGGTGCGGCCACCAGAAACGGTCGAGTAGCCGAGCGCGGACGGAGAATATACCTTTGTGGCCGAGAGAGTCGTGAGCGTCTTTGAGTAACTGAAGCCGGCGGTCGGGCGGTATGACGAGTTTGTGTTTTCCGTGACGGTCTTTGCGCCAAAGCTTGTTATCGGTGACGAAGAATTCAAGGGCGTATCGTAGGAACAGACGGTATTCTTCGTCCGTGAAGTTCGCGGGTCGGGTTAGATCTCGTAACCAAGTCTCGACGAGGGCAAGACGAACGTCGGCCGCGCGGGCTTTATCGGATCGCGGTATGTCAGAAACGGCTTCCTGATTTGTGTAGACGAGGACGGCCGGTAATTCTTGGAGTCGGTCGGCTGTGGCACGGCAGCGGCCGCATACGGCAATCGGCTTAGACGGTATGGGGACGGGTCGGTAGTTGACGACTTCCATAAAGAAACCGTAGGAGTGGTCGAGCCAATCGTCGGAGTCGTTGATCTCCTCGGGGTCTTCTGCAGCGCGGGGACGTCGGGAGAGTCCGTCGGGTGCACCGTGTGCGGAAGCGGGTACGTGAACGAGTCTAAAGTCAAATAAGAGCACGCCGGCTATCCATCGGTTGATCGTTGCATTGGGCTGAATGTCGGGGTTGTTGAGCATCCCTTTTATGTACTTCGCGTCGACTTCAACGGTGAGGTTGCGGACGCCGATAATGAAAATCCGATAGGCGCGGAGGGCCCTGAAGAGACCGTAAAGCTCGAGCTTGGACTGAGAGTATCGGGCTTCGCGTTCGTTCCACGATATTGAACCAAAGCGATTCGGATAGCGCTTTCCGTCGGCGCGGATTTGCATAAGAACGAAGCCGACTCCAAGAACGGATGAATTGACGGCGAGAATCACTTCCCATTCACGCGTGTAGTCGATAGCGCGCAGCGCTGGCGACGTAATGACGGCGTTTTTGAGGTAGTCGACGGCGGTCTCTTCTTCTTCACCAAATTCGAAGGGTATACCTTTGCGGGTAAGGCAGACGAGGGGTCGGGAGTGAAGCGAGAAGTCCTTGATAAAAATACGCAAGACGCCGCAGATACCGAGAAAGGCGCGAACTTCGGTGAGGTTGGTCGGCAGTGGCCAATCGCGAATCTTCTGTACTTTGGAGTCATCGGCTACTCTTCCTTCGTATGTGCATCGGTGGCCAACAACGATGACTGAGGGTCGACACAACTCGAGTTTTTTGCCGTTGAAGGTACCGCCGACATAGCGGAAACGCTGGATGACGCGGTTGACACCTTGGAAGTGTTCCCAAATGAAACGTCGGATTGCCGGGTTCTCGGGTATAGTCTCGTAGGTACCGTCGGGTTGCTCGTAGCGGGTTGGAGGCCCTTTGACGGGAATATCGTCCATATACGGAACGGCAAGATGAGGGATTTCGTCACGGAGGATGTACGTAGAGTCACCGTGTAGGATCTGCGGGGAATTTGTGTATCCCATAGCAATCCGCGTAAGTCGAAGCGTTCCGAGTGGAGACTGAAAAGTCATATAGTCCCGAGACGAGGGGTGGACGAGGCGTTGGTCGAAAGAGACGAAGAGGTCGAAGGAAGCGTAGCAAGAGTGGCCGCCAAAGGCCTCGGCCAAGTGCTCGATCATGGGCGGTACGGCGGGATCGCGGATAGTGACGGCGTTAAGCGGCTGTAGATCGTGGACGATTCGAAGAGACTTCCCGTCCTTTTTCAAAACGCAGAACCAGCGGGAGCGATATGACGAATTCGAGGGTTCATAGGTACCGGCGCTAATTTTGTCTTTGATGATGCCGATGACTTCGTTAAGGATGCCGGGTGGGATTGGGATATTGCGATGGACCCACGGGTCGTGCGGTACGGTGGGAATGTGGATCGGCGGGAAGTAGTCCGTATTGAACTGGCCTTTCTCGGATTCGTTCCAGGCGAAGGCGGCTTCTTGCGTTTTGATGATATGGTGGCCGAGTTTTTCTTCCTCAGGCCAAAGGAATCCATCCGAGTTCATCGGCATCGCGTCGTGTCGTTCCTGGGTATAGCGGGTGCCGGGTGTAAAGTCGGGCGGGTGAGTCGGGAGCGTGGGTAAATCGGCTAGCGGGTCGCCGGTGATCTCGCGTATGATACGGTATTCGTCGGGGAGAGTGGTAGAAATTGGGCGGATACGATCGGCTACCTTCTTATACTTTTTCTTGGTAACGACTCCTTTTAGGTCCCTGGTAGGGGGGGTGGTATACGAGATATAAGTAGCGTGTTCAGTAGAGGCCTTGTTACAAATATTCGAAGAAGAAATATGTGACGCAGGAGCGGAGACGGAACAAGACGAAGGAAGGGTATCGGTAGTACGTAGCTGATTTTGTACATCGGTCAACAATGAAATGTACTGGGCGGCAGTCTGAGGCTGAGACGAAGAGAAATCTAAATCGATAGAAAAACATAAGTCCTCTTCTAGGGGAAACGGCAAAAGGGAAGCATAGTTCGTGGTATAGGTGTGGTCGCTTTCGAGTGGCGGCTTCTCATCTCCCGGTGCGTCCTTCCCGAGAGGTATCTCCGGGTCCTCGACTTCTAAAAATCCGGCTTTCCGGTGTCGGACCGCTCTCGTCGGTTCTTTTGGTTGTGCTCGATGGTGGGCAAGGTGACGACGGCGCCGGTGTTTGGATCCGTGATCGTGACCTGTTGTTCTCCGTTTTTATAATCCTTCGTAAGGGCCTCGGAAAGCGTGAAGAACGGGCGGCCGATGAGGATCTCGTAGGGGGCGTCGTCGACGACTTGGACTTGGAGGAAAAGATCGACGTCGCCGAAGGTGAATTTTAGGTTGGCGATCCGGCCGAGGGTGTCGTTGTCGCTTTTATTTGCCGACTGCATCCGCATCTTCATATTTTGGAGGCCGTAACCGAGTTTCTCCCAAATATCGCGCCGCATGCCGATGATCATGGAACCGTTGTCGAGGACACACTCGAATACGAATTTGCCGTTGATGAGCGGGTAGACCGCACGGAGAGGGACTGAGTCGCGGCCGACGACGAGCGGGATGTTTTCCTGACAGTGTTGACAGGCGCGAGTGGGGATTTCGGGTGCGTGAAAGTGGAAGACCTCGACGTTGTTACTCTCGGCGGTGACCTTTTTCGACGTAGTGAGGTCCTTCATGTGACGGCGGGCGTCGGACGACATGGCTAAAAGTTCTCGCTGCGAAATGCAGACTTGAGAATCGAGCGCGCGGTCGATGACGGATTTGGCGATACCGGGATCTTCGATGGGGGCTTGGTAGCGGTATTGGGGGTGCGATGCGGGAAGGTTCTGGGGAGTGTGCGGTACAAGGGCGGTCGGCTCGGTCGGCCGCGTGTTCGAAGGGGGGACTATGGTGATCGGCTGCTCGTTGATAGGTCTGGCCGTTTTCTCGGCGGGTTTTGCAGCGGGGACAGACGTGGAAGTGGTGGGCAGATTGGGAAACGTTTCTCTAGACTTGCCTTTCGTCTTTGATGGGATTTCTACACCGTCGAATCTAACCCGTTTACGAAGCCGCTGCACTTCGGCTTCCAGAACCTTAATCTGTCAGTAGACCCAGTCGTTTTGGTTAACCCAATCGCAGATATAGTTGCAAAAGGTAGGTACACATAGCGCAGTTGCTTGCTGGGGGGGTAGGTTAACCCAAAAGACAGCACTTGCTGGGGAAATGTGGTGTGGTAGGTTGACCCAGGTACAGCTCTTGCTGGTCAAGGCTGGCTGGTTGGGTCAACCTGGTGTCAGCTCTGCCATGGAGTCGGTTAACCCAGGGCAGCTATTCCAGGATGGTTGGGTTGACCCAGGCCCAGCTGTTCAAGCCATGTGGGTTGACCTGGCTGCAGTTATTGTTGCAGCACTGGGTTGACCCCAGTCCAGCTCTTGCTGCAGGCTGGGGTTGACCTAGATGCAGCTGTTGCTGCAGAACTGGGTTGACTAGGGCCCAGCACTTGCTGGAGGGTGGGGTGACTGGGGTCCAGCGATTGCTGCAGCACTGGGTTGACCTGGCCCCAGCTCTTGCTGCAGCACCGGGTCAACCAAGGGCCAGTTATTGCTGCAGCATGGGGTTGACCTGGCCCCAGCTCTTGCTGCAGCACCGGGTCAACCAAGGGCCAGTTATTGCTGCAGCATGGGGTTGACCTGGTCCCAGCTCTTGCTGCAGCACAGGGTCAACCTGGGCCCAGCTATTGCTGCAGCATTGGGTCAACCCAGGTCCAGCTCTTGTTGCAGCATTGGGTCAACCCAGGTCCAGCACCTGCTGCAGGGCTTGGGTTGACCAGGAGCCAGCGATTGCTGCAGCACTGGGTTGACCTGGCCCCAGCTCTTGCTGCAGCACCGGGTCAACCCAGGGCCAGTTATTGCTGCAGCATTAGGTGGACCCAGGTCCAGCACCTGCTGCAGGGCTTGGGTTGACCAGGATCCAGCTATTGCTGCAGCACCAGGTCGACCTGGGCCCAGCTATTGCTGCAACATTGGGTTGACCTGGGCCAGCTATTGCTGCAGGATTGGGTTGACCTGGCCCCAGCTCTTGCTGCAGCCCCAGGTCGACCTGGGCCCAGCTATTGCCACAGCATTGGGTTGACCTCAGCCTAGCTATTGCTGCAGCACTGGGTTGACCCAGGTCCAGCACTTGCTGCAGGATAGGTTGCCAGGGGCACAGCTCGTTCTGCACCATTGGGTTGATCCTGGACCCACTGATGGGGCAGGCTTGGGTTCACCAGGGTCTGGCTATTGCTCCAGCACTGCGTTGCCATGCCCAGCTTTTGCTGCAGAAATGGGTTGACCCTGGCCCAGCTCTCCCTGCAGCATTGGGTTGACCAGCGTCCAGCTCTTGCTGCAATGTGGGCTCATGTCGGTCGACAGGCTTGCATCACATCCCACTTTGCCTGCATGTATTTCATGTTCCAAACATTGCCAGAGCCCACACCAGCTCAAGCCAATATTTATTCAGAAACTGCCATATAAAGTAATCAAAATTTTTCAACCTGTACATGACATAAATGTACCACGTAATATAATTTGAATGCACTTATTAAAAACACAGGGAATAGCAAAATTAAAATTTTATTATTTTGACAATGCACAATCTCTTACTTTTACTATCAGTCAGCCATTACAGGAGCTACTTATCCCCAATGACAATCTATGACAAAATCAGAACTTACCCCACTTGGAATATTGTGCTTTTCTATTCAATATTGCTCAATTCTCCATTGGAATCAATATATATAACCTCACCATTACTTAAAATAGACATAAATTTAATGATTATTTTATCTAAATACCTAATTAAATAGTGAAGGGCAGAAGGCAGGTGAGAGGAAGATAGGTGGGTGTGGAGTGGGAAGACGGTGGGAGTGGGAGTGGGAAGAAGGTGGGAGTGGGAGTGGAGAAAGGTGGGAATGGGAGAAGGGGATGGGTGTGGGAGAAGGGGGTGGGAGTGGGAGAAGAGGGAAGGTGGAGGCAGGAGGGAAGGGCAGCAGGGAGAGGGAGAGGGAGATGGAGATGGAGGAGGACTGGGATAGGGAGAGGGAGAGGGAGCAGGGGTGGGATGTACATACCTCTCGCGTTTCCGTCGTCCTCGTCGTCTTCGTCTGCATCTCCGCCGTCCTCGTCCCGTCGTCCTCATCCCGTCGTCCTCGTCCCGTCGTCCTCGTCTGCGTCTCCGCCGTCCTCGTCCCCGTCGTCCCCGTCGCTGTCGTACCTGTTCCCGTCGTTCCCGTCCTCGTCGTCATCGTCCTCGTTGTCGTCGTCATCCGCGTCTCCGTCCCCGTCGTCGTCCTCGTCGTCACCTGGATGGTTGTCGTCGTCCCCCGGATGGTCGTCGTCGTCTCCGTCGTCCTGTCGTCCCGTCGCTATCCTTCTCCGCCCCGACGTCCCCTCGCCGGCCGTCTGTGACCTCGTCGACTGTCCTCGTCGTTGCCGTCGTGGTTGTCTCGGCCGTCCGTCCTGGTCGTTGGCGCATCCTCGTACCCGGCCTCGCGGCATCCTCACGGTGGCCGTTTTCGTCGGCTTCCGTTCTGTTTGCTGGCGCGTTGTGTTCTGCTGTTGGGTGTTCGGAATCGCCTGTTTGGCGTGGGGTACCTGCAAAAGGTCAACAATTAGCAAAGAATACCAAAAAGTTAAAATCAGAAATTACCTCGGGTGCTCCTCTGCACCCGTCTCCTGTCGTTGACGCGTTCTTGTTGAAAACGAGTCGATGTTTGAACTCGCGCGGGAAAGCCAACCGGCAGTTGCCGATTTCCCAAACGGGTTCGAGTTGCCAAACATGGAAGTGTCGCTGAAGCTTTTGAATCTTCTAGCATGCACAACAATGCATGCATACCCGAAGTGAGATCCTCAAAAGGTGTAAATATGGTATATCTACCCTCACACCAAAATTTGTATTTTATTCGGCCCTGCATCAAGAGCTATTCACAATTTATTCCATTCCTCTGCCAGAATTGGACCCTTAATGATCTAACTTTGTCTTAAAAATCTGAAATTAATCTAAGGAGTACTTGAATGAGTACTCATTGTGGTACACATAAGTGCCTGATTGTTGGTGGACCAGGACCTTTGTTTCAGCCAAGCAAATGCACAGAATTGTGCATTGTGGCTGACCCATCAACCAAGTCCGAACTTCAAGCTTCAAGTTCAGCTTTACTTTGAACCTTTCATTTCTTGGCTACAACAGATTCTGGGACCACCAAGTGCCAGGCACTGATCATCAATACAATAGATACTTTACATAGTAGTTTCACAATTATTCTCATATTTTTCAGAGCAATATTGGTAAAGTAGCATTTGAAGGGTCCGAAATTGGCAGGGAGGTATCAATGAATCATGGATATCTCTCTATGTATGCCATAATAAAATACAAAATTTGGGGAGGATGTAGTTAGAGGCTAATTCTATCCCTACATGGTCTTAAATGTGCTACACAGTTGTTGTGCTCCATGCAATTACACTGAGAAAAGTAAGATCTTGGTTACATATAAGGCAACTCGCGCCCGTTTGGGCAATCGGCAACCTCCAGCGTGGGTTCGCGTACTCCACGATGCGTCCACGAGAACAGCAACAGCAGCAAAATCAAGTAGAAGGTATGTATATTTCTCAAAATTTATTACTATTACTATGCTAGCTAATATTATTGTTTTTATGAAGGACTTTCTCACTGCCGCGCCTGGAATTGACCGCAACACGCATGCCCGCGCCATGTCACCTCAACGCCCAACTGAAGGGCCGAAACGGCGGATGGCAGGCAACGACGAGGACAGAGGCGACGAGGGCACAGACCGCCAGCCGGGGAAGACGACGGGGACGGAGACGGCCAGCGAAGAGACGACAGGACGACGGAGTCGACGACCATCCAGGGATCGACGAGGACGAGGACGGGGACGGAGACGGGGACGACGACAACGAGGACGACGTTGGGAACGGGGACAACGGGGACGGGAACGACGGGGATGGCCAGCTAGGGGACGACAGGACGACGCAGACGACGACGACCATCCATCGGACGACGAGGACTACGGCAGATGACGACGACAACGACGACGATGACGACGACGAGAGGAATGACGGGAACGGGAACGACAGGGACCGGAAGGGCGTGGACGGGGACGGGGACGGGGACGGGAACGAGGGGGACGAGGACGGCGGAGACGTAGATGAAGACGACGAGGACAACGGGAACGTATGTACAGTCCACTCTCCTCCCTCTCTCCCTGTCCCTCTCCGTCTCCGTCTCCGTCTCCGTCTCTGTCTCCCTCCCTTCCCTGCTGCCTTCCCACCTTCCCTCTTCTCCCACTCCCACTCCACTCCCACTCCCTTCTCCCACTCCCACCTTCCTCCCACTCCACACCCACCTATCTTCCTCTCACCTGCCTTCTGCCCTTCACTAGTTAATTAGGTATTTGGATAAAATAATCATTAAATTTATGTCTATTTTAAGTAATGGTGAGGTTATATATATTGATTCCAATGGAGAATTGAGCAATATTGAATAGAAAAGCACAATATTCCAAGTGGGGTAAGTTCTGATTTTGTCATAGATTGTCATTGGGGATAAGTAGCTCCTGTAATGGCTGACTGATAGTAAAAGTAAGAGATTGTGCATTGTCAAAATAATAAAATTTTAATTTTGCTATTCCCTGTGTTTTTAATAAGTGCATTCAAATTATATTACGTGGTACATTTATGTCATGTACAGGTTGAAAAATTTTGATTATTTTATATGGCAGTTTCTGAATAAATATTGGCTTGAGCTGGTGTGGGCTCTGGCAATGTTTGGAACATGAAATACATGCAGGCAAAGTGGGATGTGATGCAAGCCTGTCGACCGACATGAGCCCACATTGCAGCAAGAGCTGGACGCTGGTCAACCCAATGCTGCAGGGAGAGCTGGGCCAGGGTCAACCCATTTCTGCAGCAAAAGCTGGGCATGGCAACGCAGTGCTGGAGCAATAGCCAGACCCTGGTGAACCCAAGCCTGCCCCATCAGTGGGTCCAGGATCAACCCAATGGTGCAGAACGAGCTGTGCCCCTGGCAACCTATCCTGCAGCAAGTGCTGGACCTGGGTCAACCCAGTGCTGCAGCAATAGCTAGGCTGAGGTCAACCCAATGCTGTGGCAATAGCTGGGCCCAGGTCGACCTGGGGCTGCAGCAAGAGCTGGGGCCAGGTCAACCCAATCCTGCAGCAATAGCTGGCCCAGGTCAACCCAATGTTGCAGCAATAGCTGGGCCCAGGTCGACCTGGTGCTGCAGCAATAGCTGGATCCTGGTCAACCCAAGCCCTGCAGCAGGTGCTGGACCTGGGTCCACCTAATGCTGCAGCAATAACTGGCCCTGGGTTGACCCGGTGCTGCAGCAAGAGCTGGGGCCAGGTCAACCCAGTGCTGCAGCAATCGCTGGCTCCCGGTAAACCCAAGCCCTGCAGCAGGTGCTGGACCTGGGTCAACCCAGTGCTGCAGCAATAGCTGGGCCCAGGTCGACCTGGTGGTGCAGCAACAGCTGGATCCTGGTCAACCCAAGCCCTGCAGGTGCTGGACCCAGGTCAGCCCAATGCTGCAGCAATACCTGGGCCCAGGTCGACCTGGTGCTGCAGCAATAGCTGATCCTGGTCAACCCAAGCCCTGCAGCAGGTGCTGGACCCGGGTCAACCCAGTGCTGCAACAATAGCTGGGCCCAGGTCAACCCAATGCTGCAGCAATAGCTGGGCCCAGGTTGACCCTGTGCTGCAGCAAGAGCTGGGACCAGGTCAACCCCATGCTGCAGCAATAACTGGCCCTTGGTTGACCCGGTGCTGCAGCAAGAGCTGGGGCCAGGTCAACCCCATGCTGCAGCAATAACTGGCCCTTGGTTGACCCGGTGCTGCAGCAAGAGCTGGGGCCAGGTCAACCCAGTGCTGCAGCAATCGCTGGACCCCAGTCACCCCACCCTCCAGCAAGTGCTGGGCCCTAGTCAACCCAGTTCTGCAGCAACAGCTGCATCTAGGTCAACCCCAGCCTGCAGCAAGAGCTGGACTGGGGTCAACCCAGTGCTGCAACAATAACTGCAGCCAGGTCAACCCACATGGCTTGAACAGCTGGGCCTGGGTCAACCCAACCATCCTGGAATAGCTGCCCTGGGTTAACCGACTCCATGGCAGAGCTGACACCAGGTTGACCCAACCAGCCAGCCTTGACCAGCAAGAGCTGTACCTGGGTCAACCTACCACACCACATTTCCCCAGCAAGTGCTGTCTTTTGGGTTAACCTACCCCCCCAGCAAGCAACTGTGCTATGTGTACCTACCTTTTGCAACTATATCTGCGATTGGGTTAACCAAAACGACTGGGTCTACTGAATCTGTTCGTTGTCGTCGTCGATGTCGGACGTCGTGGACTGAAAGATGTCGGCGTACTCGGTAGTGGCCTCTGGTTCGTAGGTGGTTACTTCGACAGCGGAGACGAAGTTAGCTTTGACATGAGGCGGCGGGTCGCGTTGGAACGGTTCTGTGGGGTTGCGGGCAGGGGGAGCGCGGTTGCCGGGGTTCTGTGCATGCCACGCGTCGAAGCATTCCCTCATATTTTTGCCGACGATAGCCTTTGGAAGATACATTCCGTTAGGCAACACGATGCGGCCGTGCTCGTTCTTGCGGCATATCCCGTCTCGAGTGTACTGCTCGCAAATAGGACAATCGCGTATACGATGGAACGGGTCGTTGCAAAAGAGGCAGTTGAAATTGGTGAAACCCTGTCCCGCGGTGGTCGGCTCAGCCCTATTTGCACACGGCTTTGGGGGGTTGTTGCGTTCGGTGAGGGCTTGTGTGAGGACGGCGAGTTGTTGCGAAACGAGACGAAATAGGTCGGATACGTTAGGTTCGACCGGTTCCGCTTTAGGAATGACCGGGTCATAGCGAGCGGGTGGCGGGTAGCGGGTGGCGGGTTCCATTGGAGTCGAGTACCGGATGGCGGCAGGTGACGTTGACGAGAGACGAGAGACGGTGGACGGTTCGGCCGCGGTTCCGGCCAGCAGGAAGTGGGTGCAATTGTGGAAGTCCTGGAAGTCGTAAGGGTCGCTATGGAAATGGTTCGGCTTTTGGTACTGCAGACGGGTTTTGATGTCCTTTTTAAGCTCGACATGGAAGCCGTTCTCGTACGCGATGTTGCGTTCTCGGGGAGAGATTCGACCCTTGTCTAAGAGGAATCCCGAGATCCGGATGAACTCGTGGTAATATTCGCCAAGTTCGGCGCGGGTACGGATACCGTAAGCGGTTTGGGTGTGCGTAAGACGGTCGAGATCCGCCATAGTGTACCGGTGATCGTCTTCCGTACCCGGGTATAGCACGAGTACGCTCTTCTTGAATGCGGCATAATCGACGCCGGTCGCGCTAGGCAAACTTGCCCAAAGCTCGTAGTCGCTAAGCGACGCGTAGCGCAGACTATGCTTAATGCGTCCTGCGTCGTCGAGAGCGGCATCGGCAGCAAGTATCTCGACTTCTTCGAAGAAACGGTTTAAATTGAGCGGGTTCCCGTCGAAGGTCGGGGCCGTGGAGTGACCGCGAGCGGGCATTTGTCGTGGAGTAACATGGGGAGCGGTAACGTGGGGAGCGGTCGAGGATCCAGAGGTCGAAGTCATTGTGGGTGGAAGGAGCTGAGATGTCGATGAAGCGGTTGTCGGGTGTGCGATGAGCGGGTCGGGTAACGTGGACGATGACGGCGTAGGCGATGACGATGACGGGGACGATGACGATGACGGATTATTCGATGTCGAGAGCGAAGACGGAGACGATGACGATGACGGAGTTTTCGATATCGAGAGCGAAGACGTGGACGGGGGTTCTAACGAGGTCGAAGTCGGGGACGTAGGCGATGCGGGTGTCGAACTGAGATCGGATGAGTCGGGTGTGATGGTAATTATCGGTATATCGACCGATTCGAGACTGTCGGATGAAAGATATAGGGGGGTGTTTGACCCTGAGACGAGCGGGAGGTTGTTATGTCGAGCGAGGTGGTCGGGTACTAGCTGGAAGAAGTCGTCGTCGATTGTCGGGTCGAAGGCGGCTAAAGAGAGTTCTTGTTAAAGAGTTCTTCGAGGAAGATCTCGAAGACGACGGTCAGAGGGAGGGATACGGGAAGAGGAAGCTATGGTGGTGCTAGACTATTCCTCGCGGTGGGCTCCAGATGTAAAGGCGAGGTCGGGGTGGCTGCGGAATAATAATCCTAAGCCTGTGGGGTCAGCGTAGAAGTGACTAGGAATAGTCTAACAAGCTTCAGTAAGATAATAGGATATAAAAAGTAAGAAGCCGCCGAGTAAACTACTGAAATCTATGGAGACCGATCGAAGCCGACGAGGCCGACGATGTCGGGTACGGCGGGTCGGGTGTCGGGTGACGAGTAACGTAGAGATAAAGGCGGTAGAACGACGGGGAGGGCGTCGAGGAATCCGACAAGCGATGTGTGCGATGGAATTTACTGAGAGACTTAATTCTCAGAGAGAGGAAATGGGGGAACTGGTTTCTTATTTTGAGACGGCGCTTGGGCACCGTTTTTATACTACAAATTTGTGTACCTAGATTCGGACGAGAGTCCTCGGCCGATGAGAGGAGACAAAGGAGAATAAAAATGGGGAAGTAGGAAGAGCGTTGCGAGGCGACGATGACAGGGAAAATGGGTGGAAGATATGAAAAACCGTAAAAGATGCAATATACTTTACTATATCCCCATAAGGGAGACGCTAGGCGTGAATAAGGCAAGTCCGATGTCGGGATCCCAGTCCGATGAGATCTATCTTCGATATTTGAAGTTCCGTGAGTTTATGAGATAGACCGACCAGGTACGTGAGCGGCCATGCTAGTCGGTATGCATCGGGTTGCGTCGGGTTACGTCGGGTTCGAGCGTAGACTGCTAGAGACGTCGGGTTCGAGCGGATTCGCTAGATATCGATGTTACGGCCTCAGAGGGTCGAGGACCCTCTACACCGTGGTGAAGGAAGTGCGGCAATGGCTTGGACTCTGGGTTCTCAACTTCCCGACTTCCATGATGATCCTACATCAACTCTTGGTTCGACCGGTTACAACACTCCCACCACCTCTAATAACAGCAGTCTGTTGGGAACTAGTTCCTCGCACAGTGGCTTTGGCTTTGACGACTTCCATTTTGACCTCTCAACTCAGACTCTCAACAGCAATTTGCAGCTTCCGTTCCATCCCAGTGCAGAGGAGGATGTTAATTAGAGTAGGCAATGGTAATTATTCAACTAAACTGTAGTTTTTTGCACGAAATAAACGTCTCTTTAACTGCTCACGACGTGCATGGGCTCGCTGAAGACGTCCACGGGAAATGCGCTGGACATGGATGGGAAGGGCATCTGATTCTGATTGAGATGACAAGCCTTCGTTGATGAATTGGTTCTGTGCATGGAATAAATAATCCTCTTGCCCTTCATTTTCTTCAGCCTTGCATCGAATGGCAAATGCATGCAATGTGACACATGCAGCAATCCAATAGGTCACAAACCGGTGACTCTTTTCATTAACTATCCTGATGCGGAGATGCTTAAGAGAGTGAAAACGACCCTTGAGGAATCCAATTGCATGCTCAGACCGGATGCGTATCATTGACAAGTGGTTGTTAAACTTATCGTTGCCCGGAAGGTCTCTATCAGGTTTCTTGTACGGTGCAATGATCCATTCATGAATCTATCCATAACTCCGTTAATCAAGCTTGTTGTTATGCATACAGGGACATACTGGATATGCGGAATCGGCCCAAAGCCACTCCCCGTCCTCCAGCAAATCCTTGTGCTCCTTTGCAATCCGTGTACACCCCCAGGCCACAGAGTCGTGAGCACTGCCAGTGTGACCATACGTGAAGTCAATTATCTGGAGGTTTGGCATTGATACGATCTGGTCAAAGTTTAGGTGTCAATGTCATATAAAAAACCATGGGAAAACTCACCTGCACGTTGAGAGAGTAATTACACTTTCGGTCAAAGTAGCTCTCACCGAACCAATAAGGGCGATAGGCTAATGGGACGAGAGTGCCATCAACCATACACCACCCTCCACGCCATGTCTCACACGAGTGCTCCTCAACCCATTTCTTTGCCTCTTCCTTTTCTGTCATCGTGGGCATGCGGACTGTGTCTTGTACAACCGTTGGCCGCAAAATAGCTGTCATGACACGACGAGTTACGAGGGAAACTGTGCCCTTGCCCATGCCAGCCCAATTAGCAACAGACTGTAAGCTGGACGCATTTCCATCATGGCCAAAGCGATACAAGGTGACCGCTAACTGTTCTTCAACTGAGATCTGTGGCTGATCAGAGTCGTTGTAGAATATCACGTCTCCAGAAATTTTGGCAACAATCTTGTCGAAGGTTGCAGGTGAGACTCGGAGGGCTTGCCGAAAGTGATCTGGCCGCTGTATCTTCTGGACATCGAGAACATGGCGGAGGAACGATGGGCCTCGGGGCAGGCGATCTCTTGGAACCTCATACCGGTGAGCATACATGTCAGTGATTGCCTGCCGAACCCAATGTCCAAATGGAACCTTTACTCCACCCAGCTCAGACCCACATTCCGAGTCACCATCAATACTAAACTCGCTCAATTCATCGTCGGCATCACTGCTGTCATGCGTTTCATGTACTTGGTCTACGATTTCTTCGTCTGCCGGTGGCTCAGAGCCTTCTTCAGATGTGGTGTCGTCAAGGGAGTCCGTGTCATCAAGAGAGTTGTCATCGAATGAGCTGGAACTCTCATCTTCACTCAAGTCAGAGTCGGACTCAAAGGCCATGGTGAGTTCAGGACTATCCACTGACATGTCCGAACATGACAGAGTTGACAGGGAGGCCTTCCGAGCCAAAGGGGCCACACGATTGGTGGTTTGACGCCGTTGCCGTCTCTTTTCTTGATAACAGCGCGAGTAGATGTAGAGTCAGGTGAGTTGCTCGGCGCGAGCCTGGCGGCGAGGACGTTCCATGGAGGGAGGATGCTGATATGTTCGTATTGAGACTTATGTAGAAAATACATTGAATCGAGGCCAGAATCGTGTTACAAAAGTGTTGCGGTCAGACTACAAACCCGATTCATGATGTTTCAACATCCTGAATCGAGACTAGAATCGAACTCGAATCGTCCGACGAATCGTCAACTCTGACCGTTACTAATCAGGGCTTGGGAATTTAAAGCAAAACATCGGACTATATTACACTATAAGCATTCATGGTAAAGGCATATAAGAATCGCTGATAGTTTTTGAAGCAAAACATTGGACTACAAGCATTCTTCTAATATAAGGGCTTATCAAATTTTAAAGCAAAACATCGGAGTATTACTATAAGGCTTTATCTTGAATGCTTGTAGTCCGATGTTTTGCTTCAAAAACTATCAGCGATTCTTATATGCCTTTACCATGAATGCTTATAGTGTAATATAGTCCGATGTTTTGCTTTAAATTCCCAAGCCCTGATTATAAACCCTTAGTTTGAATGCTTGTAGTCCGAAGCTTGTTTTTGAAATGCAATAGTCTTGGTTATAGTAACACTTCAAACACTAGCAACTGTTTAGTCTGATGTTTTGCTTCAAATTTATAACAAATGTGTCAAGCCATTATACTATGATATGAAGCTGAGTTCTGAAACTATACTCACATATATCATTGTAATATAATTGAATGAGTTGAAATGCAAGTGATAACTGGATGTGTTGGAGTGAAACTGGACAAGTCTTGACAATGACTAGACAAGTTTTGACATAACTGGATATGTTATGGGCATGACTGGAAATGTTTTTGAGGACATGTTTTGAGTGTGAGAGAACGTGTTTTAATGTGATTGGACATGTTTTTAGATGACTGGATGTGTTTTTAACGTGACTGGATATGTTTTAACGTGACAGGATGTGTTTTTATGTGATAGAACATGTTTTACGTGTGACTGGACGTGTTTTTAACATGACTGGACGTGTTTTAGATGTGACCGGATGTGTTTTAACGTGATTGGACATGTTTTAGGCATGACTGAACATGTTTTAGGTGTGACTGGACGTGTTTTAGGTGTAACTGGACGTGTTTTAACGTGATTGGATGTGTTTTAGGTGTGACTGGACGTGTTTTAGGTGTGATTGGATGTGTTTTAGGTGTTACTGGATGTGCTTTAACGTGACTGGACATGTTTTAGACTTGATGGGATGTGTTTGAGGTATGACTAGACATGTATTGGTATAATTGAACATGTTTTGAGTAAAGTTAGATATGGTTTAGTGTGAGTGGACATGTTTTATTGTGAGTGGATATGTTTTCTTGGTGGATATGTTTTCTTGGTGGATATGATTTCTTGGTGGATGTGTTTTCTTGGTAGACATCTTTTGTTGAAAGTGAACATGTTTTCTTGTGTAGACATATTTTAAGCTTATAGCAATAGCTACTCATAATATAACTGAGACTATAGCAATAGCTGATGATGGTGTTGCTCAGTCTATAGCAATATATGGCTGTAGTAACACTATGCTCATGGCAATAGCTTTTTATAGGATAATCAAGTCTCTAGTAGTAACTGAACTAACAGTTAACTCAATCTCTCAGCTAATACTAGGTTTAGTATACTGTAATTCTCATTCTCTTGCCCTCTCAAAGTCAATCTATGCCTTCTCTTGGCCACTTATAAATCTTTATCATTGTGTAGCACAAAATGAAGGATAAAGTTTGTGTCTAAGCTAATGAAAATCAAGGGAAATAAATTGTAATTGAAGACTTAGCAGAAAGTGGATGAGGATCAAGCAGATGGCCTATGTCTGTATTAATGAAAATAAGAAGAAAGAACACTTCAAACACCTCTGGTTAGAGGCAAGCGTAGACCTATGTCCACCTCACTATAGCAGGAGGCCTGAAACACTTCAAACACCTCTAGTTAGAGGAGAGTATACACCTATGTCCACCTCACTATAGCAGAAGGCCTGAAACACTCCAAACACCTCTAGTTAGAAGGAAGCATACACCTATGTCCACCTCACTATAGCCAGAGGCCTGAACCACTCCAAACACCTCTAGTTAGAGGGAAGCACAGACCTATGTCCACCTCACTATAGCAGGAGGCCTGAAACACTCCAAACACCCCTAGTTAGATGGAGGCATACACCTATACTCAAAAGCTATCTAAGGTGAAAATATATATACCTGATTATAGCAGGAGGCCTGAAAAACTTGAAACACCTCTAGTTAGAGGGAGACTTCGACCCTTTGCCTCCCTCTAATATGAGGGGTTAGGTGGGAGTCACTGGTGAGAGTATCTCTGGGTATTATAATATCTGACTTAAATCCAAAGCTTCAAACGCACATTGGCTACTAGTTCAGGGATATCTTTAATACCTTTTGAATACTCTGTTTTGTTTGAGATGAAACCTTAACCTTAGAAATGTATCTAGCTGACTAAAGCTGACTAATGAACTGATTGGACTGAGTGAACTGAGTGAATTCTCCTTAATTGACAAGGGGAACTCAGAGAATGATAGAATAAGAGTGTACTGGACTGGATTACAAGCACTAGCTACTACAATGAGTGACTACTAGTACTAATAGAATGAGGGATCACACTGTGTGAACCCAGACTAAGACTGACTACTGATTGGTGACGGGGGAAATCCTACTGACTACTGGAATTTGGGGGCCCTATTTATACTGTTGGAGAACAATGGGGGGCTGGGAACAATGGGAAAGTGAGAACAATGGGCCTGAGTCATGAGAACAATGGATGGCATCAAAAAGGCTGTGAATAATGGGCTCTATCTCCATTTGGACTGTTTAGAACAATGGACTGATCAGAACAATAGACCTCCATTGTCTTTATGTAAGCAAACTATCACAATCACTCTCTGATCCTATCTTATCACTATCTTATCATCCTCTTGTTCACATCTTATCTAATTATCTAGCTGAGCCGCTTTTGATCAATACAAGTAAACAAGATTTGTAATCAATCCATTACTGCTAATATAGGTAAGAATGCTAGTTGGGCTTGTCTCCTTGCACACGCAATACAGAGAAATATATAATAAATACTAATGAGTGGGGGATGTGCCTCTGTGCACCATACATAAATGGCTAGGTCTGGGCATTGCTAGTGAAGCCATAATGATATAAAGGTAAGCATATATGCTATTTGTGTCTGTTCACTAGCATGCGTAATGTGAAAAGGCATAAAATGGGTACTAATGAGTGTAGGTGTGCATCCATAGTCTTGCACTTAAATATTTAAGTCCATGGTCCGATGGTAAACCCATGACATTACACCCAAAACCATTTGGGGTCATGACATCGGTTAAGTATTGAGTGAGTTATGATCAAAACAATCATTCTTCATTGTTTTGATCATAACTCACTCAATACTTGACCGTTTTGGACGATCCAGGGCTTAAAATGATGGGTAAACCCGCCGGATCATGGGTACGGGTAGCTGCGGGTACAGGCACGGGTACAGCGCCAATACCCGCAGGTTACCCGTGCCAATCACTACTTCCTCAACATCAATGGCAAGATCAATTAAGGGGGCACCACAAATCTCACAAGCTCAAGTAGGCCATGTCTTCCATTTCCAAAGGTTTCCTCAAAGATCATGGCAGGTTGTAAATTTTAGTCCTCTTACTTAGTGAATAAAATAAAAAACCTTTACTCCACTCTCAAGTGCCTTCTAGGCATGTACTCAAGTGTTCACTAAGTGTGCTAAGTGTGTGATAAGCAACACACTGGGGATGTACCTTGACCTTATACGTGGTGGCACCCCATCTGGGACCCCAAAATTAAGAGTCTCAGCTTAGACGGCTTTAGGCCTATAAACCCACTATAATTCCACTCCCAAATAACTTTGAGGACACGGAGAAGAACAAGAACAGAGTTACTGGAAGTGTAAGAATGAGAGCCATGTGTACACTCCGTCAAACTACGCTACCCGCAGACAATGCCCAAGGAAGATCGAACGTCAAGAGAACCCCAAACACCAAAGGCAGGGCAGCCGACGGGAGTCAGGAGCTGGCCAACACGGAGCAAGCCAGAACATACCTAGAAGACAAGCAGGTAATAGACTTGGAATCCATTCCCTCGCTAACTACTCTGTCAGAGCTACTCAGACTGGCGGCAGAAGAAATCAAACCCATCGAGCTCAAACCGACGGCTAACGTCATACGCGCCTTATCCTTGCTAATCGATGGGCACGCCAGAGAATTGGAACTAGAACGAGGGCTCCGGACCCACTCCAAGAAACTCACGCAACAAATAGATAACCTTGGTGCCTATCTGGAGGTCGCACTCAAACCATTGCTCAAGGAACTCTCGAAACGCATAACTAAAACAGTAGAATTAAACTTACAAAACGCGATTCGCAGGGCCACTGAAGAATTAGGGAAAGCAGCTGCGGATATGAGGATCAATATAGCCGCAGCTGCAGGTAAAATCTCGGATACTTCACAGAAACTAGACTCTACAGCTAGCTCATACAAAGAGGCCCTAAACAAACATCAAACGCCGCCGCACGCAAACACAGTCTCCCATCTTGACCCTCGCGTCCAAGCCAGGGAAGCCATCAAAGCAAGGCAGATCCTTCTCGACATGGTAAACGATCCGGAGGGAGGAAGAGAGTTGATCAAACTGAGCCTCACTGAAATTGTTGAAAAGGCTAACGAAACGTTGAGGAAGGTTAAAGCCGCACCGGAGACCAAGATCATAGGAGCAACCAAGCTGAGGAGCGGAGGAGTCCTTCTGGAAGCCAACTCAGACAAGTCAGCAAGTTGGATCTTGGATAAAACGAACAGCAAAAACTTTCTCGCCCTGTTCTGCAAAAATGCGACATTTAAACAGAGAACCTTTGTGGCAATAGCCCACTTTGTGCCGCTATCATTTTGTACGGACGAAACGAGAGACCTGCATCAAATAGAGGACGTAAATGGGCTCGCAGAGAACACCATTGTCAAAGCACAGTGGGTAAAACCACCAGGCAGGTGCTCCCCAAACCAAATCTGCGGACACGTTATACTCTCCTTCGTGACCCCGGAGGCTGCAAACTCAGCTATACTAAAAGGGATACACATCTGCCACAAGCGAATTAACATTGCCAAATGCAAAAGGGAACCCACGCGATGCATGAAATGCCAAGGTTGGGACCATCACGTGGCAAGCTGCAAGGCTGAAAAAGACACCTGTGGTACGTGCGCCAAAGATCACCGCACAGCTGACTGCACACAGGAGGCCCAAAAATGTTGCACACCATGCCAACAGGATGGCCATGCCAGCTGGGATAGAGCCTGCCCCACATTCCTGAAAAAATGCGAAGAGCTAAATGAACGGCTAAGTGATAACACCCTTCCGTTCTTCCCAACTAACGAGCCATGAACGCAAACTAGAGAGGGTTATAACACACAACTCAGTAGCAAAACACTCACCTCGACACCGGCACTTCCCAACCAGGCCTCCTCCCCCCTCCCATCGCTTCCAGGCTATACGGGTTATGTGGGGGAAGGTTTCAGGGCCCACAATAGAGACCCGAGAGGCTTTCACAAGGCCACGAGCAATCGCACGCAGTCGAGGCTACGGCAAACCACTCTAGGCTTTGAGGGACATGACGGTAATGAAGTGGCATCCTCCTCTAACAGAACTCCATTAGGACAGCCACCACGGCTCGCCAGCCAACCAGAACCCGTAGCCGGCCCCCCTCAGCACAGAAGCTGGTTTGACGATAATCCGCTCCCACCCACCTTTCTACGAGAATCGGAAGAGACAGCCCCCCAAACACAGAGACAGGGCTCATGACAGGTAACCCGACTCGAACAACTATAAGACTAAAAATTTTACAGATAAATCTCAATAAATCTTCTGCCGCACAATGGGAGCTTATTAACAACTCTGCAACAACGGGATGGGACGTGGTCCTCCTTCAAGAACCCTACATTGACTCTTACAGCAACATGAAGGCATCGCGCAAGTGGCAGGTACTCTACCTGACCTCAAAAAACACACAACAAAATACCATCAGATCTGTAATTTTAGTTAACAATAGACTGGACAAAAATTCGTGGAAACAGCTAAGTGTCCTGGACTCTAATGACGTCGTCGCTATGCAAGTCAGTGGGCTATATGGACAGATAAACATATTCAGCATCTACAATGACTGCCACAACTCTGACGCGACAGAAGCGGCGGGAAGGACCTCAAAGGAGCTCGTCTCAGGGGGGGACAGCGCGAGACAACAGCTGATATGGGGAGGGGACTTCAACAGGCACCACCCCGCGTGGGACGAAGAATGCAATTTGCACCTTTTTACAAACAGGGCTATGGACAAAGCGGAAAGACTCCTAGAAACAATAGCCGACCTCGACATGGTAATGGTATTGCCAAAGGACATCCCGACACTAGAAGCCATGAACACTAAGAACTGGACATGTACAGACAACGTCTTCTGCTCGACGACCCTTTGGGATCATCTAATGCTATGCAACACGGCTCCGGATGAACAACCAACAGGAACGGATCACGTACCCATCAAAACCATCTTCAGGATTGAAACAACAAAGATCACACTGGAGCCTTCTAGAAACTTTCGAGAAGCCAGCAAAGATGCTCTTAGAGAACGACTCGCGGCTAACCTGCTCACTCTACCCATTCCACCACAAATTACTGACGACACATTGTTTCAGCAGGCTGCGACAAACCTCACAAGAGTGTTACAGAAAACAATAGAGGAGGTAGTCCCCCTCTCCAGACCTTGCCCGCATTCCAAGAGATGGTGGAACCCCGACCTGGACGCACTACGCCGAACCAAAAAAGAGCTGAGTGCTAACTCGTATAAGTACCGTGCGCTACCCCACCATCCCTCACATGCTGCCATGCAAGATGCCAGGAACCATCTAAGCCAAGAAATCCTCAAGGCCAAAGAAGATCACTGGAGGGATTTTCTGGAGGAGGCGAGCGGACGAGATCTCTGGACCATTAACAGATACATCTCAAACCTGGGGGGAGACGATAGCAGAGCAAGAATCCCAACGCTCATTAAGGGAGTTGGAAGAGAAGCCCGGGAAGTGGATACTAACCAACTTAAAAGCCAGATGCTCTCGGAAATGTACTTCCCGCCCCTGCCCCAAGAAACCTCTATCCCGGACGACTTTATCTATCCCGAGCCGGTGCCCTCGGACAACGAAGTCACGAAAGAGCAGATCTGACAATGTATAGGAAAGCTCAAACCGTACAAGGCCCCGGGACCTGATGGCATTCCTAACATGGTCCTCAAAGAATGCACTGATTTACTCTTGAACCACCTCCACAGGATATTCAACGCTGCGATCAAATTAGAAACATACCACCCCCCATGGCGCGAATCTATCACAGTTGTACTCCCAAAGCCGGACCGGCCACGGTACGACATTCCAAAGGCGTGGAGACCGGTCACACTTTTAAACACAATACTGAAGATTCTGACTGCGCTACTGGCCAAAAAAATATCGCAGCTCACGGAGAAACACCAACTCCTGCCCACCCATCATTTCGGAGGAAGACCAGGACGAACGACTACAGACTCCATGCAGCTCCTCATAAACAAAATAAAACATGCATGGCGAAACAAAAGAGTCGCAACCGTACTTTTTCTAGACATAGAGGGAGCCTTTCCGAATGCGGTCTTGGCAAGGCTGCTGCACAACATGAGGAAAAGAAGGATCCCGGAAGCGCTGGTACTGCTCACAGAGAGGATGATAAAAGGGAGAAGGACACGGCTAAGATTCAATGACTTCTTGTCAGAGCCTATTGAGCTGACCAACGGGATTGGACAGGGAGACCCAGTTTCCATGATAATTTACCTCTTCTACAACGCTGACCTATTAGAGGTGCCCAGATACAAATCAGAACTCGCACTCGCCTATGTGGACGACACGGCTCTTTATGCGGAAGCGGGAAACTTCGAAGATGCACACAAACTGATCAAAGACATGATGACAAGGGAAGGAGGGGCACAAGACTGGTTCAAGGATCACAACTCCAAGTTCGAGCTCAGTAAATTTGCGCTAATTAATTTCTCGCAGAAAAAGAACATATCTCAGCCCAGCATGGAACTACAAGGCACTGTGATAAAGCTGTCGTCATTCCACCAATTCCTAGGGGTGCTCTTCGATCAAGCGCTAAGATGGAAAGAACACCACAAGAAGGTGATCGCCAATGCTACCAAATGGACGCTGATGCTCCGCAGGATATCTAGAACTCGAGGCGGACTCTCAGCAAAGCTCCTGAAATGGCTCTATGCCGCTGTAGCAATCCCTAAGATGTCCTACACAGCCAATGTGTGGTACACACCGCTACACACAGTCGAAGGATCAAACAAGAGGAGAGGGTCCGTGGGGCTGACTAGGAGACTGGAAAGAATCCAGAGGATGGCAGTGGTGCCCATCTCGGGAGCCTTGAGGACCACACCCAACGACCTAGTGCTACTGCATGCAGGACTGTTACCCATGGAACTAACTCTACACAGAATCTGTCACCGTGCGGCTGTGAGAATGGCAACACTTCCAACCACACACCCCCTTTACAGGCCATTTAGAACATGCGCAAGATATTACGTGTTGCGACACAGGTCCCCTCTACACGTCCTTACCCAAATATACAAGATCAAGCCCAACGATATAGAGCCGATCGCCACGAAAGCAGCATGTGACAATGAACTAACACCTTTCGAGGTCAACATCGACAATACTAGAGAAGACTCCATAAGGCGATGCGACAACGATCACTCCAACATTAAGGTGTACACGGACGGGTTGAACATAGATGGAGGGGTAGGAGCCACAGCGGTACTCTACAGGTCAGGACGCACAGCGCCCAAAATTCTATGCTACCACCTAGGCTCAAACCAGAGGCATACGACGCCGGAGGCTGAGATAGTTGGTGTGATGCTGGCACTAAGACTGATTGAAAGAGAGAAGTCCCCCACCTCCATTTCCATCTATGTAGACAGCCAAGCCACGCTATTGACGACAGCTACCCCCAGGCAGAAACCCAACCAACATCTCATACTGGAACTACACAAGCTTATTCAGATGCTCAAGAAGAGGCCAGGGGGATGGTGTATACGACTCATGATCAACTGGATCTTGGCACACAGCGAAGTACAAGGTAATGAAAAAGCTGACAGGGAGGCAAAGAAGGCCGTGAGGGGAAATAGCAGCAGAAACTCGAGCCTACCCAAATATCTGCAGACACACTCACTTCCAGCCAACGCGTCCGCAATCAAAGGCCACTACCTCAAATTACTATCCAAAAAATGGGAAGAAACCTGGAAGAAATCCCCGAGATACCCCAAGCTAAGCAAAATAGATCCGAGTCTGGGCATGAAGGATTACCGAAAAATACAAGCTAAGATTAGCAGTTCACAGTTCTGTCTACTAACGCAGTTCCGCACAGGGCATGTCCCATGCAATCGCTACCTGCACAGAATTTGCAAGGCAGAGACCGACGTGTGCATGGAGTGCGGCAAAGACATCGAATCTATACACCACTTCATCTTTGAATGTAGGGCACATGACAAAGAACTTAGAAGGCTCAGGGCGGCACTGGGACGAGACGCGACATCGATTCAATTCCTTCTGGCCACTGTGCCGGGAGTCAAAAAATTTATGGAGTATGTGAAGAACACTGGGCGACTTAGATTATAGATTCCCCACCCCACTCCCTCCCCTCCCCTCGCCTCCCGCTCCCCCCACACACCCCCGCTCCAAATCGGGAGTCCCGGCACCTCTTTTTCTCTTCTCTTCTTTTCTCCCTTGTCTCGCGCCCCTCTCATGCAAGCCAGCTCTCGGCTGAGCACTTGCTAGCTTCCAACCACGCAACAAAGTACACACTAGCTACGAGGCCGCCACCTTAATAGTCACATGCTGGCATCTAAAACATCACAGGAAGTGATGGATCTCTGGGGGGCGTACGCCCGTCAGGAGAGCATTTGCAGCTAGAGGGACAAGGCAAGGACAGGGTCCTTCTTTTAGTTAACTCTTACTGCCTCGCATGTAAAGTCCGACATAGGGCATGCCCTAAGTGACTATAATATGGACACAAAAAAAAAAAAAAAAAAAAAAAGCAACACACTTGAGTACACAAAGCATTGTGCAGTCTGCAAAATGTTTTATTTCAGAAAGATTTTGCAAAGGCGCAATCTTATTGTGAAATATGAAATATTGTGACATGCAAAATCCATCCTCAAAATTCTTCATTTGGTGACATTGAACTGATCATATTTACACAAATTGCAAAATTGATTGAATTTGATATATTTTGCAACTATTTGGAGAGTAAAACAAGGTGTGGGAATACTTTCACTTTTGTCTACATTTTCACCTAAAACAAAACATTCATATGTTTAAAGTTTTTCCACATCATAAATCCTTGCAATTTTCTTGGTTTAGATAGTATTTGATGGGTTATTATATGTGAAAATTTAAATGGATTTTGCATGGTTTAAAATCATATGCAAAACTTTAACAAGCTACCAAAGATTTTGCAATCATTTTGCATCACACAAAATAGTGCAGTGTCAGCAGTGTTACCAGAGACCATGTCAGCCACAGACCAACCCCAGCACACCCAGAATGGTGCTCCATTCGCATGTTTTTGCCCCAAATGCCAATGTGATTGTCTTGAACTCTGTTGCAAAAAAATAACAGGTATATTGTGAATGGACCGTGTTCGATGTTCAGGAGTGTTTAAGAAGCCATTCGCCATCCGCACCGCCAAAGTCCTCTTTTATGGCGTTCATAACCTTCCGCATTGACCACTGGGTCAATGTCATCTCTGATTCTGTTCAAAGAACATCCCAAACGCGTCGATTCCTGCCAACGATTTCCAGGTGCTTCAGTTCATGAGCCAGGTCGTCTGAAAACAGAGGCAAATCGTCCTCAGTGCTCAAAAGTTGCAAGAACCATAGGGACAGCAATCGCGCCAGTCGTTCAAGCTAAGACCTATCAGTGTCAATCACTCAGGCATAAAACTTGTGCATTACCAGTGGTGTCAACATCCAACTGTCCATTAACATCAGAAGATTTACACATCGGCTTTGGCGTGCTTATTCAGCTTATATAAGCACGAAAAGCACGAAAAGCAAAAAGCTCGCCCAGCTTTTCTAGGAGCGAAAAAGCTGGTAAAAGAGCCGTTAGCTTTCTAATAAGCACATTGCTTTTAGCTCTCAGTACTAGCTTATTTGAAGAATAGGGACATGGAGACGGAAGCAGCAGTAATATTGGGGTAAACAAAGAATCTAAGTCCGTATTGACTACCAAGGGTAAGACGTAGTGAGTGGAACATGGATATATGCGTGGCCACGTTTGTTCCGAACTGGTATATAGGTAGCCAATTCTGCCACAAAGTTGTCACCGTTGACCGACGGTCCATGTGTTGTGAGGCAAAAAACTCACCTGCGAGCACTCAAGCCTCGTCCTCGGAATCCGATTGCTCCAGCAAAAATCCTTCGTCATCGCTGACATCCACAGACGTGGCCAGGAGAGAAGGTTCACTCCTGTTATCGAAGGCATGCCTTTTTGCCGCAGTGGTGATTTCAAACCATTGTTTGGCCGACAACTTTTTCACTGAGGGGAGCAGACCTGAAGCCCGTTTCTCAATCTTCATAACACCATTTGCACCAAGAACTTCTCGATCGCCATAGTTTTCCTGAGAGAAATGCCCAAATTTTTGCGCAGGAATCACTTCTTCACCAGTGACCCAACAGGAAAAAGCTCGCTCCACCTATGAACAGAAATCAGTGAAAATCCATAGAAGATAAGCTGAATTTCTACGGCTTGGATAGACAGAATCAAAGCACCAATGGGGTGTTGCTCCCAGAACAGAAGGTCCATCGCATTCTTCGTGTGCTTGAAGTGCGGAGACAAGGTGAAAGTAATCATGTCAGACTGAAAAAGCTGACAGTTTGCCGATGTCAGTTACTGCAATGTATTCGCGTATCCCAGCAATGCACCAGCTTTTTCCCATCTGGTCGTTGCTTCCAGTAGAATGGACAATTTGCCGGATTCGTTCCGAGACATTCAATGGCTTTCTTTGCACGATCTTCTTTCGTAGGGAACTCTTCTCCAGTGAGTAGCGCTTCGACGGCGAGCATGGCATGCTGTGCAAACATGTTGTGCCACGACTCGAGGCGATAACCAATCTAAAAGTGGTCAAGAGAAGTATGTGTGAGAAATAATATGTAGTTTGACGTACAAGGAGACGAGTCGTCTCATCCTTATCCCAACTGCACTCAATCTTCGCATAGATGTTGTCCCATATTTCTTTGAGCACGCCTACATCAGGTTCGGCCCAAGCAGGTAATGTGCCCACATAGAGTTTGACGTTGGGTATGTACAGCGCACTGAACTTGATTGTCGCTTGATCAGGCAGATCCCTGAGTGTCGCCTTCCCCTTCCGCGATTTCTCCTTCTGTTTACGCATCGACCCTTGATCCAAGTCAACAGCGGTACCTGTGGCAACACGGACTTTGGCAATAGGTTGGGCCTGCTGCTCGTATCAGTGACACATCAATAGTTTATCGGATGAACGTACACGAGGTGTGATACCGGGTTCGGATTTTACTTTGATGGGACCTTGGACATATACTAATTCGGCCTCATTGTCGCTGATACCACCAGATTGAAACATATCCGACTGAGTGGTCTTCGTGCTTGTGAAGCTAGTATGAGTAGTAGTCTGGGGAGAGCCAGCAGGAACCTTCGACTCCCAGTTTTTGATCATGCCGACGAGGGCTGCTGTGGGTTTCGGACATTTGGCCATTGATCTAAGGAAACACAAGAGATTATGTAGTAATGAGAGCATGACACATAAGGGGCATCACAAACTGTTTCTTGGGGGAAGTGTGAATATCTGCCTTGCGCTTGCTTCCTGGATCCGGGTACATGCGGTGAGCCGTGACACGTAACCTCGCTTCTTCTCCCTTATCAGCACGCAGTTTGCTTTTTCGCACCTTGATCTCCACCTCCTTGCTGGCCTTGGAGGCTGGCTTGGAGATGTCCTTGTCACTCTCTTCGTGGCTGAACTCCTCGTCGTCTTCGTATGTTGATCCTGCTTCATTACTAATATCATTTTCATCATCCTCATAGATATCAGTTTCACTATTTTCTCGTGGGCCATCCACATCGGACACGTCACCAGGTGCCGAGGTTGTACCTTCATATTAAGTGAGTACAATAACTTTGTGTTTACAAGGTGTTACCTTGTAACACTGGATCTGCAGTGATGGTAGACGAGACCCTGCGATGCACCCGCTTCAACTTGGTCGATATGGGTTGGTTCGCGTTGGCGTCTTTTGCAGTCTCTGCTTGGTTCAGAGCATCCTCAATTGCGGCTACCTTTTTCACGGCCTCGAGGTTAGTTGCAAATTTGTGGGCCTTCTCGTGCTCAGCCGCGGTTTTTTTAGCAGCTACCTCTTCTTTTGTGGCCCTTTTTGCTGGCATGTCAGGGAGACCAACGACGCGATCCCTATTCCCAGTACAAGTGGTCATCCGACCAGCCAAGGAGACATCAGAAGTGATGTCGGACGTGATCACCAGTTTTTTTTTGTTGGGCATTGAGCAAAGCGGTTAATGTGGGAAATGGTTCGTTTTGATATATCTTGTACCTTTTTATCGTGGCTGAGTTTACAATGATACAGGACCACACGTGTTCTCACTCAGGCCGCCAACCTCACAGCCAACATACGCCAGCTCAATCCATCAATGCAGAGAATAAAGAAGTTCTTCAAACCTCTCCAGTTTCCATGCCCCCACCCAGGATGCAACAGATACTTCCGAAGCCGATCCGGCCGTACGCAGCACTTAAATACTCACATAAAACCACCGCCGAATCACCCTCCCGTACAAACACCACCTCGCGACACCCCATCTCAACGGGATGACACACCGTCTCAACGGGATGACACACCGAATTATGATGATCATGATCTTGATCGTGGCTCACCTAACCCTCATGTGTGGATGGCTGATGGACAATTTATCATTAACCACCCCATCATCGACGGTGAGTCAACTCCAGGTATGCTTGCACTTGCCATATTGATGCCAAATGTGATAGGCACCCCTTGCGATCCTGAAGGTGATGACCTTCCACCCAATACTCCCCCTTTCCCATCTACTATCAAAGCTATGAATGATTATTCGCCATATGCGGGCCGGGCCGAGTTCGAATTGGCAGATTTTCTGTTCCATGACGTTGAGATGTCTGCGGGTAAAATCAACCAACATATGGAATTGCTAGCCGCTTTATATCCTGAGTCGGATCCACCTTTTGCGGATGAAAAGGAGCTATATTCTACCATAGACGCTACACAGCTTGGCGATGCACCGTGGAAGTTGTTTGAAGTAGAATATGCCGGTGAAATAGAGGCAGAGGATCCGCCACCTTGGAAAACGGCCACCTATGATGTTTGGCATCGCGATCTTTTGGACGTGATGGAATCCCAGCTCAGCAACCCTGATTTCACCAAAGAGATGAACTATGCCCCAAAACGTGTCTACAAGAATGCCAAACGACAGTACACCGATTTGTTCTCTGGGAATTGGGCATGGGAGCAGGCGGTAAGCTGCCCAATTGGTAATCTAACTGAAACTAACAACCCTTGAAATGACAGGACCTCATTGCCGAAGACCCAGAAAATCATGGTGCTATGTTTGCACCTATCGTGTTAGGCAGCGACAAAACAACCGTGTCAGTCGCCACTGGCCAGAATGAATACTATCCACTATATGCATCACTTGGACCTGTACATAATAATGTCCGTCGAACACATCGAAATGCTGTGACATTGGTGGGCTTTCTTGCGATTGCAAAGAGTGTGTTTTTTTGTTGTCCTTAGGTTCGGCAACTAACCTCCCTGGCCCAGCTGATTGTGAGTTTCAAGATGACCCGGATTTCCGCCGCTTTCGCCGACAACTGTTTCACACATCCCTGGCACATATTCTTCAATCCCTCAAACCACATATGATCAAGCCACGCGTCACCCGATGTGGTGACGGACACTTCCGCCGTGTCATTTACGTTGTGGGACCATATATTGCGGATTACCCCGAACAGGCATTACTGGCCTGTATAGTTCAGGGCTGGTGTCCAAAGTAAGTCTACAGTCGTCATTTTAAACCCATGCACTTCGCTGATTGAATATTCAGGTGTCTTATACCAGCAGATAAACTGGATTCGGCGGAACCATGTGGGCTTCGATCACATGTGCATACGGATGCACTTCAAGAGGCGTTCACCGCTCAGGAACTATGGAATGGGTATGGCGTGGTCGGCGATGTCACAGTATGTTAGCCGATGTCGCTAAAAGATATCTTTATTTACTCCAATCAAACAGCCATTCACAGTATACTTCCCGCGGGCCGATATCCATGAGCTCTTGTCACCCGATATCCTCCACCAAGTCATCAAAGGATCATTCAAGGACCACCTCGTAACCTGGGTGGTTGACTATATAGAACACACACACACACCGGCCAATGCACGCAAGATGCTGGCTGATATAGACCGTCAAATAGCGGCTGCCCCTGCCTTCCCTGGTCTACATCGGTTCCACCAGGGCCGAAACTTCAAACAATGGACTGGTGATGATTCCAAGGCACTTATGAAGGTATATTATAGCCTCTATAAAATTATCGTACCTCATTGCTCTCAACAGGTCTTTTTGCCGGCAATTGTTGGTTATGTACCTGACCAAATGGTCCGTGCAATAAGTTCATTCATGGACTTCTGTTATTATGTACGCCGGTCAGTTGTAGACGAGGACACGTTATGTGCAATTGACATGGCTCTGGCCAACTTCCGACGAGACCATGTTATCTTTGTTGACACTGGTGTCTGTAACAACTTCGTACTCCCTCGACAACATTCCCTCGACCACTACCGACGCGGCATACAACAGTTCAGGGCCCTCAATGGCCTTTGTTCTTCAATCACCGAGTCAAAACACATAAAGGCTGTCGAAAAGCCCTGGCGACGATCGAGCCGCTGGAAAGCGCTGGGCCAAATGTTACTCATTAATCAAAGGCTTGACAAGCTTGCGGCGGCTAAGGTCGACTTTGCTCACCGTAAAATGCTTGACGGCCCAAGCACTGGGATACCTGTGATTGTCGACGTGGCCCCTCTTGCCCTCATGTTGCCCACTGTCAACGAGACAGGTAACGATGATGACGTGGACGAGGGCCCGGTGGATGGAAACAGATACGAGGGTGAAGTTTCGCTGGCAAGAACCAAAGGTACGTGTAATGTGTCTATATGTTAATTCATAACTCAAACCCATGACAGCACGAGGTTATCTGGGCCATGTGAAGGTACTCATGCTCTACATCCAGCAACCACGCCTTCAAGAACATATTGGCCGCTTCCTTTATGATGTATTACATCCGGATTCCATAATTCCGGGTGCCGATGTTTCTCTAGAAGAGTCAGGCCAAGTATGTGTGTATCATTCGGCCACCTCGATCTACTATGCACCCAGTGATGTCTCGGGAGTTGGTGGTATGCACCAGGAGGTTATTCGAGCCACACCATCATGGTATAAAGGTGCAGCGCGATACGACACAGTCTTTATTGCCAAAGACCAGGAACAGGATGGATTCCGTGGCTTACACGTTGGACGTGTACGCCTTTTTTTTGATTTTCACTTTGCTGACATTCTGTACCCCTGTGCACTTGTTGAATGGCTCATCCCTTCTGATTTGCAGCCCTGTGAGCTCACCAGGATGTGGATTGTCAAACCTCATATTGTGAGAGGGCAATGGGCGATGTCAGTAATACACACGGACATGATCCTGCGGGGTGCACATTTGATGGCAGTCTATGGTAAACAGCGTTTGCCATGTAATTTTGGCTTCCAGCACACTCTATATGCATTCCATTCTTACTATGTCAACAAGTATATAGATCACCATAGTCATGAAATTGCATTTTAACAGTTGGCTCTATATGAAAGCATAAGCTCAACCAAGAAAGCGAGAAGCATGTAAAAAGCTTCGATAAGTTCGCTGAGAAAAGCGTAATCAAGATTAAATAAGCACTAAGCCGAAATAAGACATTGTAGATCTTCTGATGAATTGAGAATCCCAAAATATGGAAAGGTGCAGCAAACAAAGGGTCGAAGGCAAATGAAGAGCAAGAGTAGCAAAATCGTCGTACGCGAGCCATGGCCCGTACCCGGTATGGAGGCCCAGAACTCGCAGTTCGGTCAGCTCTCTGATGGCAGGTAAGAGCGCGCGAAACGTTTCCCAAGGAGCTGGCAGACGAATGCAAAGTCGCTGTAACGAGAACCTTCTGCAAATGAACTCAGATATTGCCAAGACTTCTCCCTCACTGCAGCAGCGAATCGAGGATAATTGAAATGAGACTAATTGAGGAAGTGCAGCAAAGCTTCTCAGAAAAATTGGGTAGACATTCAAGTCGACCGCTCCTGCCAAAACCAAGGACTCCAAACAGACGGCGTAGTGAAAGATGAGATCCAAGCCCTTCAATTCCATGTCAGTGAGTACGCAAATCTCCAAATGCGTCAAGGAGCTGAGTATCCGATTAGGAATATCACCAACTTGCGAACCCAGCACGTCGAGCTCCCGTAGAGTCGTTGCACTGGCATTAGCCATTTGAAGAATAAGACTATAATCTTCCAGCTCCACTTGATCTTGGAGTGCGATGTGAGATGTAGATGAAAGAGGGTTCAACAGCTGGAGTCGACGGAGATGATGTAACTCGGTCAACGCTGGTGCCCACGAACTGACATCACTGCTAGTTTCGAATAATGATTATGTTAATTGGACCCAAGATAATTCAGACATGTTGGACTCACAAGGGATATCGCAGCTCTTGCAACTGTGGACAAAATTTGACCAGAGCTTCGACGATATGGTGCGGAAAGTCGTGAATGGACCCCAACCAATGGAAAGAACGCAAGTTGGGAAGGTGTTCGAGAGCTTTGGCCAAGCACCCTGGAAGTAGTAATGGATGGTTAGCAGCAATGTTTGCCATTCCAAATGGTTGAACAGACTCACGTCGCTCAAAAACGATCATCCCCGTCGCATAACAAACAATCTTTTTCACCACCCTTGCGAATTGCGGTGTGTGGATGATATGATCGAGGAGTTCCCATGAGCAAGACACCAACAACGTATCCGTATCAGGGGAGTGCCATTTTCCTTGAAGGTAGATTTGGACAACTGAGAATAAGGACCGCACGGCGAGATCGTGGTGGAGGTGCTACACGAACAAACATGTTCTTTGCTGCGACGGAGGAAGGTGTTCAACTACAGAGCTCCATATTTCGGCCGGGAGTGTCAGACTCATGCCAATATTATTATAATATGAACAGTCGTCGTTCACTCAAGATGTTAGACTTGGGTTTGGAATTGTCAAAACCCAAGTTAGTTGGTACCTACGAGTGGCAAGTCCGAGTCATATAAAAGCCGGACGGTCCCGCATCTTCTCAGCGATTCCGAAGTACATAACAGAAAGGAAGATATCAAGATGTTCCTTCATCCAATCACACTAAATACCAGTCAGTGAGCAAATCCCACAGCTCGGCAAAGGCGCTGCAGATGAAACATATCATTCCCAAGGTATGGCGTCTGGAAGCGGAGCATTCTCATCCCGTCCCCCTCGAATGCCGTTAACGGGGTTATCTGTGTTGAGCGCAACCAATCGACACAACGGATAAAATACGCGATTTCCTTCCGCGTTGACTCTGGACTTGAAATTGCCAGAGTGACTACTCCGCACCCAGCTACTCTGCCCCTCACCAGAAACAGAAGGCCCAGCGGGAGTGATAGACTGGGCTTTGAGTCCGAGGACGACAGTTCTGGCCCCCTTCGAAGTCAAGAGACGTGCATATGACGAACATCGATGCACTTCGGAGACGATGACTTTGTTCCGCATGCTCTCATCCCTTAAGAGACGTCGCAGGGACCCTGGTGGGTCCACGGTAGTTATGGTGTCGTTCGTCATAACTAGTACTGCACCGCGTCCATCCAAAAATTTGAAACCTGCTTTTATCTTGCATTCTGCAAGGGTAGGCGCTTGCCTGAAATTTTTAGAACAAAGGAGGGGAGTGGTGTGGGGGTTGGATATAACTTCTGCTTTTAACGCAACAAGGAAAAAAATAACGTACGCTGCGACCTCTGCAGAGAAATCGTACTCCTCTGCATTCTCGGAAGTGATCCAATTAACTCCTTCAGTCGAGTCAGCGGCAAACTCCTTCGGTTCTGGTATCCCATACAGTTCCGCCTTGCCGTCCTGGTAAATATTCCCTTCCTTAAGGAAAGTGCCTTTCCGTCTCCAGAACATCACGCCCCTCTCTCCTCTTGTGATCCTGCCCCAGTCTCCCACCTCCGTGACCACCTCTGGATCCCAGCAAGCGTACTTTTTGCTTGCGTTGAAAATTAGTTCGACGTACTTGCGTTCGCTGTCAAACATAGTTTGGGTTTGAAAACGTTCGACGGAGAGGAAGGTGTTGACTGTCCCTTCGAATTAAAGTTACCTACGTTACATGTCTGGCCTCGTTCCAACCGGCAGGGCGAAGCTTCCAAGTCACCGCATTATACGACAGTTACGTGGCAGACCCGATTGGAATCAGTCGTACTCGTGTTGGTGTACAACAAAGGATAATGATAATATTAATAAACGTACACAATTACAGTTGCTTCGCAAGTCGCCTTGAAATGGTCCAAAAAAAGAATCTTTTACAAGCCAGCAGCGCCTGGAACTGGCCAACACCACGGCTGGGAAAGCAAACATAAGTCTAGTAGTACTGTATCGGATTTGAGATCGCTACATGTATTTACGGGGGGAAGGAACAACAGTGAAGCAGCAATGTAACAAACGAGTCAATCAACATACGGGTTAGGTTAGGTGGTTGTATAATTCCCTGGGATTGGCATGCAGACGTTCAGTCATAGTCACAAGATGACAGAAAAAATGACCTACATATCCGGGCTTGCCAATCACCACTGCCCGTGGCTAAGATACTGCCCGCTGGACTCAGGTCAATCGAAATGACTGGCGTGACGAAACAAATCAATACTCTGTCAGTTGCCAGGTGAAAAAGTATAGACATACCAGAGTTTTTGTGCCCTTGAAGCATGCACTGCACAATCGCTGTTCGTGAATCCCAAAACTGCACACCACGGTCTTTGGACCCCGACACGACCCATTGACCATCGTGTGATACAGCCACAGAGAGAACGTAATCCTGTGACGAGAATACATCATGAGCTTTTAACAAGAAAAACTCATAACATGAAAACCAAAAGTTACTTTGTGCCCTGAAAAATTCATCGTGCACTGGCTCGCCTTATCGCCCTCCTTTCTCCCATTTGACGCACCACCCGGTCCGTTGATAGCTCCATTCGCCCCCTCCTTCCGCCCCTTCAACCCACTGACATCCCAATACTTCAAAGTTTTATCTAAACTCCCACTAACCAACCCCTTCCCATCGGGTGTAAACGCAACGCTATATACGCTGTCTCTATGGCCCCGAAGCCGCTCCACCAGGACACCCGTCTTGACATCCCATATGCGTACAACAGTGTCGAGGCTCCCTGCGGCTACCAGCTGACCGTTGGGTGAGATCGCGACGGAGGTGACGCCAGCGTCATTGTTAAGCGAGTCTGGATCATTGATAGTGAGCACCGTTGAGCTACCATCGGCCATGTTCCAGATGCGAGCCGTTTTATCCCCCGAACCAGAGACTATCAAGTTCCCTTCACGAGAAAAGTCGAGAGAGTAAATTTCTTGCTGGTGGCCGTCAAAGACAGTACGAATGCGCTTCTTCGCTATATCCCAGATCTATATACCATTTCAATAGAAGCTCGGACATTGAGAATGAACGAGACCAAGTACTCTGATTTGTTTATCCTCTGCGCCGGTGGCTAAAAGTTTTCCGTCCGGGCTGAAGCACACACTGCGAATATACAGGTCACCAGTTTTACCGGCGGCCTCATCAACCAAGACACTGTTCATGTTCATTGGTCAGTGGACCATACAGGAAATTATTCTGGTCACGGCACCGACCATGTTTTTACGCCCGTCTTAGTATCGTATATCTGAGCCGTGCGATTGCATCCTGTCGCGAGATATTTTCCATCGGCAGAAAATCGAACACAGCATACCACGCTATAACGGCGACGAGATGTCATCAGAAATTGCGCGCTAGAAGAAATGATCCCCTTTTACAAGCACACCTTTCATGCATAAGTGTATGGACCAACGTCACGTCCAGAACCCTCTTGACCTTGGGGTTAAACACCGCGAACCAATCACTACCCTCCTTCTTCAGCTCCGGTGGGACGGTGTGGGGATCAAGGTCATCTGGAAAACTACCGCTGGACCCAGCGCTGATGGGTATCAGACCAGTTGATGTACTACTCGATGGCTCCGCTGGCGAACCAGCGACGGCAGAACTGGAGGGATACCCGACATGTGCGGGAGGTGGCGGTGGTGGCGGAAGCCCTGGACCCACACCAGGGGCTGAATTGGGTGCCGGTAATTTCGGAATAGGCGGTCCCGGACCGATTGAGGGACTACCATAATGTTCTACTCCCACAAAAAAAAAGATTATTGGTCACCTCCACATGAGGTTAAAAAGAGGTTCAAAGCAACTACCTGGTCGATCTGTTTTTATACGTTCGGTTTTGAGACGTTTATTGTCACGCTGGTCAAGAGGACGTTCGCGGTCTCTGTCGCGATCACCCGGCCCACGGTCGCGCTCGCCTCTGTCTCGGTCTGGGCCACGATCTCGATCCCTGTTCTGTCGTTCCCTATCTCTTTCATCACGATCCCTTTCCTTGAGTTCCCTGTCACGGCTGAAATATGGGTCGTTGTACGATGAAGGGCCTCCTGGCATGCCTGGCGCTGTGGAAGGTGGCCCTACAATACCAGAAGGTCCGGTGGACCCTGGGCCGACAGTGGGATGGGGAATACCGGATGTGAGACCCTGACGAGCAGCAAGGAGTTCTGCTCTGAGACGGTTGATTTCTTCCTCATATTGGGAGCGAACTTTAGTGTGTTGAGCCTCAAGGTCGTAGAGTGACTGTCGGATGATGTTGAGCTCATTTACTTGAGACGAAACTGAGGACAAAAGCAAAGTTATTGAAAAAGGGACGGAGACCAGCCGCCGATTAGTGTGACGCACCCTTGGATTCGTATTCATCTCGTTGGCTTCGCAGTACACCGAGGTCTGACGCAAAGACGTCAAATTCCTGTCTAATGGCATCAAAGGATTCGTTGAGGCGCGCATGACTGTGTTGCGTGGTGGGGACTTGGGTAGGTGGCCCACTAGGTTGTAGACTTCTGTGCTGCAATACGGAGCCTGTAGGTCAACCGGATACGTCGCGATACAAGGAGAGGAAGTAAAAGAGGAAAAGGAATCTTGAGAGACACGTGCCCCGGGAATCGTGACGTGGAAACGGCCCAAAATTGAACCAAAAGCAGAAACAGAGGGGGCAACAAGGGTCCAATGGGACTTCAATACAGCAATACGAGGGCAATACAGGCAGTGGGTACTGAAGGACAGGCAAAATAAAAGGGGGCTTACGTTGTAGATGGTGGAGGACATGGTGGGGTTGGGAAAGGCCGGGAACAGAGCAAGATCATCGCTTTATACTAGACCTGTCACAGAATGCCGGCGGTAAGTGACTCGTGGGAAAAAGGGTCTTGTCAAATCGTTTTCGGTTGATTACGTAACGACACATAGGCACTCCGATCATGGCATCACCTCGGAGACAAACACTGAGAAGGGAATATTCTCTCCCCCCAATCGCAAATACTACTCCCGTCAATGCCCGAACCGTCAGTCCACTCCTGTCCCACGTTCCTAGCCCTTTTTGTTGCCCAGACCCATGGCGTTGGCGCAACTCAAAGCGTGATCTTGTTTTCATCTGACCCTGAGTTAGGTTTTTTTGTTGTTGTTTGCAGGCGGTTATAGGAGACCAGCCTCCATGATGCTGTGTGTTTTGTATCCGAACTACTTGGAGCATGACACTACGTTTCGGTCACCGTGACACTGACAGGCAATCTACGTTTCTCGGAAAGTTCCACTGGCAACTGGCAACTTGCAAGATAACCGCAATACTTTGGGTATGTTTTCCTGCAGCTTCAGCGCTCAAAAAAAAAAAAGCATGTCTTATCAAATTTCTATTCGGATCAGCCTAAATTTCGGCTTTCCCCGCAACCGTGACCTGCATGTGGGAACTAGAGTCAGTATTATTTTTCGTTGCTAGGGGAAGGGAGTTCTGAATATCTCTAGAAGCAATGGCCATTAGCAATCTGAGGCTGTACAAACTGAGATTTGACGATTTTAGGTTGACCCATGATACCGTGACAGGGCCGTCAAAATACATAGCATTTTTTACTCATATATAGGTGGATGGAGTAGATTTTCGCGGTCATATCGATTCCCCAAAGACTTGCTGCAAGTTACAGAATGTAAAAAAGAGGTTTGGTTTGGATGAACGAAAGGATATTGCGCCAACCGCCGTGCGATGTGGCAACTCATCATTTCTTTCGTAGCGCAATCCAACCAACAAGCGTCCCTGCAATGGCAAGCGAGCCCCACACCCTGATCTTCCTCCACGATGATGTACCGGACTCACTCAAGTCCCGTAACCATTGCACCTCCAAGCCTGACTCTATCCCTGTCTCTGGCACAGGCGACATGGCGTTAATTTTCGAATTCAGTGGGTCCAGAGACCGATCATCAGACATATTCATCAACGGGGTGCCAGACAGTGGTGCCAACTTGATCGGCGGGGATAACTCTGGTGGCATCACTTCTACGTGTGCAACGCCCCCAAAGAAATCGGTGATGAGCGTGCGGTCCAGTGGTCGCTGGAATAGGTGGCTGCCAACCCCAGCGTGTGAGTGAATTTTATTAAAGTCGTAGGAATTGAACTAGTTTGTGCGGGTGTTTCAAATGAGCCGTAAAAAGGAAAGAAGGACGGACGGATGGATCTAGGATAGAAGACTTACCAAATCCTGCATGGATTTCTGGCTCGTTTTGTTGATGCCTTCCATGAACTCGAGCACATAGTGAGTGAAACTATCGATCACGGCCACCCCGATGTCGTTGTCGTTCTCATGCTATCCAAAGAGCAGTCCCATGTTTTAGCTACTAATGAATGGAAGAATTAAAAAATTTACCGAGTACGAGTTTTCGCGAATCTCAGAGGAACCTGTTGCCAGAATGTTTGGAGAATAGAATTTGGAGTACATGGTGTTCGCTTGACACGTGTCGATCATGAAAAAGATCTCGTTGTATCTTCCAAAGGAAGGAGGGAGGGGGTTACATTTGGTACATAGTCTGGGTGGGGTACTCACCGCTTCTTCTGCCACATTTGCTCAAATGCATCAGCGACATCAAAGGCACTCATTTCTTCGTTGTCTTGGAATTTAAGAAACTCGTTGCCTCCATGGCCAGTCATGTACACAAAAATGTTGGATCTGTCATCTGTCAACAGTCGCTTGGAACGCGGCACGGAAGGTTCAACTCGTCCTGCAAGGGGGTAGCTTTTTCGTCAACAATAATATATAAAAAACACCTCTCACACTCACCTGTCAACACGCGAATGAAATTCTCAACCGTCACTTCATATCCACGGTAATCGACCTCGATATTGTCACCGTACAAATCAAGGAGGCGCCTCGAGTCAGCATAGACGCTCCCTGGAAATTTGTTTCTCGCGTTACACGCAGCGTCGTCAGCCAACATAAGAATGATGTTGGAATCGGGTATGCCCAGACGCTTCACCGTACGATACCTTGTGGGAGTCAAAAGCAAGCAAATTGAGGGTGGGGGCAATACACACATGCCAAGGGCATTCGCCATATGCTATATGGAATAAGTCAGCACCTGACGATTCCGATCGAGAGACCAACTCCACTCATACATACACGATAATTAAACCAATACCGTGAGGCACAAACCAAGACCGCCCAGTTGTTGGTGTGCCCTGAGGTACTTGCGCCCTGATTTTTCGCAAAGAAATCACGAACAACCTTCTCTTGTTGTGAATCTGCCGCCGCCGTTGGGCAAGAAGCCCAGCTCGTGATCCACAGTAGAGAAATCAAGAGAGATATGCATAGCATCCTACGGGGTACATTCCCACGGTCCACATCCTTTTGACAAGGATTTCAAGCGGACTTGCAAAACCAAAGAAGAACTCTCACTCAGCTCTTACGAATGCATGGTGAGCGCCGTCATCCTAGAAGGCGCCGACTGTACTGACGATTGATTCTGAAGGGCTTGTTGCATACGACGACGGTGACTGTCAGAGTGACTCGGAGGATGGGGGCAAAGCATCCTCATGGCAAAGCTCAACTTGTTCGACGATGCTTGATGTGGCGAACTCTGTCGCGTCGTCCAGCGTCGTTGAGATCCCAAAAGAACCTCCAGACGAACTCCATCGCATACGTACGCTGCTGCACCCGCCACCTATACCTGGAGTGGCGAATTGGGGCATTCCGGAGCCATCGACGGAACCGTGCAATTTTGCTATTGAGGTGCACCTTAACGCCTTGACGCACCTCCTCTTACTCATCTGGGGATTGGGGGATGCCTTTTTTTAAAAAGACGAAACTTGGGCAATTCCACACGCTGAAGCGGGACGCAAATAATCCGATACACTTCAACGACTCGCTAATGTCTAATCAGTCGTTCCGCAACCCTCATCTGTACGCTAAATTGGTGGAGTTTGTGGATGTGGATGAACGTGCGACGAATTTCCCGAGGGAGATATGGGATCCCAAGGACGTGAAGGAGGACTGGTTTGCTGATCGAATCGGTACGTGGCGCTGTTGGGTATCACCTGGCGTCCAACTTGTTTATGCAGTGCCGATTTTGTCCCTTGCACGATTTGTGTACACGTCGTTCGTTTGGTGTTGCTTTATGCGCGGATCTCTGTCTCACTCGTTGCCGCTATTGCTGGAAATGACGTCTTGCCGATGAAACTCTGGTCGGTCTTACTGCTCCATACACACCCGATCCACCGGCGCGTCGCAACTGGTGGGATGAACGCATACTTTTTCTGGATCCATCGCCTTCCAAAGCCGGGTATCAAAAGACACAATCGGAGCAGCAAGCAGTGGCACAGAGGTCGGGCAAGCGAAGTCAAATTAAATTTACAGCTGCGTCCAAGGCAACATCGTCATCTCAACGAGCCACAGACGCGGCCCATACACGATCACTCAAAGACCAGGATACGAGGCAGAAGAACAGATATAATCCTTATCTCAGTGGCGGTAGTTCGTATGATCGGTACAAGGAATGGGGGAAGAGTAGATTGCAGTGACTTTTATTATTATTAGACAAATCAAATCTGTTTGCTGGGACCCAATGCACAGTCCAGTGACCGGCAGAGCAGAGACAGCAAAGAGAAGAGATCCCCCGACAACGCTAGCCAGTAGTGCAGCAGCAAGGTCATCGCGTCCCCGTGTTGCAAGCAGAGCACAGGGAACAAGGGCGGCAAAAATAAGATAACCAAGAATGGAGGCGGTGCCTCCATAATAGTGGTTAAACTATTAAGAACAGATACTACACTTGATCTAAGCCAAAAGGCCAGAGTGGTAAGGTTCCGTCCCTTTGGCGGTCCTCCTTTTATACCCGGTGCCCTGGCGCACGGACCAGCATCCCTTGTTTGTCCAATTGTCGCAGCCAAACACCGGCACAACGCAGAAGCTATCGTCGTCGTCGATGACGGCGGCGTTGATATAGTACAAGCTTGGCACAACTTTGCATTACAACAAGTTCCAGGCGCTATTAATACAGTCTCAGATCTCAGTCCCGACCAGCACTCTCCAACTTTCGAACAATGACAGAATCACTCATCAAATACAAAGGCATCGCCGACATCGTAGTGGCTGTAATACTCAGTGTCAAGCCCGACTTGATCTATGGCTCCGTGCCAGCCCGCCTCGTCGCTTCGTACAGCGGACTCGTGAGTGGTCAGTCCCTTCTCACACCATAAGATAGTTCTGAAGTTACACGTAATAGCACCTATCTCGCGCTGACACCGCTCCTGGCTTCAACCAAGCAATCGCTTGCATGGTAGCTGCTGTTGGCGTCGGTCACGTCGTCGCTTCCCGTTGCGGGCCCGCCGCGAATCCTCCTGTGTGTAAGTAAGCCTAACCCTCCCCCGAATGTTTCTATAACCATACAAATGTAGTTGCGATGAATGTAACCTGGGCCATCTTGGGATTTCTCACCTGCGCAACTCCTGTCGCATGGCAACGAGGAAGCGCCACATTGCTGATGACCAGTCTGAATCACCTGGTGTTCAGTATCGCACTCTACGCGTCGGGCGCCTTGCGAAGCACTCGACAGAAGCAATCGTGATCTCATGGCGGTAGCGAGTTTACAAATGTCTCCGTAGTGCCTAGAAACCTTTTTGTGCGATTCGATATTCAGATCTTAAATATCCACATCTGCATTCAGATGCATTCCAGAATCACTGTCGGCAGAACGACACCTGGTCTCCACCTCCCGCTGTTCACCCCTTGAATGCAGGTGCTCTAAACATGATGCAAGCGTGAGTGGTATCTGTTACAAATGGGAAGGACCGCATCCAGACACTGTCGCAAAAGATCCAGAAAGTGCACCGTGACGTTGCCATCTCTGCGGCAAGAATCGTAGAGCGTACAACTGCACGAAAATCATCAATCGTAGAACTGCACAATAACAATCATTCCAAATGTTCTGAAATAAAGACCCGGCTCCTCACTAGAATCGTTGGTGATATTCTGTCGGTATATTATCGTAAGTGAGCACTATGAACAAAGAATCAGACTTGTCAATGTACAAATCCTTTCTCGGAAGAGTCACACATCCAGCTCAACTGCCATTATCCCAACGGCCAAGCTTGAAGATCGTAGGGCCGAGAAGTCAGGGACCGGCATGTCAACAACAAGAATCACTCACTTCGAGACTCACGGTTAGTCTGCCAGTAGTGGATCTCCGCCTTCTATACGTACATTGCAGCTACTTACGATCCACGGCACAGACGTGCGATTCCCAACATCCCTGGCTGGAGATGGTAGCGACGCCATGTTCGTCGCCTAGAACAGTAAAATGAATTCTGCTGTTCTTCATCACCGTTGATCACAGGAATACCGACTGCGATTACTCCTCCGCGTACGTGTCACTGTTTACCAACTCTGACCTAGTCGGCCATGGAATGACATTCACTATTGGGCGGGGAAACGATATCGTGAGCGCTTGCTTACGGCTCTGCGTACGTAGCTGACCACTCAAAAAACAAACAACAGGTATGTGTTGCGATCAAGGAAGTAGCAAAACGTTTGGTTGGCAAAGACCCGGAAGAGCTCTTTTCAGACATGGGAAAGACATGGGACTACATGATGGCTGATTCCCAGCTACGATGGTGACCTTTTTGTCCTCATTTCCTACCCAGTCTTTCCCCTCTCGGCTGAAAACACACACCATTCTCACCCCAGGATCGGTCCCGAGAAAGGAGTAATTCACATCGCTTCAGGTGCTGTCAACAACGCACTCTGGGACATGTATGCTCGTTCTAGGAAAGTGCCCCTTTGGAAGCTGGTCGTAGACATGACCCCTGAAGAACTCGTACGTTCTGCGGCGTTCCGTTACATATCAGATGCCATCTCCAAGGAAGAAGCCTTAGCATTGCTCAAGGAGAAAGCTTCTGGGAAGAAAGCGCGAGAAGAAATTGTCCGGGAAATTGGGTCAGAAAAATCCGTCTCCAATACACACATATCAAGCTGACACTATACATAATACATGCAGGTACCCTGCATACGTAACATCTGCCGGATGGCTTGGTTCGTATTCTCCCAGTCATTCTTCGTCTTGTAAATAAATCATTCCTTCTTCAAGGGTACAGCGATGAGAAAGTCTCTCGACTCACCAAAGAGGCACTCGCCGCAGGCTTCAGCCACTTCAAGATGAAAGTCGGCGCAGACCTCGTTGACGACCTTCGCCGTGGGAAACTCATACGATCCATCATCGACGATCCGCAATTGCTTCCTCCGGGCACAAAACCAAGAGATCCCTCGAGTGATGACTTGAGAGGGAAGAACGCAGGACCGACCGGCGCGGTGTTGATGATTGACGCAAATCAGGTATGGGATGTACAACAGGCTGTGGATTATGTGACGCGGTTAAAGGAGATCAAGCCTTGGTAGGTGGATTGAGATATTGATTTGAAATGTGGTGACGGTTTATCGTACCAGGTTCATTGAAGAGCCCACCGCGCCAGACGACATCCTTGGTCACGCAGCCATCCGCCATGCTCTCAAACCGCACAGAATCGGAGTGGCCACCGGAGAACACGCCCATAATCGCATTGTCTTCAAACAACTCTTACAGGCGGAAGCGATCGACGTTGCTCAAGTCGACGCATGCAGATTAGCGGGTGTTAGTGAGGTATTGAGCGTTCTGTTTATGGCGGCCAAGTGAGCGCTTTCGGCTTCCAATCAAGGAACAAAGCAACAGTTTATTGATTCAGTTGGCTATACTGGTGTAATAGATTCGGAGTTCCCGTGTGTCCACATGCCGGTGGGGTTGGGTTGTGCGAGTATGCCATCCATCTCAGGTAATAACCCGCTAGCCAATCCTCTATTTTGCCCCATCGCCCGTTGACCTTCTTTTTCTCCCCTTATTAATGTAGCCTAATCGACTATATTTCTGTCTCTGGCACGATGGAGAGTAATGTTCTCGAGTTTGTTGACCATTTGCACGAACATTTCGTCACCCCATGCTCGATCAACACCCGTGGCAGATATAATGTACCTAGCAACCCCAACGAAGGGTACAGGTGTGTGTGTGTGTTTGGTCCAAGTCATGCCCTGTATATTAATGTCCTCTTGGACAGCGTCGAGATGCACAAGGCTAGCATTGCAGAGTTCGAATGGCCCACTGGATCGTATTGGGTTCAAGCCCTAGCCAAGAAATAGAAATACTTCCTTTTCGAGTCAGATTCCCTGTATTTGACACTGGCTGTTATCGAGCGCAACTTCTCCTTCACCGAAAACCCCCGGCAGCCAGAAATACTTCGGCCATGTTGGAAGAAAGAAAGTTGGATGTGCGAGCAGTGGAATACAAGATCAATATATATCAGGTAGCAATCTACGCATCATACATGTAAGAGCTTGGGAGAAACACAAAGGTCAAACGGGAGGAGGGCATCGTAGTTGGTAGTACACTTTCGCCGAACGTGCTTGTATAATTTCGAATGAATAGCTGATTAGCTTGCTCATATATCATTGGACCTAAATCCCTTTCCCCAACCAAAATGGACCGGGGAATATATAAACTCACCATTCCAATTCATAGAATTACCCTTTTCACGATCCTTTTCAGTTCATCTACAACCTCGCCATCCCGATCCAGCCCATAACACCCGGCTATCTTCAAGTACGTGACTTCCGCAACTTCTGCCTCCGCCTCAGGTAACAGACTTCCCTCTCCCGACCTTGATTGCACCGTAACTGTTGATCCACCCGACATCGACAATACGAAAGTATTCCGCAAGCGACTGGCGATGGCCGCGTCTCTCCTCGCTCGGATAACTTTCAAGATTTCGTGACCAGTCACATCCCTAGCATTCTGGACAATCAGCGCTTTCAGTGCGGGAAGGATCCAATCCTGTTTCTGCTTTTGGTTCGAATCCGGGGCGGTCACCATGGCTGGCGATGACGAGAACTCAGGCGTTCTCGAAGGTACAGACAGCAACTCCCATATCCTGGCTCCAAAACATCCGCTCGGGGGACTGCTAATAGCCAAGGCCGTCAAACAGGGAAGATTGTGCAGCACGCGAATAAAGGGGTAAAGTGCAGGGCCTGTCGTAGAAATAGCTCGAAGGTCTAGGTGTCGCAGTGCCGGGAATGGAGTCTGCGGAATCAGTGGCTGGTACGGGATGGTAGCCATCGGATAAAGTGCAGTGTGACGTCCTGGCCTGGCCGCACAGGCCCTCATCAAAAAGCCCACACAATCCTCCGCCCCACCGGCCCCATCCATCTGTATTCGCAGGGTCTTCAACCGCTCACACTCCACGTTGTCGATGAATAACCCGATATTCGTTGTGTCCACAAAATTGAACGTCAACGACTCGAGGTTCGGCATCTTCAGTTTTTTCGGCTGTGGGAGGAAGATTTCCTCCGTCCCGACTAGCATGAAAGCAGCGGACTGGATATGCAAGGAGACGAGCGAAGGGGTTTCTGTAAGGGCAGCAAGGAGGAGCGAGAACGGGATAATGATACGTGAGGAAGAGGATGAGCTCGATTGACGTTGGTCGCGGATGAGGTGCAGGTGCCGCAGAGATGGATACAGCATTATGGGTTCTGTCGGTTCATCCACGGGAGGTGTTTGTGTTGACACTGCGGGAGATGGGTTGGGTGAATGGCGGATACATGCCAGGGGCGTATGTTCAAGAGTGATCGTATTTAATCTCGGGCAAGGAGTGGCAAGGAACGCGACTGGAGTCTGGTCTTCCGCGTCTGAAGTTTCGATATGGAGGTATAGCTCTTCCAGCGCCGGGCCCAACGGGCCAGAATGGTCTCTCACAGCTCCTAACCACTCCCAATCGGGCAATGATGCCTTGAAGAAAAAAGATCGGTGGAGATGCGGCTCAAGTTCCTTCATGATGGCATGGACGTCTGCCATGCCATCTAAGTATCTGAAGTCAATGTCAATAAGCAGCTTTGAATCATGCGAGCGTGTAAGTTGGAGCTTGGTTTTATCCAAGAAGGTTTCGGATGCGGTGCGTGAGTCATCGCCTCCACCATGGTAACCCCAGGTCTCGTCAAGCTTGATGTATGTGTGCAAGCAAGGCGTCGAGAGGACGACATCGCGCCAGGTCCGAGAAACAAGTGAGATTTGTGGGAGTAGAGACGGAGTGATGTGGACCGCGAGCTCGAATACACGGGAAAGCAGTTCGGGTGGGACTTGATTGATTAGAGCATAAGAAGCAAGAAGCTGGGTACGCCGCAGGGTTAAATCCGTCAGTTTCGCGGTAAGAGAGACGACTTCAGCGTCTAGGTCAATTATTTCAGGAGGAGTCGGACGTGGGTCCCTGATGTAGATGAGCTTGCTGCGGGCAAAAGCTCGAATGTCGTTGCTTACAAAGTAGTGGGGTTTGGTTCGTCTTCGTCGGGAGAGACAATGGTGAGATCTCCCCAGACCGCCAGATCATCAAATGAGCCTGTAAAATCCATTTGTAGTCGCTAGAATGCACTTCGACGAGGGGCGCTGTCAAGGGCTATTTGTTCGGGCGTTGTTTGGCAAACGCCTGAAAACTAAGCGCAGCCAAATACACTCAAACAGAATATATATTTTGCCACAAAGCTTGAATATGAGCGGCGAACGAGCTCGAGGAGCCATAATATTAATAGGCTCCGCTGTGGGCGATTCTATTGGCATCTACACAGGTTCGTCCATGATAATTTGGAAGCAGGGAGTCCCTAACGCTGTTGACCCAGGATTTATGACTGCAGAGCGAGCTCATCAGGCATATGGACCTTCACCAGTATTTTCTCTTGTGGACCCTGTCACGGAACCTTTCCAAGATTCGCATCGATGTAAGCTTTGTTCTATAATAATAATGGAATGCAGATCCTACAATAAGTTATCTGTAATGTTCCTCATCAGGTCGCTTTGAAACCGTGAGAGATCGTCAATGCTCTTGAAATATCAAACTCATCCATCAAAAATGTTTTAGAGGGCCTGGACAGACGACACCGATCATACAATACTCATTATCCTACCTACGCAATCGCGCATTGGATCCCGCTGACTTTGCAAAGCGAGTTCGGACATGGCACGCAAATTCTACGGATCTTGCATCCTGATGATGATAATATTAATGCAGGTGCGAGCAAGGTCTCCGTTGCTTGGAACGTCTTCCCATGGGTTTAGGGCGTCATTTTTACCCATCCTCCTCTGATATAGTTCGACTGCTAATAATCAGAGACCGTTGGCAGCGTCGTCTTCAACAAGGAGTTCCTGGTGAATCCAAGCGGGGTCGCTTTTGCCTATTGGGATAATAATGGTCGCGATATTGCTCCCAATGGGTCCGTGATGAGAACGACCCCCATTGGGATCATTTGTATAGACAAATCTGAGGAGGAGACGTTCCAATCCGCTATTCGTATGGGAGCGGTCACTCATGCAGACCCGAAATGTGCGCTTTCTGTTGCAATTGTGTCGGCTTTGGTCAGAGGGTTGTGCAGAGGTGAGGTTAAGACGGAGGAAGATGTAGATGCTGTCCTGGAGAGAGCATGGGCCCACATGATGGTGTCTGCCCTGGCCCGTCATCTCGCACGCGAGGAGTACGATCGACATGTGTGCGCAAAGTCGTTGGATTCATTGATTCATTGCAATCAGGAAATGGGCTGTGTTTACATGTGTCTCGGCTCGGCGTTGTGGTGTTTACGGAAAGTCATGCGTGGCCAAGAGACATTCAAGTCTGCCATAACTATTCTGGTGATGTGTGGTGGGGATGCGGATACCAACGCTGCAGTTGCAGGAGCGTTGATGGGAGCGTATTGCGGGTACAATGACCTGCCGCCAGAGTGGAGGGACGGGTTGAAGCACAAGGAGTGGTACATGGAGAAGATTACCTCTCTCTGCGTGGTCGCTGGCGTTACTAGTGGGATATACGATGCGCAAGGGGACACCGATACTCTACCCGACGGTGGAAAAGGATTTTTGACCGAAGAGGAGATGAAGAACAGAGAGATGGCAGTCATGGAAAAGATCTTGTCAGCGGACCAGCGGACACGGAGTACAACGGAAGTAAAGGAAAAGGAAAAGAAACCGTGGAAGTTGGTACTTTCCGAATTTCTTTTTGAAATCTATTTGGCAAAAGCTTTCAAACCAAGCGAAGCCAAACACATCAAAACTTTCCTGCTTACAACCGGCCGTAGAATGTCCTACGTTCTAACTCTCAACAAGGCTGTTCTGGTTTTCTTCCCCTCAATCAGTCAAAAGCCTGGCTGTGGTGACACCTCCTATGTCGCTCAGGTCATAGTCAAAACTCAACGGTATCCGCCACGTAAAACATCATTCTCAGCTGCTCAATTAAATTTAGCGCTGCAAATGTGGGCGAAATGGCTGCGTTCTTCCTCGCTCAGCATGAGATTTCGGTCAGTTTCACCAGATGAAGTGGCGATCCAACTACCCCCGCTGCCCAGACATATCCGTTTCAAATGTACCTTTTCCGCTTCATTCGATCCTTTCTGATCAATTCACATCCCACAGGAAGCAGTGGAGAGTCTAATTATGGGACATATACTCTCACCCCTCCCGGCTGCGATAGTCCTCGAAGGTAACGGCTACCTTCTACACGGGAGTGAGTGCGGTTCCCGAATTTGCACCGAGTCTTCATGTTTATGTCCGAATCAACCTCGGCTGGCGCGATGCACAGGACGGGAACAATGGAAATACGGGAGATGTCTGAAGCTCAGATGGGGAACTCAGGCCATTATTCCGTGTGAACACAAGTGGGTGTTTTTATTCGAAGTGCTTTCATGACCTTGTGGTGTTACCCTGTTTACCGCTATTTCCTTTATTATTATTAATAAATCTCTGTGGACATGTAACTTATTCCCGGAATACGCATTAATTCCACACCCATTCGATATTTTGTAAACGGAACGTTGGCAATTTGACGTTTGCTATTCAACCCCCTAGTATATCAGCAAATTGACAAGAAGTTGGAAAAGATCAGGCAAAATAAACTTATTTGTCAGCGGTAGTGGCACTCGAACACTAACTCACATGGGCAACCAGAAGCCAGCGTTCTCTCTCAGGGGTCCACGAGGCAATCGGAAGCGTAAACGACTGAAAGGCCAAGAACACAATGATGGAAGGCAGGAGGCAGGCAGCCCGAAAAGCGCAATCCATCAACTTAGTGGAGACGAAAGTGAAAACGAAGGTAGAGAAGCCCGCGTTATCGAGAAAGATTGCTTCGCTGAACTTGACTGTCCAGTAAAGATTGAGGTTTCGGTCGCAATGTGGGCAAGTACCTGGTGAAACCGGACTCGCGGAACTCTAAACAGCTCTGCAGGACTTTGGTCATTGCGATCCCCGCCGCTGCACTGGTCGGAAGCTTTTTCGTCTCGGCATGATCCAAGAACTCAAAGTTGGATCACGGTTTAAAGGCATAGTGGTCTCGTGAGCTTCATTGCTGTTTCTCACCTTTACAATATTCTTTATTTATATACCCCGTTCATTATTGCCGACCTTTGTCTGTAATAGACCAAAAGGGACTCAACTCATCAGCGCATCCGATCGCAAAATTATTCTCAAAGGTGGACTTGCCGTCGTGGAATGTTCTTGGGCACGCTTAGAAGATGTTCCCTTCGGCAAAATTGCTAGTCCTCATGAACGGTTTTGTACGTGATATCCTTCTTCATATCAGTATTGGTCATGAGCAGTCTCCAAACCTCTCTGTTAGTACCGTACCTGTTGGCTGCCAACCCAATCAACTATGGCAAGCCTTGGCGGCTCAATTGCGTTGAAGCGCTTGCGGCGGCATTTTGCATCACTGGTTTTGATTTATATGCCAAACGTCTTTTGGAAGGTTTTGGGTGGGGTGCATCATTTTTATCGATCAATCAGTGAGTCTCGATGTGGGCTCGCTGGTTTATCATTTAGGTCTTAAAATGCTCATTCCCACAGGCCATACTTGCAAGTGTATGGGAGGTGTACCACGGCTGCTGAGATTGATGCGGCGCAGCAGGTTATTATAGAAGAACTTGAGAGGGGTTATGTAGAATCGAGGAGGGAAAACGGTATGTCTGCATCTCAGGGTTAAGGAGGGTAGTGGTTAATTTATCAATAAATTTCCAGCTGATGGGATCGATTTACTTGTGGCCAATCCCAATCATCGAAAGAGAGAGACAGTTTCTGAAAATCAGCACTTACAATAGTATGTAGAGCAATAGTGGAAAATAACAAATGGCACCACCATCTGAATGGTTGACAGATTTGTGACCACTTTTAGGAAATCTAAAGCTACTGCATGTGGATAGATGAATTGCACAAGTGACATATACAAAATTTCAATCAACATTCTATTCATTACAACCTTCAGGCAGGACAAGGAGCTTGGGAGGAGGTCAGGCATGAAAGGGCAATCATAGAAACTCTTGGGGAGGCATGAAAATCTTGTTCGGAGGCACCTGTCTGATGAATAATGCTGAAGCACAGCATGTATTCTACTCACCACAAGAAACTTCTAGTAGGTTTAGCTAGTAGTATAAAAGCCCTCTCAGAGAGAGGTAAATATAATTCATTCCACATAAAATAACTTAGCGGTCAACAACCACTGCAACTATATATTCCAATAAAGACAGACACGTCGGAACCGTGACAGCGGTGCAAGCGCAGGAACAATTTTCCTAATATATTAAATTCAAACTGCGCCATATCGTAGTTACTATCGCTCCCTGGGTGACTTCCCGCAGCATTTAAATATGTTTTCAATGAGTACGAATAAACCAGTTAATTACATATACACTAGTACGAATATCACATAGCCATAGACTGATTGGCATCCACTATAATCCCGTCATCCTCCTCGAGCCTGGTAGATTCATCGAACTCCCCCATAAGTTCTTTTGTTTCTCTAGCGATCGCATCAAGTGCTTGCTTCATTGTCCATGATATTGCCCACTCTCGATCCTCACCGTCCCGCTCTCCATCTGGTAAAGGGAGAAGTAGTGAATCATATCCAATACAAGACTGAACTAGCCGTATTCTCCGATACGTCGTGCGTATAAGAGATAAGGATTTTATCATGGGCGACTTCGCCATAGGACGTACGCCAACATCTCTGCGAGACGTGCGCAGGGTGGGCGTGGGCGAGTGGACCAGTCCTAGATGCACAATCTTGTGGCCACGAGTTTCATGTGGGTTCGGAGGCGAAGCGAATTGCTGGAAGCCAGGCTGTTGTAGTCTGTCCAGGGATGGCGAGGTTGGAAGAGCTTGGGAGGGACTTAATCGAATCGAGCTGTCTGGGGAAGGCAAACTAGACATGCGACGAGGTTTTGAAAATATGGAGGAAATACGATGGTCTCGGTGTCCTAAAGGGATCAGATTGTTCTGATGTGAACAGAGGTCTTGGTCCAACGCAGCCACCTTAATTCGAATAAATAGGCGCATTTGAAGCAGGAGTGGATGGCGGCATTGGCAGAGCAACTCAAACAATGACCATAGTGAGTAATCAACAACCCGAGGACTGCGTAACGATTGCGAAGGTAAAAAGGGGCTTCGTATTTCGGGACGGCTAAAATCTGCCGAAGGGAAGGAACCAAAGCCTGGATCATAGCTTGCGGGGCTTGCTCTTGGTGATTGAGTGAGTGACATGACAGTGAAAGACTGCAAGGCGAAATCCGCGTTGCCCTCCTCGAGGAGAGAAGTGAAAAACGAAGCAACTCGAGACCAGACACCGGGAAGGGTGGACGAAAGATCGTTTTCCGCCCGAATAACGATGGCTTTCACCACTTGCAAGGCCATAATCAATGCATTGATCTGAGTACTACTCGATGCGAAGGAAGATGTAGAATGCCGCTTGTTGTGTGATTTGGCGCGTTCTGGAGTGGGCAAAGACTCTTGAGCAGAAATGCCTTTTTGACACGCGGATATTGTGTAGGATAAAAGGCGGATCCATGTTCTCGCGAGCACATCGCGGTGCCAGTCCATCTGAAGGTCACCCGAGATCGTGTCCGTCGGGTTCTTCAATGTCATGACCATTGGTAGGATGATTCCGGACAAGAAATCATAAGATGGGGTACATTTCTCTACTTCTGCCATCATATCCGCCCCGCGCAGAAAAATAGCTTTTGTCAGGAGAGACACCAGGCTGAGTCGCATCGGTAAAGCTGAAAGAAGCCTTTCCGACGCTGCCAACTCACAAGCATTGAGGGCAGCCGAGCACAGCTGGGTAACAATGAGCTGAGAGAACAGAGGCTCGTTTGCAAAGAAGGGGTTATCTGCCAATTGCGAAATATTGTTAAAAACGCCGGAAAAGTCCACATAGATCGCATAAAGACTGATAACTGGTACGAGGTCACTCAGAAGGGCGAGTACGTCCTTGAGGCTTGGGTGATCAGCGCGTATCAGCGACGACCGCGTAAATTCCGTAAAGAACGACGTAATTTGTTGAGTTTTATCGCTGCCGGAGTCTCTCAGTATAATCTTGATGAGTTCGATGGTCCGTCGCGTCGATGTTATCGACAGCTGACCACCGGACTGAGTGAAGGCGACAATCAGAGAGAGATAATCCAGTCGCATAGATCCAAGGTCGCTTGGAGACTTAAATCCGTCAAGCAGCTGGTTCTCCGTAGAGGCTACTTCTGGAGGTTGGTGGATGACATCTGTGTCTTCCGCAGGACGCGCTGTAAGAGGTTCTGAAACCTTGGCTTTCCCGACAGCTTTCAGTAAGACCAGCCCCAAGGCATTTATCCCGTCTCCAAGAACCGACCTAGCTGACCCGGAAGCGTGGTAAAAGTAGGGAGTAAGGAAACGGAACAATCGCAAGAACCGCTCTGCACGTGATATCGAAGTGTCATGAGCTATGACGGTAAGGAAAAGTTTGACGAAATCGTCAAGCCGAAGTCGCTTGGGCTCATATTCATCTGGAACAGTAGCAGTCACCAAGTCCTTTCCGTTTTTCCCTCCTTGACGTAAGGAAGCTAGAAATGTGTGTGGCTTCTCTTCTGCGGTGCTAACCATGAGAGCCTCTCGTTCTTGATCTTTGTTCGAATTACGGATTCCAGCTGCATCTGAGACAGAGAGAGGGATGCCAATCTTGAGGGTCGAGAACAGGCTATAGACGTTCCTGGCCACCCAGTCTCCGTCAATATTCGGCACCATCATGATATGGGAGATGATGTCGATGCTCTGAAACACGAAAGTGTCGTTATGTTGAGCAAAAAATCGATGAACGGCATAAATAATGGCTTGTTTAATGCCCTGGTGGTTCTCCGATTCTGCATACGTTTTGATCAGAGCTGGCATGAACAGAATGAATCCACCTCCCGAGGCAAATAAACGTCGAAAACGTGTGCTAGCAACCATCAGCGCTTCGCAAACTTGTGAGTATAACAAAGTTGATCATTGCAGTGGAGAATTCATACCAATCATGGCCTGGGTTACAATCCCAATATCGTCGCCGTGAGCCAAGAGGATGCGATTGACGCCGTCTATGTAAATTGCTAGTTCGCTACGATCGTTAAGATGTCTTGACATGGAACGAAAAATCTGAGCAGCAACTAGCAAATAGCTCCGTGACAACATCAAGGATAGACTTTCCAGACCAGTATCAGTGGCGATGTGGTTTGATTCCGCCTTTCGGGGAATAAAATCGGTGAATTCCAAAGGCCCGGGTGGATACTGATTTTCCCTGGAGGGCAGGACGAGATTCGACATATTCTTCCTTACCATTTGAACGTCCTGAGGATTTCGCTTGAGCATTGCCAGAAAAAACATGTTCTGCGACAGACGAATAATGGACATAGATATTAAATGAGGTGGCACAACGTCAAATGGATTATTGATGTTTCCCAACGCTCGCGGGAACGTTGGGCCCACCGGAGCCGACGACGAGAACCATAGAGATCCGGATGGGATGAGAAAGACTTCAATTTTCGCACGGCGAATCTCACGAATCGACATATCACTAACTTGTGCACCGATTTTCGAAAGTGTAGGTATTGTTTGTGCGAAACTGTTGAATGACCCTGGGCTTTCGACCTGTCGGGCAGCGTACTTGAGAAAGCCGGCAAGACTGTTGAAGACATGGTGAACGAGGGCTGGAGGAAGCACGGGCCGTACATGCAGGAATGCTCGTAAGGTCCATATTGCGGTTCTCGTGCCTTCCTGATCGTCTGCGAGAAGGTCGAATACTGGTCGTGCAAGGAGTGCGGGGTCGTTGCGCATGAAATCCATGATAGCACTGCGAGCGGCACTGGCTACCGCAAAGTTTGCATTAAAGACCAAAGAAGCGAGATGGGGAAGCAGAGCAGCAAGAGCGGGGACGAACACCACTCGCCGCTTTATTCCATACGGGAGGCCAGAATTTGACTTGCGTCGGCGCACTCCATTCTCGTGGTCGCCATCTAAAAGGGGAGATCTGATGGGCGACGGCACAGGACTGAGATTAGGAGAGGGAGGTGAAAGTAGAGCCTGGTCAGATGAGCTACCGAGACGATCCAGTTGATGCACGGGTAGTAGTAACATTGGCGTTTGAATGCATTCCAGCTGCTGGTCCACAGGTTTGTCATCCTCCACCCAGCCAATTTCTGATAAACGCTTTCTCAGTTCTAAGGGGAGATTGTCCTTCAAGTCATTGGGATCTTCTACCCGAACAAACAAATTTGACCCAATATCTGTTGCGACAAATGGAAGGGGATCCCTGGCGAGCCTGAATGGCCTGCGGTGTGGTCGGTCCACTATGACGTGCTGAGACAGGATTTGGAAACGCCAGTTTGAAAGCGTACTAAGCCGTTGGATCGCGCGAAGGATGACAGAAGTATCAGCGCTATATGACCATTAGCACATGATCATAGAATTGCCATTCAGTCGTACCTCTCCAAATCAGCCTCTACAATCGCCGTGAACTCACTGTACTTTTCGGCGCATTGCATTATCAAAAAACACGTCTAAAAAGAAGATATAACAGATATCCATTGGCAACCCCAAAGGGCACGAACCGAAGGGATAGCTTCCCGGTTGCTGCTATTATCGAGGCATTCATTCCACAGAACTGGACCCAATCGGCGGTGATCTTCCGGCGTCAATAGACCAGACAACGCCACAATAAGTTCTAGAGTGATTTGAACGAAGCCTTTCGAAAACGAAGCAATTAATCGACGTTTCTCCTCAAACACGGCCCACAAATCTGGCATTTGGACCGTGGGAGTAGCGAACCCGCCTTCCAAATTTGGAGATAATACCATTGTACTTCGACGCTGTTGAGGTCTAAATGTCAATGAATGTTGCACTGGGAAGCCACTGACCTGGTAAGAAGAATGGGTGCTCTCCTGAGCAGCCGAATATAGCGATTGTAATTGACTCGCAATGTCCCTTATTTCTTCGTCGAAGGAGACCTTCCCCTTCCCAGTTGCATCTTTGTAATATTGAAGGAACCACGAGACAACACGGGTAAGCCAGGGAACACTGCAGAATAAATCATGAACTATAAACGGTATAAATCATGGATTTCATCATACTTACGATTTCATTGATCGGGTGAGCAACCTGATCTGTAAAAAGAGCATACAGAAAAGCAGCCTTTGCGACGTCGGAACCCAAGTTTTGGCTTCCTATGCATAGAGGCAGCGTTTAGACGTGATCGAAAGTTGAAGAAAAGACCTCACTTTCGCCTCAAGAAGAATGCTGAGTCGAGATTCTAAAGCGTTGACGAACTTCATTCTTTCCATGGCAGTGGCGTCCGAATTCTAGCCGTAACAAATGGGAGTCAACCTTTGGTGACAAAAGGGAGTGACATACGCCAGACGTGTCAATTGAATGTTGCAAAGTTTGTATCCACCCAATCACTTCCAATAGAAACGTAGACTGACCCAACCGAACTTTGCCCCACACAGGGCCAGCTGTCCCAGTCGACTTGCCTTTCCCCTGACCACCCACGTCAACCATCAGGGCAGTCGTTATCATATCCACATCCCGTAACCAAAAATCGGGGAGAAATGTTGAAATGGCCACGATGACACACAAATGATTGACAACTGTTGATTCCTTCGTGGAAGCTGCACAGGAAATCAAAGGTTTATAGAAGATGTTAGGGTACCATCGTGAAATGGCATCCAGGAGGTCTGTAAGCGGCTGACAAGGATATGTCGGGGGGTTGGCTACCATCCGCTTGATATGACACCCGTTACGGTGATTCTATGTCGAAAGATAGATAGACTCACATTGTTTAACAGAGGTAAAGTGAAAACAATCACTGATTTTCGAAACTCATCCGACAGTGCTTGCATCAAATGAGTAGTGATCCTTAGAACGGTAAGCCAGTTGTGGTTTTTTATCTATCGGAAGGAAAGCTCGGTTAGCGAGGCAACTACGACAACGCGAGTGACAATTCCTCACAAGTTCATCTAACGCAATCTCGAAGCTGGACTGCCATTCTCGAATTTCATACCAATGGCAAAATAGCACTGTTCCCCATTGTCGCGTCTCTTTCGAATCGTCTGTATTGAAAAATTCCAAGATGATTCTGATCGCGTGCGCCCTAACCTCTGCTACCCCGCGTCCGTGAATTGCTTCAATTTCGGGTACTACTCGAGTTTGGAATATGCGAACAATTATCCCGGACAATTTGGTCTGCAACAACGTCACAGCAACTCGGCTGAAAATATCAAGCTTTCTTATTTGAATTGCCTCCAGCAGGGGCGTGAATGACAAAGACGGCTCAGGCAGTGGCCACTGTTCCTAGAGTGGGGTGAGCATTATGAAAAGCGGTTTCATTTCACCTCACCTCCAACAGACTTCTCATGATCCACTTCTGAGTCGTCGCCCCGCTGTTTTCTAAGCATCTGGCCAGACTCTCTAAAATGAGGGCGTCTCGGACACTCTGGTCATTATCATTCTGCTGGAATGTAACACCATATTCTTCTTCAACAGAATCTCTGTCTAATCCACCGCAAGCGCCCGCTTGAACCTGTGAAATGAGCTGCTTCACTAAGTTCACTTCTTCGATTTCTGACCTATGTCCAAGTTGAAGGGAAAGCGATCGCAATAACAGAAAAAGCGCCTGAGTGAGGGTTTGAAAGGTACCAGGCGTATCGGCTTGGAATGATGAGTCCCGTGGAATTAGGAGGGACCACAAGACACCTAGGATACGTAATCGTAGAGGGCTTGCCGAAATTGAAGCAGCTTTACAGCACCATAGGCAGCGTTCTACTGTCAGCTGAATTCATGTTTTTGAGACAAGATCAACGAAAGAAGGGAAGAACATATTGTGGCTCACCGCTATGGTCTCGGCATTCCATGTCTTCACGGCAATTTCGAAAGCTTCGAGGGCAATCATGCGTTCCTCGTCAGTTTGGCGGCTCGATTTTGGCAGTAAAAATGGTTCTAATAACGCAGAAAGTACCTGGCTTTCGTGTGGGAGATGAGATACGGCGTTAGAGGACGAAGGTGCATATTGCCGCAGGGTGGCTAAAACCAAAGCCACAGGGTAAGGCGAAATATCTACGAATTGGTTAGATTGAGGGCCACGACTGTCAAATTTCCTTTGGCCGGACGCAGTGACGCTATTAGCGCCTAGGTGGGTTGTCGTAGGCAACGAGATATGGGACATGAAGTAGGAAGGGGACCCGAAGGCCCCATCACGATCCAGTTTGAAAGCTTTCACAGGTTCCACATAACGGCAAGACCAACAGGCTTTCTCAATATCAACCGAGAACTTATGCGAAACATCTTGAGCAACCTCACGAGCTTGCTCAACGACCTGCCGGAAACCGAGTCTTGCGAATCGAGATGGCCTTGGTGGCTGACTACGAGCAGACGACGCAAAGGAAGATACCGATGAGGATTGTTGAGTGTGTCCGTACGGCGCAGTATGCGAGGAGGGGGGTATGACATGCTGTCGCAAACGCTCCCAGCGAGCTAGGGCTGAAGATGCAACAGAGTCGGGGGAATTGGGCCGAAGCACAGTCTCGGCAGCCAATGGGATAGGTTTGCGTGAAGGGGATTGAGGGGAAGATGCTGGTCCTTCATTGAGGAAATCCTGTTGCATGAGTGCTTCCCAGCAGAACTAGCATCCACAAACAGTTACATCACGTGAAACTATGTGACAATACAGTAAAAGTGACAATACTGTACTAAATCAATCAATTCGTCAGTCACGCGTCACAGGCAGGTCGAAATTGACGAAATGTCACACCTGTCCCGCGTCACAGGCATGGGTGACGAAAATTCAAAACAAGTCTTATTTTTAAGCTATTATTAGATGAAAAATAGAACTACGTGGCCTCGACATCGGATCCCTCATCATCATTATGGCGCCAGAATGTCTTTGCGCTGTAGAGCTTATTCGCCACCTTTATCCTCTTCCCTCGACCAGTGTTTGTCTCAGTTGGCCTAGCCTCATGGTGAGCTTCTTCGACAGGCGTGTGAATGATGGCCGGAACTTCGTTGATGCCATTGTCAACAGGATCCTCGTTTTCATCCTCGGCCTTCCTGTTCAATACCAAACCACCACCAGCTTGAGTAGCCAAGCCATCCGGTCTCTTCCCTTCAACAAGATCGGATAGGACAGCAGCCATACCAACACTGCTGTCGTCACCCAGGTCATCATCATCCCCATCTTCAAAGGCCATGTCTTCATCAACGTCGTCGGCTGGTCCAGGCAACTGACTATCGGTTTTCTCTTGTTCTAGCTCAGCCCAAAACATCGGATCCTCAGTTTTCAAGTTGTGGAGCTTCTCGCGGGCTAGAAATGATGTCAAACTCTCATACGAGAGGTTCCAGGTTCGGACGTGGCACAGATGAAATGCCTGGGAGGATCAAAATATTCGACATGCAGGCCAACTTGCATACATGTGAGTCAACACACCTTCTTTACAAGGGTTTCATTGCCGATACATTTTTGTGCATTCCAGAGCCATGCAACACTGCAATCTCGAAGTGATGCCAAGCGCTTGTCAATCGCAATTACATCAGCCTCCTCCTCTATCTGTTTCACCATCTCTTCTACAACAGCTTCATGGTAGGAGCGCTTAATGGAGTGCTTGAATGGTCGCTGGATCCCGGTATCACATGGCTGATGTACACCAGTGCATCCGCTGGGTACGTAGTCGAGGATGATATTGGGGTGATTTTCAGCCATCCAGGTGCAGAACTCCTGGGAACGATGAACGGCCCATACGTCAATCTGCAGCAGTGCCTTCTGACTTTCCGGGAGCCCCAGCTTCGTCTTCTCCTCTTCAAAATAAGGTGCGAGGATGTGATCCACCCATAAACGCATTGTACGCTGATTGGACCAATAGGTCTTTGTCCCGGAGTATTCAAGACGCATCCCTGCACCAATCAGGTCATCGTAGTGAGGGGCCGACTTTGAAGGACACGATCGGTCAGTTTTGCCAACGTAGATTGCCTGGAAGGGTAAGAGTGTGCCATTATTTGCAATGGCAACCATCACTGTAAATGCTCGCTTCTCATCGCCACCCACCAGGGTCACTTGCTTCGCGTTAGTCGGTGCATATGTGAACTTGTCACCTGGTGCAAATGTGACTTGAGTTTGGTCTGCATTGACGTAGAGCGATGAAGGTATGTCGTATTCCTTGATACTATAGGCCTTTCGCAGGAATGACTTCTCACACTTGTCCTCCCAGTCCTCCGGAATTTTTTGGGCCGCCCGTGTTGCCTTTCTCTGGGACCATTTCAGATTATGCTTGACCCATTTGCGGACGAAGTTATCGGATGCACGGAATGTTGACCGGTCACGATACTGGACCTCAAGAATGATAGGTTTCATCAGCATGATGGTTGCCAGCATCACACCACGTATGGTGATAACGGAGAGCGGGGCAGATACATTACGCAGGGCAAGGAGCCTTCTCTTGATCATGTCGACGACCTCAGGGTAGCGTCCCTAAGGTTACAGTCAGCTAAGGTTCGTGTCAGTCCAGTTGAGCCTCACCAGAACACCACGCTGGCCACCTTTATTATGCCCAGGATCATTGCCTTGTTCGACCTTCTTCATCATTTTGTCCGTCCACCAAGGCCTCTCACCGGTCCGGTCAATCCATGAATTAATTGTGGTCCGCCTGAGACCAGCAAATACTTCTGGATCCCGCTTCTGCAAGACTCTCACAATCTCGGACGAGCTCATTGTCCAGCCGACCTGTTTTGCTGCGAGCTGGATTTGAGACCAACAGAAGGGTGTGTGCCAGTTGTGGTATTTGGCCGGCCTAACAGGTACCTTTTTCTTCCGTCCAGATTTCTTCTTGTTTGCTGCTTTGATCTTCATTTTGAGAGCACGAGCAGGGTGGGTAAGTTCAGCTATGGTCATACGCATTTTCTTTGAACTTGAATCATCTTCAAGCTGAACGTCGACTATCTGAAATATCATGACCAATTGGATCAGTCTTTTCCTACGACAACGGAGCTTTCACGTTACTTTTTGTTTCTTGCCACCTGGGCTCCGGATGCCCTGCTGGATATCCCTGTCCTTTTTCCGACTTCTTTCCTTCTGTTTCCGGAGACGTGCGCCCTCCCTTTTAGCTTCAGTCTTGATATGTGTTGCAAGTTCATTCTGATGCTGATCTTCTTCACGCTGCCGTTCGATTTGCTCTTGTTCCTGTGCTAACTGCAAATTGTAGACTTCCACAGTACATGGCTTGAAGAAGCGGAGCAGCCCACGAGGCTCGCTCCCCTGAGACAATTCCAGCCCTGCCCGAATGGATGATGTAGCTTGAATTTTTGATACCGTTGGTGCTTCCACTGCTTTGCCGTCCGGTCCCCTTGATTGACCAGTTGGCAGTAGCAAGTCCGAGAGGGTCCTGTCGTCATTAGATGTCTCAGCTGTCTCCACCTCTGTCGTGACCATCTCTTCATCTGTCCCAATCATCTCAACCTCTGACTCACTGTCTGACGTCTTGGCACCCTGAGCAGGCTTCAATTTCTGAGATATCAGATGAGTCCATTCGACAAAAGTTAGAAAGATGATGTGTTGCTCACCTCAGGCTGACTGAGATGTCGCTCGACTATCCTCAGTAAGACTTCTAGCCTCGCATCTGCTACCTGACCTGCATCTATCTTCAGATGTTTTCCCATGGAAAAAAATGCGACAAGAGCATTCCATGACAAGAGACCACACGAATGTCCATCCCTCTGTGAAGAGATCGGCAAAAGCTTGTGTTTGAAGACAACCCCGCTATGGAAGTGAGTCCACCAGTCAAGTCTGTGCTTGACGTCATCTGGGATCTCGTCTCCCAGGGAATCTCCATACCATATAGTGCTTGATGCGAAGTCGAGGACAGCTGCTACCCAATGTGTCTGCTTGAGGTTGATAAGGAATCCCGTCTGGTCTTGGATGCCAGTGACCATGGCATGGCCCTGCTGGCGGTGCCAACGGAAGGACCTGTCAGTTGCATATTTCTCTGGATCATTCTTGCCCTGTTTGATCTTCTCATAGAACCACGATGTTTCGACTTCCACTGACAGAACACCCTCCTGCTCGAGGTCCATGCGTAGCAGATCAAGCATCTGGTTGGCATGCTCGTCTTTTAACCACTGCGTGCCAATGTATTTTGCAAGCCCAGAGATGTCATCTTCGGAATTTGAAGTGAATCCTCGGATGCGTCCAGACCATGGTAAGCAGCTTAATGCTTTAAAAACTCGGTCAATGACAGCCCGTGATCCAGCTTCTTAATCCTTCAGGTTATGCTGGCGTGTTTGCAGTGTGTTGTTAGCTGCTGCCCAAAGCTCTTGAGTCTGCCGTATGGTTATTGACTGTTCCCAGTAGGAAACTATCCATAAGGGATAGGTCATGTCGGGACTCGCAGCATGTGGGGACCATGCATGTGGGCATTTGATAGAAGATGCCTCTGTATCCCTGTGTTGAAGAGCATTGTGTAACCTTTGGACAATAGCCTCCGGTGGGGTGGGAATTTGGGAGATTATGTGTGAGTCCGTTGCGGCTGGTGTCCTGCTGTCGAAGTAGGGCTGCACATTATCATATTTGCACACCGAAAGCACCATTGGCAGTGGATATTTGAGCAACCCCAAGACAGAAAGTTGTGGATCAGGCAGAAGTTGGCTACGAAAAGCAGCTGGAATTATTAGGGCATTTTTACTGGCACACATAGTGGGACGAGGACAGGTGGTGCCTTGCAAAAAAATTAAATTAGGGGGACACAGGCGTGGCGAAATGTGGCCTGTGTCACAGGTCACACCCCAACCTGACGAAATTTTGATTTCATCAGGCATGTCACAGGTCACATGGGGTGATGAATTGATTGATTTAGTACAGTACAGTAAAACCTCTGTAGATAAGTTTTGGAGATGTTGTTTAAAACAATCTCCAGTGAAATGTTCAGAGAGTGGTTCCAGAGGGATCTGTGTATTCAAAAGTTGGATTTTCAATCATTTGAAGGAGCAGATAGATATTTGGTCTAACCCATTGGTGTATGTTATGGAGGTGGCACAGTGGTAGACCAAATATCTATCTCCTCCTTCAAATGATTGAAAATCCAACTTTTGAATACACAGAACCACTCTCTGAACATTTCACTGGAACATATTTTTTTTACAGCTGTTTGCATTTGTTTGTGCACCGCCACACTTTGCACGCTTTTGGCTCATTGGGCCTCAAAACTTCTTGATTTATTTCTCGCCAACGGCAGCACGTATGACCATGATTCCGGTCTTTTTCGAATTGCATGAGGGAGCTCTAGGTGCTCATATACTTCAAACATTCTAATTATTCACCGTTAAAATTCTAGTTTTTACAGGCCAGCCCCGCCTCTGCGATTTTTCATGGCAGAATGGTAAGCTGTATCAATGCAAGCCTGCTCGCATTCTGTGTCTATGGCACTACGCTAGATACCGGTATGTTTTTTTCCATCGATTTCATCTCAATTTTTGCACTAATCATTGTTTATTTTGTTTTTGATGCCCATCCCTCATTCGAATTTTCTGTACCCGCAGCGACATCATATCACCCAAGAACCACTGCCAATCTGCTCAAGGGGATCTTTACAAGGTGTGTGCATGAAATTTCCACGCTTTCGCTACCTCATCCGTCCCTCGGTGGATGTCGAGGGTCGGCACGTGAGGGCACTTTGAAATTGGCATCCAGGTACAGCTGCAGCGTCGTTTGGGACCACAGAGGCAAGTGTGGGGATTCAGCTGGATGAGCGAGGGTGCGAGGGGCTAATCCAAGGCGCAGAAGGCCAGTGCACGCGGGAAACTACTGGTTGAGAGACGAGGGTCCGAAGTGGAAAGTGGGGCTCCGACATGTTGAACGAGGGTGCACAGGGCTGATTGAGGGCACGGAAGACTGATGGAAGTGGGATGTTGAGGTCAGCAGATGAGGGCAATGTAAGCAATGGCCTTTCGAAAATGGCGCCCAAGGACAGCCGCAGCGTCACTTGGGAACACGGAGGTGGACATGGAGCTGCTGTGGGTCGAACGAATGTGCATAGGAGACAGGTGGGAGTTGGAGATTGAAGGTTCACATGTGGGGGGTGATGTAGGCCGCAGTGACATCGTTTGGGACAACGGAGACGAACGTAGAGATGCGGGGGATTGAATGAATGTGTAGGGCGTTGTCAAGAGCATGGGAGGCCGGTGGCTGGGAAACGTTGCGGGATGAGAGGTGGCGGAAGGACTTGGTCGTACTAGGGACAAAACTTTGTCACTTTCTAACAGTAATTCAATGCGCAACGCGTGAGTTCATGCGAGTTCATGAAGTACGCGCGAGTTCATGAAGGGTGTAGATAGTGGGCCTGGATGCCCATGAACTCCTCCCATTGTTGTCAGGTTATAAAATTACATATAACCCTTGTCCTTAGCGTCCCCACTGCGCCTCTCAATCATTTTTTCGCCAGTATCCACACTCGGATCCACCACCATCGCTGCGAATACCTCACCGTGCGGTTTTCCATTCCTCTGCACTACCACTCCATACTTTCCGTCACCGCAGAACCTGCCCTGATCGATACAAAATCCGAGCCGTTTGTCATGTTTCGGTAGCCGAGCAGGGAAGATGCGGTGGCCCATGCCATTCATCGTGCCTTTAAGTAACTTCCCCGGGTTCCATCCCTGCAGACACGCTCCGAAAAATGCGCGTAACATTTTCTTCAAAAGGTGAGTGTCATATACACAGTGATCTTTGTGGTAATTACCTTCATTTTGAAATGCGGGTTCCTGTGATGAAAAATGAGGTAAAGGAGGTAAAGGAGCTGAGTTATCTGACGGTTCTTAGATTGTGGGGTAAAGACTTGACTGAGGTTGTTGTGAAACCGCGCTAATGGGAATTTGTCACAACAAATAAACAAACTCGACAGATTTCGTCCATAAACATCAAATCCGAACATTGAACAACAATCCAGACTCACCGGTATCCTCCTAGTTGATTATCTGACGCTTGGGTTACAAAGATGTAGACTCGAAGTGTTGAAACGTCGGGAGCCAATTGGTGATCGGTAGTCCATTAGCCGTACGGGACCTTTCAAGAGCGTTTTTCAACGGAGGTAGTCCATGCAACTTTGACTGCTAATGTCACGAGCTGCGAACTAAACCGAGTAGCAGTCACCACACACCGCTTACTCGCATCCACAGCACCAACTGCCACATCAGGCGTCTCCCCATGTCAAGTTATTGTCTGATTTCAGACTCGAGCCCACAAACATCTTCAGAAATATCTCTTCAGATACTTCATAGCTTGCAGGACATCTCTTCTGTTGATGATCTTCAGTAAGTCCCCATCACCAACAGAGTGGAATTAGTGACCACTCACGCTCCAAGTATTCTCAAAGAAATTTCTATATTTTGGGTCATGACCATCTAGATATATTTTTTCGTTATCAATGAGCAGCATAGCAGTGGGGAAATTGAAACAATATGCTATGATTATGATGGATCATTGATGAACAATAATCCAGACATATGGTAAGCTGCCTGTCCCGCGTGTCCACATAGCGTACAACTACAAAACACTGTCAATTATAGTGTGGCCTCAGCAATTCAAAAAACACTGACCACCGTTTGATTTTAGACATACATTGTCCAGATTCCTAGTAACAGGCGACAGGACACCCTTATTACCACACTTTCTCATGACCCAATAAATGCGAGAAGCATATATTTCAGCAACCTGAAGCTTTCTTGAAGCCTGCTTTGCCTTCATGTTGCAAATTTTGGCACGGAGCTTCACCTCCCGAAATCTGCCATTCTTTTCAAGCTGTAAAATATCCTGTCTAGCAGTTGTAGTTTCCAGCATGTGTAGTGCATCTTCCTGAGTTGCTGGAAAAGGGATGTTCCAGGACGCTCAACCAACTCAATGGGACAGATTAGAGCCATTGGGCAAACCTACCACCAAGGCATCTACATCTGATTCCGCTGGAGAACTTCCAAATGTGCAATCAGAGCAGATTGACAGAACAGAACTGTGGGCAGAGGAACAGGACGGTGAAAGAGAGAGAGAATGACGAAGGCCCAGGCCCAGGCCTGCGAAAAGGAGCCTTGTGACCAATGGAGAAGGATCCAAAGGTCCCAAATAGATGGTTTGGAATTTGTGATTGGGCCGGAGAGAACTGAGGGAGTAGATGTTAGAGGGACAGAAGAGAACTGAAGCCTGACTCAAAGGGCATCATTCAAGTTCATGCAGTAACTTCGGTCGGAGTTCACACTTCAACTTGATTTTACAATACAACCAGTGCACTATACAGACATGAAACAAAACAGATGTGTGAAAGGTGCCTACAGAATGTAATTACAATGCCTGAACCAAGCTCGAGCATCATCCATCGTCACTGACCAAACTGTGTTGTGAAGTATGGCAAGACATTTGGCCTTGTCTGCATCAGATTCACTTGCTGTGTGGAATGCTTCGCCATAGTGCCGCAGCCAAGCTTTGATTGATGAGAATGCAAGTTCTATGGGGTTGAAGTCTGGTGAATACGGTGGAAGGAAAACATATCGCATTCCACTGGACATAATATTAGCACATTGCATGATGGCGTAAAAGTTGGTGGTCACCGTTCCCATATCATGTCAAGTATGAATTGCGCATGATGAATACGACAATTATCCATTACAATGACCGAATTTCGAGCCGGAAATGGGTTCATTTGATCCAACAGTCCCTCAATGAACTGCGCAAATGAAGTCTGATTGAAGGCACCCCCAACGATATCAAGGTAGAGGATGCCGTCAAGAGATAAAGCCGGAAGGATAGAGAATCTGTACTAGTTCAGAATCCGAGTTTAAGAATATGAATACTAACTTTCTTCCACGAATAAAAAATGCTTTCCGAACCACACGCTGACCACGGATCGCCCAGGCTTTTCCCCGGTGTGACGGCGAGTTCTGTTGTAGACCCGAATGGGAATCTACGAAAGTGGTGATCAGCTAAGAAGTGATCAGAGGAGTTTAGTGTCTATAGTCTAGTCAATCCAACCCAAATCCAGGGTTCCGGATCAGAGGGGAGTGAAGGGAGTGGAGTACGAAGACTAATAGGGAGATGATACGAAGCGAGGACTAAAAGTGTAGAACTGAAGGGATGCAATATGATGGGATGTAATATGATATGGTGGGATATAATAATAATGTTGTAGTATAAGGGTACATCTTTTATACTACTGGGAGAGATCCTGTGCTGTAGTAACTATGTACTACAACCGAAGGCTGTAACTGATAGGAGTGGAGTGGAGCGGAGTATAGGAGGAATGGTGCTATGTACTAAGTAACGGGAAATGAAGATATATCATATGTAACTATATAAGTACTGATTCCGGGTCGTTAGAGACATTGCATCTTGAGTATGAACGATTCCGGAGGCGGAATCTGGAGCGAAATCGACGGAGAGAACCAGAATCAGGCGGAATTGACGATACGTGAATGGGAATGGACAGGGACGAAGTGGGATATGAAGAGGATTCGGGTCCAGAGGGCCCGGAGCCTCTACACCGGTAAGTCGTGCGCCGATCGCAGGCACTTTCATCTACAAAAACAAGTTGCTCGGCTGTATACTGTATGCCGATATGGTATAGGTACTCTGCACGCTTTTGAGCACTTCGTTCGATTGCATGTTTTGTGAGCTAGATAAACTTCTCTCAGATTGAGTAAGCCTGGCGACGACAGACATAATTCACCTTTTTCATTGTGTACCCACTTCGTTTCAACATTCGCCATATTGTTGATAATGAAACCGTAACACCACATCTATCCTGAAGCATGTCTCTGAGTTTGTCGAGGTATCTATCACAGTTCTTGTCCAGTGCGCCATGGATGAACTAGTTACTCTCTTCAGCTAATGCTCTCATAAATTCTGAGAGACACATACTGCTACATCATCAGGTGTAAGGTGGAGGGGTCAACCAAGTTTGTTGCCAGCACTTGCTTTGACAACTTGACCTGTGGATCAGTAAAGTGTGAGCACTTGAAACACTTTTCTTCGGCTGACTCCAGCAAACGCAATGATATCGTCCAAGGACAGGAAAGACGCCATTCGGACAATTACCCAGCAAAGGTCCTCTGAAACAATGGTTGCGGGCATTAGTCAAAGTTGAAGTTGCGGTTGAAGTGCGTAACGTGAGAAAACTACATCGTATAAACAACACTCGGAATGCGCGATTACAGCCTACTTAGAAAATAAGATGGCCTCAATGTCCCAGGTGCAGAGCGTGACTCTATATATATAACGAGATTTGTTACGAGTTCTTTTAATTTATTAAAAGACTCGTTCTTTATCAAACCAGGATCAGTGAGGGTTCATAATTAATTAATGTTCTATGATCGCCTATAGAGAAAATCTTTTTGGGCAAGACATATGATTATACTTCTGATACTGGAAAATCAGATACAGTTGGGGCCATGTGTGGACAAGCTTACATAAGTATCCAAATATGGGTTGTTGCAAAAAAGACAAATTACCTTCCGATTATATTCAAAATATTCATACTGGTCTCAATTCTTATCAGAATCAGCTGAAAATTGAACTGCTGACTAATATTATCATTTCGGATCAGGTGTGACAGTGACATGTGACCAATCTAACCATATAAGGCAATTTTTGATATTATATAGCAAATTTTTTGCTGATCACAATGGTGACAGTCACATGTGACCAGTCTAACCATATAAGGCAATTTTACACCATATATGCTAAATTTTGAGGTGATCACAAGAGTCATAGTCACATGTGACCACTGCTACTATATATGGAAATATCAGCCATATAAGCAGAAATTAGTGTAACTCAGATGATATAATGATATTATTACTTAAAACATATAATTCAATGTGATATCACTGTATATATTATATGCTAATTATATATTTCAAGCAAAATCACTTATCGATGTTCGTAATAATCAGACAAATAAAAATCCAATGACAAAAACAAGACTTTGTTCATGCCATATGCAACATTGGCTCACTCAGCACAGCTGTGTTCATATTATCATCTGTTATGCGGCAAGGTTATCGAGAAGTAGGGTTAAGCAAATGTAAGTCAATTGTTATCAGACTATTTAAAGGCAGTCGTATGTGACAGTTGATGTGTTGCTCTCTTTTGTGGCTGAGAATATTGCATAATGATAAGCAAAGAGGAGACATGACAGAGAGGAGGTCGAGACACACTATATAGTTTTGTTTTTTCTACTTTTTATGTTGCTATGGTGAGAAGTTGCTATGAGGAAAGTGAGGAGGGGAAAAAAAGAACTTGTTCATGCCATGCGCAGCACTGGCCCACTAAACAAGTCCTAGGTGCCTTTCTTCCTGATGGCTTCACAGTCCTTGGCAGCGTATTTGACCAGAAGCTTTGCAACGCCGAGTGACATTCCATGGCACACGTTTGCAAGATCCCGTGCCCCACTCTCATGATTGGCTTCTTCAGCGATTTGGAAGACACGAGAATAGCCATTAGATACCAGAGTATCTGTGAACTGCGCGAAGTTGCGATTATCTGCTCCACGAAGCCCTAAGTCCAGTTCTTGTAGCCATTCACCTGTTAGTGGATATATCAAGGGATTCTTGGCTGGATCCTGTTCCTGGTCATTGGGAATAGCAGCGTTGGTGGTAGCTTGAGCACGGTAGAAACGTGGTGAGAGCGGGGGTTGGAAATGACCGTATGTCGGATGCCCATATGGTAGATAAGGAGGGAGCTGAGCCGGGTAGTAGTGCTGTAAATACGACAGGGGGAGAACAGGAGCACCGGCATGTAGGATTTGTTGAGACGCATTTGCGACTGGGAAATTGGCTTGAGCCAAAGGTAGTGCTGACGGCAACTGATGAGCAGCCTGAGGCTGCTGCTGCATGACGGTAGTAGGCACAGCAGCCGCAGTATCACTTGCAGTTGTGGGTTCGGGGACTGAGGGTGCTACCGCATCAGATACCCCATCTTTAGGTTCATCTTCAGGGATATTGAGTAGCGGTGGCGGCTTCAAAAGTGATGTGTGAGATCCATCTGCCTGTAATGACAAACAGCCGTTAGAATTGAATTGATGAGATTGACTCAGTGATTACGCACCAAAAACATGGCCCAGAATGCGATATCAGAAACTGCAAGACGTCTGTGCTTTCCACTCTTGTAGACGTAGCATTGATGGTTATGTTTATTGCAAAGATGGACTGCATTGAGTTCTTGTATATAGGCAACTTTAGATTTCGATTCCTGGGTGACGGTATCTTGCATTGCACTCTTTCCACGCCGACTGTCCTGGAATCATTCATACTGGTCAAATTACATATCTTGCCAACGAGACCCTGAACATACTGGAATTCCTTTATTGTCACTCCCCTTTGGTTTCTTCGTTCCGGCATTTCTGTCAATGATGGATACTCTGAGCACCTTCTTTGACTTCTTCTTTTGGGCTTGTGTTATTTCTTTTCGTGCGTCGTCCCAAAGGGCTGAGAAATGGATTGGCTTTGTCAAAAGCTTCAGCATTTCTTTCTGCAAGGCGGTGCTGAACTTGTATGCCAGATTCAAGTCGTCCCTCTTGATACCCAATTCACCAGCAACCATATAGCAGAAGTTTCCCCTCTCTAGATCTGATTTTACTAGTTTTGTTTCCGTTGCGCCATCGATTGGGATCAAGAATTCTAATTCTATCTCTGCAGCTCATCAATGTCACAGGCACCTTGTGACGAGAAATTGAGTGTATATACCTGGTTCGTCTTCTTCTGATGAATCTTCCCTGGCCTTGTCACTAGATGTCCTAGATTCTATGCTGAGGGGCTTGTCGTCATCACTGACCATGAAGTCTCCAGCCGCAGCCGCAATCTCCTCCTTCGGTACACCAAACATGTCCTCTGCTGCCTGCAGTATCCTATCGCGCTCAGCTTCTACTTTGTCTTGTGAATCATTTTCGAAAGATTCGGGAGCAGCAGTGAGTACTTTATGTGATGCATGGCCTACACGACTCGATGGGGGGTGGGGAGTAGGTTCACTGGAAGATGACTTGGCTGGCCATCCTCGTTTGACCCCAGCTGATTTTTGAGCAACCTGTTTTTCTTTCTTCCTTGCGTTGCCCATCGGTGGGCTTTTGAGAATGATGTGGAAGGTAGGGGTGACGCTAAATCGGACCGGTTTTCTTTTTTTTGAGACTAAATTCGGCTCCCCAACTTATTGTTCGGCCAATCGCCAGTCACCCAAACTTCCCATTACCTTCACGGTGACCAATCGTTTACCAATGGTAGAAGCGTCTAGCAACCACACAAGTGTGGCCGATTCTTCTTACAAACCCATTTATCAACGTCGCAATATATCTCTCCAGCCCGCAGAACTGACTGGTACGTGGTATTTTGATTGTTTTCAAATCGCTAACCATGGAAATAGGATTGCCTGTGTCACCAGCTGAACCGCTCACGTATGTTTTACCACATAACTTTGACACTACTTGCTGATTCGTCTTTCCTCAGGACATCTACATCCATGGATTCAAACCAACATGCTAGTTCCCCAACCCCAACCGACATTGTTTTCGAAGGACTCACAGTTGACGAGTTAACAGTCCGACTCCATCGGTTTGGCATCAAAGTCCGTGATTTTGTATGGGAGAAAGCGTTTGGAGAAAAACCGAAAGAAAATCATATTCGTGACAATATTGGTGATTGAATACATACTATTCTATACTCTCAGGTTCAAAAGGAGGACTCTTAGCTGCTACAATGTTTCAAGTACACTCTTCGCGTTGAATATAGTTTTCTATGCTAGAAATGCATCTAAACTGCCTTGCGCTCATATGTAAAAAGAATGGCTTCCTCATTTTTTCATAGAATGTAAGACATCCCTAAGTTACAAGACAGCACAGCGAAACCACGGGTGGAAGGCGCACCCACGGTTTCGTCACTGATTATCTATTCCCTTACCTCGTGAAGGTGGCCGTCCACATCAATTGATGTGGACCTGGCCCTCGTGAGGTACTCTGGCGGTGCTGGTCCCTGTCGCAGTCGAGTGTCCATTATCATCATCGCCATCATGGGTAGTCGTCGTTGTGGGCAGTCGTCGTCGTTGTGGCCATTGTCATCTTGGTCCAGGTGTCTTTGCCTTGGTCCAGGCCTTGTGCCCATGCTGTCTGGCAGTTCCAACCTAGTCAACAAGCGCACAGCCAATAAAACCACTGAAGATGGAGACTCGGACTCGGAAAGCTCCGATAAGCTTGCGATAGTGAGTGCTGACCCGCCGGAGGCAGGATTGGCCACGACTTTGCACCAAATTATAGCCAACGTGGGCTTGACAATGATAATAGTCTTGATTGACAGATGAGGCTGCGAAAGCATGGAAATTTCATGCACGCACCTCGTAAGGATCCCCTTGAGCATATTGGCCCTGGTTCTTGGGTGGCATGATGTCGCTGCAGGTACAGAAAATTCGAATGAGGGGATGGGCATCAAAATCAAAATCAACAACGATTAGTACAAAAATTGGGATGAAAGAACATACCGGCATCTGGCATAGTGCCATAGACACAGAATGCAAGCAGGCTCACATTGATACAGCTTACCATTCCGCCATGAAAAATTGCAGAGGCGGGGCTGGCCTGTAAAAACTAGAATTTTAACGGTGAATAATTAGAATGTTTGAAGTATACGAGCACCTAGAGCTCCCTCATGCGATTCGAAAGAGACCGGAATCATGGTCATATGTGCTGCCGTTGGCGAGAAATAAATCAAGAAGTTTTGAGGCCCAATGAGCCAAAAGCGTGCGAAGTGTGGTGGTGCACAAACAAATGCAAACAGCTGTAAACATCTCCAAAAGTTATCTACAGAGGTTTTACTTCATTGTCACACCATTTCACATGATGTAACTGTTTGTGGATGATCTATCTTACTTGTGGCTTGGTTGTAGCCATAGCAGGTGACTTCCCATAGTTTTGCACTAAATGTGGTGCCTGTCAGAGTTGGAACCCATTGCTCAGCTCTTTGGCATTTATTATTGTCTTTTGCACATGACTTTGCCAATATGTCACAGTCACATATTTTTGCGGGAAACAATAAGAATCTATTGAGAGGATCTGCAGCAGAAAAACAAACTCCATACAAACATCACAAGTTCATGGAGAATGTTCATGCACTGCAATAATATGGATGAATCCTAAGGTTGACCAAGGGTTGACATATGTGATAGGGTAAAATTTAACAAGGGTTTTGAAGGGTTTGTTCTTCAATCATTATCTATTGTACATAGTGATAGAAACTTGGTGGGAATTTCAAAGAGTTATATATGCTCTAGTTTCTCTCCAAAATTTAGGTCAGATTTCTTCAGTAGTTATTGTGCAATTCCATTTTCAAAAAGGAGTGTTTTTCAAAACCCCTCAGGGGTCCAGGTTTTTCAACCTCTCAGGGTTTTTTAAAAACACTCCTTTTTGAAAATGGAATTGCACAATAACTACTGAAGAAATCTGACCTAAATTTTGGAGAGAAACTAGAGCATATATAACTCTTTGAAATTCCCACCAAGTTTCTATCACTATGTGCAATAGATAATGATTCAAGAACAAACCCTTCAAAACCCTTGGAAAATCTTACCCTATCACATATGTCAACCCTTGGTCAACCTTATGGATGATGGTCAAAGACAATTCATGATAAAATGGTTGGAAACAGTGCATGAATTCTATATTATGCTCACTTCCAGTTGGCAGATTGACACCTATTACAATTTCAAAAGTGCATGTCAGTACAAATACCACTGAAGGCATTGATATATTAAACCCTGATTTACAGCTGAATGATGAATGGATCTCATATCTACATGATTGGATGATGATGACAGTCAGCTTGCCAATGCTGAGGAGTGTGAAGAGGTGGATGAAGACCTTTGACATTTTTGCACTCAGATATTTGGTATTTGCTGTTCCCACTCGGTAAGTTGTGTCAGTTTCTAGCAGACAGTTTAGTTCAGCAACAGTTCCCACTGGTATCATCATCATCAATCCTGGAGGATGTCTTTCTGAAAACCCACTTGATGTACTGCACATGTACATTTCAACTTCAGTCCAAATGTTTCCTGCTTACTGTTTGTTGTGGATCACCTCACACTCTTCTCTTCTTTCTTTTTCATCTCCCATTACTTCTCTTGTCCTTTCTGATTCTGCACTCAATCATTCTGATTCCACACTCAATCATCACATGTCACCACCATGACATCACACTCTCCTTCACATGTTTACGTTCTCTTGTATATATAGCTTCATTGTTCATTCAACTCCCTCAGTCATTCTTTTCCTTTGACTGAGGAGAGATCATCCCTTGTGGTGGTCAGGTGTTGGAGAACGAAGGAAGAAAGGAACTCAGACAAATTTCTCAAATCAAGGTTGGTTAGTTTCTCTCTACTACATCCAGAACTGGACAACATCTTGAACCGTGGGAGCTAGGTCACGTGATGATACCTTGCCTTCCTCCTCTCTAGCAATGCCCTTGTCACTATCTCACTCATCATCCTCATGCCCCTCATCCTTTGACATGTCCCCTGAACCACCATCTCCTCCATCTGGGATGTCACCAACCTCCAACTCCTCACTCTGATCATGCACTGGAGTGTGATAATTTTCGAGCCTGTCAAGCTCCACTTGTGTCATCTTGGTCCCACAAATCAGATTAAATGCTCAAAGGCAGTGGGCATTAAAAAGGCCAGTTAGTGGGATCCCATCAGGTGTTTCCATGGTATGAGTTATGCAATTGGGACACCATACATCGCAGTACAGACTAGCAGGGTACTAGTTTGCATTCACTAGAGAAAACATTGATTAGATCACTTCAATAAACCTGTACAAGTTGTCCAGTGTTAAATATAACTTCTCTAGGTGCCCTCTTGAGGACATTGGCATTGAACAGGGCTTTGCATTTGGTTGCATGGTCGATGGCACAGGCCAGGCCATCAAGCCAGTGTTGGTCAGCAAATGCCATGTGGACCACTATGTTGCTGTCGGAAGGCAGGGGTATTGTCTCCAAATGGTCTGCAACCTGTGGGCTCATGATGAGGCCAAGCAGTAGCTCATTTGGGGAGAATTTGTGGCCTGGTAGTATATGGTTGGAGAGGTTCTTCACCACAGCATCCAGGTGTTGGTGCCAGTTCTTTGGTATATCCTTCACAACCATCTGGTTGTACTTGTCTTTGCCAAGGCCCAGAGCACATAGCTGCTTGAGTGTGTTTAGTAGTATTTTATTAGAACCTTCAATCAAACCATTGATCCACAAGCAGTAGGTGGCTACAATGTGGTGTTTAGTGCTGATGCTGGAGCAGTAGTCATGCACCAATTCACAGTCAAAGTGGGAGCCACCATCAGTCATGAACACTTCCAGTGTGATGAAAGCATTCCAGATTTGCTTCAGGCTGTCAATGGTTGTTTTCCCTGAAGCAGACTTGACCTTGAAGGTGAAGAGCTTTTGGGAAAAGACGTCAGCATACAGTCCAATTTTGGTGAACCCACCTTTTCCTGTTGGCATGGACATGTAATCACCTGCCAGGAGCTGGAATGGCCGCCACTGGACAATTGGTTGGAGGAGTGTGTGAATGTGGGCATTGCCAAAGTTTTTGCAATGGCCACACTTGTGGATTGCCAGTGTGATTGATGCATCCAGGAATGGGCTGTATATCCTGTCCACAAGTTGCATCTTGATGGTGTGTTGGCCCATGTAGGTTTTTTCATGTGTGGCTTTGGCAAGGGCAGTGGCTTCTGTCCTGGTGATGCACTCCTTCAGGAGGCAGCCCTCGCCGGGGTGATGCCCCCCAGTTTCCATAAGCACCCATCATCAATGAAGTAATCCTTTGCGTGGTGGGCTGTGCAACGTTGGTCATGCTCAGATGCCTCCTCTGAAACCCTGAGGAGGGCATTGACAACCTCTACAAAAACTTACTCATTCTGGAACCATCTGTGTAGTAATTTATGAAAGTTGGAAGTAGGCTTGCTCACTGTAAATAGGTTGTATTCCAAGCCACATGCTGTTTCCCAGTCCAGGGTAACAGACCAGCTGTCATCCATTGCTATTTGTGGAAGTTCTTCGTCCTTCTGGCTTAGTGCAGGTTAACTCTGCCTGGGATATGTTGGATGTTGATGATTTGGTAGGCTAGGACCCCATCTCACCTAGTGTTGCTGTAGCTTGGCTAGCCAGTCGGCTAGCTATGCAAGATGCAGCTACAGCTAGTAAATTACTTTGTCGAACAGCGTGGTTCGTCATAGTGATGGGGAAGTTTGGTTTGGTCCGGTTTTCAGCCTTTTTTCCCCAAACCGGAACTGAATGGTTTGGTTCCTGCCAAAAAATCCCAAACCAAAACTAAAACCGACATAAACAGTGGACGTCAGTTTGGTGTCGGTCCAAATGTGGTCTGAACCACAAACTGCATGGGCTGGGGGGCCTCACCCCCATCTGACCTTGCAAGAGTGCTGCACACGTCAATCAACGTGGCTAGCCTCATTACAGGGTGGGATTGGGTTGGTGGGCTGCATGGCCCTGTCCTAGTGAAACACATGCGTCGAACATGTGTGTTCTGCCTTGGCTGTTGTCGATTGGGTGTGGTGGTGGTGATGATGATGCCCCGACATGTCAGACGTGTTGTGCATGCGATGATGGGCATGTTGGACGCACGTTGGCCCTGCGTTGGTTGTTTTCAGCGGATGTGTGGTGGTGGCGTATGAGCCTCTCCACGTGGGTGTCCCGACGTGTCATGCGTGTTGTACATGTGTGATGGACAGGTTGACCCTGCGTTAGCCACATTGGTGTTGCATGTTGGTGGTGGTGGTGGTTTTGCATGATAGTGATGGTGGTGGTGGTGTGGTGCCGCGTTCCATTATATACGAATAAAAACAATAAAAACAATAAAAACAACATACCACACAGGAGCGGGGGTGGATGCACCACCCCCCACTGCTCGGTCCATCTTGTTGACTCCCACTCCACTGTTCATGTTCATTTGCGTGCGCGTGCATCTTGGACACATTGTTGTTGGTGTCTGACATGGCCATCCTGGTGGTTGTGGCTGTCGTGGTGGCAATCGTCATTGTCATTGTCGTAGTGGTGGTGGTGGCTGTGGTGGTAGTGGTGGTGGTAGTGGTGGTGATGGCCATGGTGGCCGTTGACTGTAACTTACTGTAAATGTGAGTTAGTGTCAAATCAATAAAATAAATAAAATAAAATGTACATGGGTGGCAGGGAGTACCCTGCCGCCCGTTTTGTCCACCTCAGGTGCTCCATCATCCTTGTTTGGCGTACATTGTGGGTGTTGTTGGTGGTTGCAGAAGTGTCTTGGTGACTTTGGACACAGGGTGCGCAGTAGCATACCATGTCACACAGTATCCTGAAAGTACTTGACAAGTATACAATTGATACGGTGCTACACTTCGCGAGGTAGTTGGGCTGCGGGGGAGCCGTCCGGTGCTGCTGCCGTCGTGTTGCTGCTGTTGCTGCGGCTGTTGGCGTTGTTGCTGCTGCTGCTGCTGCCACTGCCATTGCTGCTGTTGCTGCTGCTGCCATTGCTGTGGCGTTGCTGCTGTTGCTGCCGTTGCCGCTGTTGCCGCTGTTGCTGCTGATACTGCTGCTGCCGTCACTGCTGCCGTCATTGCTGCTGTCGTTGCTGCCGCTGCCGGCGCTGCTCCTGCTGCCGTTGCCGTTGCTGCTGCCACTGCTGCCGCTGCTGTCGTGGCCATTGCTGCTGCCGCTGCGGTTGCGGTTGCGGTTGCGGTTGCCACTGCTGCTGCTGCTGCTGCTGGCCGTCGTGGTTGTCATTGCCGTTGTTGTTGCCGCCGCTGGTGGTGGTGGTGGTGGTGGTGGTGGTGTTGCAGCTGTCGCGCGTCCGTTGGCATTGGGTTGGCATTGGCATCCATCTTGTGCCAAGATGGGTGTGGCCACGACGTGGTCGCGGTCAAGTTCCCTGTCGCAAATGACATTAGTAAAGTTAAGAAAAGCTTGAAACTGACCTTCGCGTTGAGTGTTGATGTTGTGTTGCGTGTTGATGTTGTGTTGCATGAAAGCTACATGGTCACAGCCAGTCACATGATACCATTTAACACAAAATAGTAAGTAAAGAAATACGAAAAACAAATGAAATAAATACCATAAAAATAGCTGCGTTCGCGGTTTGGACGCGGTTTGGAGCCGTTCAGGAAATCCGGCGGGCCTTGAAACCCGGAACTGAACCTGCGGTCTGGTTCAGCACTTGGCTGAACTTAGACTGAACCTAGGGTTCGGTTCGGGGTTTGAACCGGGTTCGGCTAGGTTTGAACCGGGTTCGGCTAGGTTCGGAACCGAACTATGGCAACACTAATCGAAACTGAGAGCGGCGGTTTTGGTTCAGTCTAAACCGGGTTTGGATTGGTCTGAGACCGAACTTCCCCAACACTAGTTTGCCAATGCCTGCGAAAGTCCAGTCTGGGACATTCAGAATTCTGTATTCACTTTGGAATGCAAGCCCTGATGACCTCAGGCTGGCGCCAATCACCAGTCAATACAAAGACTTCAAGGGACTGTCGCACGCTGACCTTCATCTTAGCTTTGAGCAGATCAAGACACTTGGTCACCAATTTTCAGTCATCTTCACCCAAATCCTGTGTCAATACTGCAAATCATTTGAAAAGTATGCACGTGATCCTGCCTTACAACCCATTCCCTGATGTCCACTTCCTCCAGGAGAGAAGACCAAGCAGTACCCTCTTCAGACAACAACCATTGATGAGTCATCAATCCAGGGAAATCTTGCAGTGCATGAAGACACTTACCTTGTGCAACTTGGGCTAGATACTGAGACATTAGGCACAAATAGTGTTGGGGAAGTTCGGTTTGGTCCGGTTTGGGGCCTTTTTGCCCAAACCGGAAACCGAATGGTCCGGTTTCCACCCCAAAATCTCCAAACCGGACCGAAACCAATGCAAACCGTTTGCATCGGTTCGGTTTCGGTCCAAACGTGGTCTGAACCGCATTTGGCTAGTGGCCAGTCCCCCTGCACCATTCTGACCTTGCAACAGTGCTGCGCACGTCAATTGACATGGCCAGCCTGCTTGCGAGGTGGGATTGGGGTGCTGGGGTGCTGGCACACCCTGCGCCGGCATTGAGCCGCACGCGGGCCTCTCCGTGGGTGTCCTGACGCGTCACACGCGTTGTACACGCGGTGGCGGGTTGACCGTTTTCAATGGACGCATGATGGTGGTGGTGGTGCCCCACGCGTCATACGTGTTGTGCACGTGACGACGGCTGGGTTGCAGCCGCTTTGGTTGTTTTCGGCGGATGCGTGGTGGTGGTGGCATAGGAGCGTCTTCGTGTGGGTGTCCGGATGCGTCATACGCGTTGTACACACGACGACGGCCGGGTTGACCCCACGTTGGCCTTCCTCAGTGGTGTTGGTGTTGCGTGGTGGTGATGGTGGTAGTGTTGCATGGTGGTGATGGTATTCTGTGATATACAAATAAAATCAGTGAAAAAATTAATAAAAATACGTACCACGAAGGAGCGGGGGTGGATGCACCACCCCCCGCTGCTCGATAACTGCCACTCCACCCCGTTCACATTCGTTTGCGTGCGCGCGCATTGGAGGCATTGGCATGTCCGGTGCGGTGTTGATCGCTGCTGTCGTGGTTGTGGCCGTCATGGTGGCAGTTGCTGTCGTTGCCGTCGTGGTGGTGGTGATGGTGATGGTGGTGTGTGTCAACCTGTAATGTGTTAATGCGTTAGTTAAGTTCGAATAAATATAAATAAAAAACATACGAGGGCGGCAGGGAGTACCCCGCCGCCCATTTTGTCGACCTCGGGTGCTCCATCGTCCTCGTTTGGCGTACATCAGGGGTGTTGTTGGTGGGGGTTGGTGAATTTGGGTGACTTTCGAAGTCAGCCAAGTACTGTCGGTTTGCGGTTCAAACTGAGTTTGAAACCGTTTCGGCCCGCGGCCAAAGCTCCAAACCGGAGACTGAACGGTTCGGTCTCAGCCAAAATTTCCCAAACCGAAACCGAAACCGGCGGTTTCGGTTCGGTCTAAACCGGGTTTGGGTCGGTCTGAGACCGAACTTCCCCAACACTAGGCACAAACACCATACTGACCATCAATGATCAGTCAACCAATGTTTGCATCCATGGTGGACAGGCTTTGCAAGTCAATGATCTAAATCCCTGGCATGACATATTTCAGCTCAGGTTTTGCCTTTTTCATTTCTGTTTGAATTTGACTTGGGCCCTTCTGCATGTCCACCGAGGCTCACTTCACCAAACTGGCAGTCTGGCATACTTCTTTGCTTTGATGGAGAAAGCACAACTCGGTGCTGAGCATCCTGACTACCACACATTGCTAGCTGCTTTGACCCAGATTCTGCATGGTCTCATTCTAAATTGGTGGCGAGAGGAACTTGGCAACCTCAACGACTTTGCCCCAACAAATTCTACAGCTCAAGATCTCTTGTGTCGTGCTCGGAACATCTTACTGAAATGTGCAACACCTATAGAAATGTGGCAAAAAGGTGCCAAGGCCAAGGACCCACTCATACCGCCATATCCAAATGCACCGAATCCTGTAGAAGACCTCGCACATCAGAACGTTCTTTTACTCACACACGACCTTCTCTATGTCATGGAACTCATGCAGGCCATCTCTTAGGGCGACTTTGGATGAATTGAGGATCTTCTTCCCACACTGGCGAAAATTTTTCATGGCACAGGCTCAAACAACTACTGTACCGAAATCCTGCACTTCTTACCCAATCTCAAGTATATCTGGACACCAAAATCTGCGTGAGATCACTTAAAATCATTGGTTTTCATTACTGATTATCACTAGTGACATTATGCGAGACAATATGCTCATCAACGTTTCAGGACTGCCTGGACACTTCATGGCAGTTGATCTCAACATTGAGCGCTTGATTGGTTACCTGAAGGTACGTGGACAATTATCTTACATGTCAGAGCTAGCCAAAAAGTGTTTTACAGTCCTTTTTCATCACAAAAGGTGTCTGCGCCAACTGGGATCGCTTGGGTGACATCTCCGGCGCTGTGGTTCAATTGCAGCATGTCAAAAAACAAATGATATCAGCCCTTGGTGCCTCATATGAAGGAAAAACACATACCACACCCAGTACCTCATCCCTAGTTTGGAGAGTCACTGACAAGGTTGGTGAACTCGGCCTCGATAAATACCAACCAGGGCAACACGAAAATGACAGGCATTGTAAACCTTATTGAGATTGGGGAGAAGAAGCTCATCTCATCCAGCCTCGCAACATCCAACAAAAAACTTGCATGCATGATTGAAGGAAACTTAGATGGCACTGCGACTCTGACAGAAGATGATGAATTACCCGCCATAGCTATGAGCATCGATGTTGATGACATGTAATTACATACAAAAATGAATCAAAAATGAATCACCCCCAGGCCTCCAAATCATACAAATAAATTTCCTTTATCACATGCTCACCCCATTCATGTGCCCAGTCCATGAGCGCGTTGAGAGTCATGAGATTTGTCTTTGTTGTTTTAGAGATTAACTAATCTTGGCATCACTCAGAATCCACAAGATCTGTCAAACAGCTCAGTGTGGATCAGCCTGGTGTGTATGTGAGTGCCATACATATAAAACTGCTTTGAGGGGCTCGCGTTGCTTCATGGGTCGATACTTCTGTCTTGTGGTGGACGTGTAGATGACTTGCTCAATGAATGTGAAGTTTTGCGCCATCAGGAACATTCCTGGGAAGAATTGAGCAAGATCAAAGCCAGTGTCGGGGTGGCTGTGGCAACAAAACCAATTCATAGACGACGTCACTGTGGATGAGCACATGAGATTGCCAGGAGTCAAGCTGGTCATCACATACCAGTGGGTGTCTTGTCACCAAGATAATTTGTGAAGAATGCACATACACAGCTCCCCAACTGGATACATCGGTACATTGCCACTCTGGTATGTTCTGGTTTTGTTGACATCTTGGTGATCACTTTTATGGGTTGATCTGGATCGCTAAGGTCCACTGGCAACTCTGACAGATTTGTCATCAAGGCCCACAGTTCGTACATAATGAGAAAAAGGGCCTTGATCTATGAGGCATGTCCGCCACATCTGCCTCTCTGCAGAAGATTCAGGATATCTCTGCAAACTCCATATTGAATGACACACGTGATGTCTGGTACGTCAAGACCCTGACAAACAAGAAATATGAACCAAAAACTTAAGAGAAAGGACACTTACTGTTGAAGCACCCAAGGTCACGCACAGTATTCTCGTTGTTCCATCAGGTGAGGAGAAGTCCCAGAACATTTCTTCTAGGTATTCTTCAGACATAAGACTGTGATAATGTTTAATGATACACTTGTGATGCAGAGACTCAGGACAGTGGTTGTTCAGAAATTTTGCTGCATTTGCAGCCTTGTGGCAATCATCGTGGAATATCAGAGTCTTTGGAATTGCTTGAATGTCAAAAGGTTGATTCCCAGTATTGGGAATCAGGAACTGAAGGTTCTGAAAGTTGTTGAGTGATCCTGAGATTGGATGTGTCGCATACATGATATTTGGACAGTTTGATGTAAGGCTTATCATGACATAAGTTGATGGGAACAGAAGTTTATCCACCATGCAATCAATGATGTATGTGCCTTGGAAAAGTTCCTGAAAGCACTTGAAATAGGGTGTCCTTGGTCTAGTGCTGCCAAAGTTCGGTTCAGTCCAGCACCCTGGGCTGAACTGAACCCCGGGTCCAGTTCGGGGTTCAGGCAACCCCCGGGTTGTCTAAACGGTTCACAAGCAGTTCAGAACCGCTGAACCAATGTCTGCAGGTATGTGTTTTTCCCTCCAAACAAAAGTTGTGCTCACATGCCGATTTGGCAAATTTCCGTTTTAGGCACTGAACTTTATTCTCAGCCACCGACAACCACCATGAAAAGCCTCGAACGCAACCGTTCGAGGCAAATAGGTAAGTTTGTACTTTTATAATCATTTCTTTTCGAGTCACTAATCCATTTGTAGGTACTTCTACCAGCCACTGCCAAGTCAGCAGCTACCACAACGATGATGACGACGACGACGATGCGCAATGCAAGCACCAGCAACATCAGAGGTGACAGCAGCAGTGGCACCACCACCAACACCACCACCACCACCATATCAGCGCATCGCCATCAATGAACCACCCCCAAACGAGAGAAAGAGAGCGGCAGGGTTGGTGCAACCAGCCCCACTGCCAATCGTAAGTGTATTTATTAATAACAAAGTCAGCTAATAGTACTTTACACACCAGCCCAATGATGCCCACGCCCACGCCCACACCCTCGCTCTTGCCCATGCCCATGGCAGCACCAGCACCATCACCATCACCAGCGCCAACACCAGCACCAGCGACACACCAGCACCAACACTAACACCAACACACACGTAAGTGTACTTTTTTATTTCTATGTTACTAACTACTTCACGAAGCATGGCCAGCACCAGCACATCACCAGCACCAGCAGCAGCACTGGCAGCACCAGCACAACACCAGCAACAGCAGCGTCAACAGCAGTGGCAATGGCACCAGGGCCGGCACCAGCCAACAACACCAGCAGCAGCAGCAGCAGCAGCAGCGGCATCAACAGCACTGGGGGTGGCACAGGCATGCCCACGCAAACGCCGATGCCCCAACTATGTGAACATGCATGCCGTCGTCCACAGCAATGGCAACGACGGCTCAAACAGAGGCGAGGGGAGCAGCGGGAGCCACGGGGTCACCAGCAGCAGCAGGGACCAGGTCGCCACCCCAGTGAACACCTTGCGACCATGCAGCCCGGCGTCAATTGACGTCGGGGCTGTGTTCGCAAGGTGAAAGGGGTGTGTGCCTCACCAACACAAGGCAATACCCGCGGATACACACAAATTTAAATATTTACCAGAAGATAATGAGTTCCCTAGATAGATGAATAGCTACAATAATATATTGTAATTTTCTTTAATAAAATGCATGATAAGACTAAAATTGAGTGTCCGAACCATTCATGAACTAGTGTTGCCGAAGTTCGGTTCGGTCCGGTTTTTCACTATTTTTGAAAAACCGGAACTGGAACCGTCGGTTCGGTTCAGCCAAATGCCAAACCGGAACTGGAACCGCGTCGAACGGTTTCAAGGCATTCAGTCTGCGTTCGAACGTGGTTCAAACCGCGAACCATCCTCCAAATACCTTGCGTGGGCCAGACGCGGCTGTCACCCTCGCAAGGTAGATGGGGGTGCCTCATGTGAGGCCATGGACCTTAACCTGCTGGTTTCCATGACTTGGGGCGCCACATACCTCGCGCAGGCCAGACGTGCGTCAATTGACGCGGTTGTCACCCTCGCGAGGTAGATGGGGTGCCATCCTCATTGCCATCGTCGTTGGATATGGGGCCGTCATTGGTCGGGCTGTTGGTGTCCATTGGGGGGACGTCGTCGTCGTCGTCATCGTCGTCATGTTGGTGTTGGTGTTGGTGTTGTAGGTCACGATCATCCGCGTTGGAGGCAGCAGGTTGCTGCTGCCACTGGTGTTGCTCTGCTGCTGCTGCTTCCGGCATTGCTGTTGCTGCTGCTGCTGCTGCTGCCATTGCCGTTGCTGCTGCTGCTGTTGCTGTTGCTGTCACTGGGGGTCATTCGGCTGTCGTCGTCGTCATCGTCATCGTCGGGGTGGTGGCATTGGTGGTGTTGCCACTGCCGTTGCTGCTGCTGCCACTGCTGCCATCAATTCACTCCGACTCGCATTCCAACGTGAGGGAGGTTGTTGGGTGGAGTTGACCGCGGACGCTTTCATGTGGTCAAGGTGGGCCACGGGGGGCTGTTCTATGTAAGAAAATGTCAGTAAATTATGAAATGAAGCCATTACTTACCGTGGTTGTTGAGTAACATTAGTGGTGAGTCGAAATTGAAGTCTCACACGTGTATGTTTAAGGTCACATGACCTAAGTTCACGTGACTGCATACAAAAAATTGCGAAAAATTGAGTATATAAATGAGTATCTACATAGGTAAATATATATTACGGTTCGCGGTTTGAACCATGTTTGAACGCGGTTTGAACCGCATGTCAGTGCCAGAACCGCAAACCGAACCAGAACCGAACTTCTGGTTTGGTTCGCGGTTCAAACCGGGTTCAGATCAGTTCCGAACTGAACTTTGGCATCACTATCATGAACCCAGTTCAGGCCCTGAAAAAAAAATCCAAACGGTTCAGGGCGGTTCAGGTTCAGTTCACGTGAAATCCTGAACTGAACTCCAGGTTCAGTTCAGGGTTCAGCCAAAATGGGTCTGAACTGGACTAAACTGAACTTTGGTAGCACTACCTTGGTCAGCACCAAGCGAAGTTCACCAAGTAAACCCCAAGCTTTGTGGAAGGCAGGGAGACCGTAGAGGGAAATTCCAGCTGTGTAGATTGTGTGTGCCTTGTCCACATGAACACTCCTGATCAGTTTGACAAATTGGTGATTCCGAAGTGCTTGTGCAAGCTGAGGCAGGTGGCCGCCAAAACTTTGCAGTTGTTCCCATTGTATGATAAGGACTCTATATTCTCCTGCTTATAAAGCCTGAAAACAAGTCAGGAAATGAGATGACATGTTATTAATAAATAAACTCACTGTCCAAAACTCTTGTTGTGTCTTTATTGATAGCGGCAACAGTCAGTCCATATGCTTGGAATTCAGACACCTGACAAAACCACGCATAAGTAAGGTCAAAACTTGATGGAATACTTACCTGCAAGAGCTGTAACCTCTTCAGGGGAGAAACAACCAAGGAAACCAAGCCGGGGTCCATAAGAGCTGGAAGAACCATGCAGAGCATCTTGCCAGAGCCAGTTCTGGCATTGATAAGGTTGTCCCAACCAGCCAAGAGGGCCAGTGTAGCCTGTAGTTGAAAGACACAAGGTAATTTTGTGCCCTTTGAGGCCACATAGAGCAAGAGACAGCATTTGTAGACCATTTCTGTTTCCAAAGCACTCCCTGGTAATTTATCAGAGGAAAGCTCTTGATATTTTGCAGTCAAGTCGTTGCCAGAGAGGTTCCTGATTGTTTCAACGTCCACTGCAGGCAACGGGGGATCTGCAGCAGCCATTCTCTAAACAGTTGGTCAAGCACAAGGACTAGATATTGGAATATATAGTTTGCAGTGGTTGTTGACCGCTAAGATATTTTGTGTGGAATGAAATTATATTTGCCTCTCTCTGAGAGGGTTTTTATACTACTAGCTAAATCTACTAGAAGTTTCCTGTGGTGAGTAGAATACATGCTGCGCTTCAGCATTATTCATCGGACGGGTGTGTTTGAGTTCCGGGGTCACGTGATACGAATTACTAATCCTTTCCGCGACTATTTGGCCACTATTCCCAACACTCCCCCTTGGTCGAATACTCTTCGACTCGTTCCAGGTCGCAGTAAACATTGTCCATGTATTCCGTTACATGTTCCGCTCTTTCCCGTTCCTCTCTGGTCAATAGACCAAGTTCAGCTGTGAACTTTGCATGAAGCGGGTGAGGTAACCCTTTTGTAAATATGTTTGCTAGATTTTCTTCGGAAGGAATATACGTGACTTTGAGAATACCAGACGCAACGTGATCTCGTAGGAAATGTAGATTGATATCTATGTGCTTCGTCCGCGCGTGGAATTCCGGGTTGTGCGATATAGCAATCGTGGCCTGATTATCGGATCGTAAAATCGATGTTTTGTCCGACCGTAGGTCCAAATCCTTCAACAAGTTTCTATGCCAGATTAGCTGTTTCATGGCATGAGTAGCGGCGACATATTCCGCTTCGGCTGTTGACAACGCAATTGTGCTTTGCTTCTTCGAGCTCCAAGCCACGGCTCCCCCTGCGATCGTGAACACATATCCGCTAATGGATTTCCGGTGCGGGTTGGATCCCCAATCGGCATCGATGTAATGAACAGTTTCCGTCGTAATCCATTGGTCCTTTCCACCATACGTTAGTTCATAATCCATCGTTCCCTTTAGGTAGCAGAATATCCTTTTAAGTGCTGTCCAGTGTTCTGGACTTGGGTTCCATGTGAATTGTGCAATGGTTACAGTTGCATACATGATATTGGGTCTTGTTGCATGCGCAGCATACACGAGCTCTCGGACTCGTGTCGCGTACTCGATCGAGGTGCGTTTCCGCTCGCTCTCGTTGGTTTCGGTTTCGTTTATTCGCAGGACCACGTTCTGGTCCATCGGGGTGGATACCGGCTTGGCATCCTTCATTCCGGCCTTTGCGAGGATCTTCCGGATATAGCGGCTTTGTGATAGGGTGATTTTCTGTTGTTGGTGGTCTCGTTTGATATGGATTCCGAGCAGTAACATTGGCTTTCCGATGACCGTTACCATATATTTTTCATTTAGCTGGTTGATTACCCGCTGATTTATCGCTTGGTTGTTTGCGTAAGCCGTGAGGTCATTGACCCATACGAGTACAATGTAGTGTTGCCAAAGTTTGGTTCGGTCTGGTTTTTCGCTATTTTTGAAAATCCGGAACTGGAACCGATGGTTCGGTTCAGCGAAATGCCAAACCCGAACCGGAACCGTGTCGAACGGTTTCACGGCGTTCGGTCTGCGTTCAAACGCGGTTCGAACTGCGAACCCACCTCCAAATACCTCGCGCGGGCCAGACGCGGCTGTCACCCTCACAAGGTAGATGGGGGGGCTCCATCTGTTTTTGCAAGGTTGGGTTGGGGCCAGGCACTTCCCATGGGCGTCTGCGCGTGCTACCTACCTCGCGAAGAACGGGGACGCGTCAATTGACACGCTCCGTCTGTTTTCGCGAGGTTGGATGGGGCCGGGGACTTTCCCTGGGCGTCCGCGCGTGCTGACGACCTCACGAAGAACGGGGCACGTCAATTGACATGCTCTGTCTGTTTTCACGAGGTTGGATGGGGCTGGGGACTTCCTATGGGCGTCCGCACGTCAATTGACGCGGCTAGGGCGTGTTCGTGAGGTGGGTCTTCGTCATCGCCTCGTCCATTCCCCTCATTAGCCGATGTCGTTGGGACTGGATTTGGGGGACGTACCTGGCTGCTGCCGCTGGTGTTGCTCTGCTGCTGCTGCTGCTGTTGCCGCTGCCGCTGCTGCTGCTGCTGTTGCCATTGCCGCTGTGCTGCTGCTGCTGTTGCCGTTGCCATTGCTGCTGCTGCTGCTGCTGCTGCTGCTGCCACATTCGAAACCGATCCCCCACCAAGGCTCTAGACGGAATGACTCCGCATGAAGCTTGGACTGGCAAGAAGCCAGACGTATCGCATTTCCGGGAGTTCGGATGCGATGTTTGGGTCTTATATCAAGGCGGAAAAAGATTGAAGCTGGCACCGCGATCAGCTAAGATGAAGTATATTGGATTTGTGGAGTCGCAAAAGGCTATCCGATACTACAATGCCGGAATGCGGACTGTTAAAACGGCACGGAATGTTGCATTTCACGAGGATGGGGCATTGCAGGAAGTCCGGATTGTATCTGACTTACCGGGTTTGCAATTCGAGGGGGAGCAGAGTGAATCCGACGACCCGCAAACTCCGGAACCACTGGAACCCGCAACGGAATCACCAGAACCCACTGTAACGGCACCGGAAAGGGCCATTCGTAGACCGGAAACCGAAATAACATACCCACCAAGAGCAACACAAGGAGTCGACCGCAACTACCGACAGTTAAACAACCCGTGTGCACAACCGACACAACGCGAGATACGCGAACCGCTTGATGTACGGAGACCAACGGAATCATCCACAGCGAAACAAAAGGAAAAAGTCAGCGCAGAAACAACCATAGCATATGCATTCTTGAGCGCAATGCAACAAGATAGCAGTCTCACCGACAAGGACCCATGGGATTTAAGGGAAGCCAGGGAAGCCGTAGATTGGGAGAACTGGAAGGTAGCGATGAAAGAGGAATTTGATCAGCTACAGGAAATGGGCATTTGGAAACTCGTAGACTTGCCGGAGGGGCGGGAAGCCATCGGAAGCAAATGGGTTTTCCACCGGAAACGCGATGAGACAGGCACAATCGCTAGGCACAAGGCCCGGTTAGTAGCCCAGGGGTTCTCGCAGAAGCCCAGAGTGGATTTCAGCAAAACCGGAACATTCGCTCCTGTGATGCGGTTCGAGATGTTACAAACGTTGCTCGCGTATTCCGCAGTCAAGGACTGGGATATCCAGCAGATGGATATCAAAGGTGCATACCTTAACGGATGGGTGAAGGAGGAGCTGTACATGAAGCAGCCGGTGGAATTTGAGGACGGAACCGGACGGGTTTGCCGCCTCATACGCCCTATATATGGTCTCAGGCAAGCCAGAAAGGTATGGAACACGGATTTTGATAACATGATGAAGGAATTTCATTATACGAGATTACGGACTGACTACTGCGCGTACTACTATCGGGAAGGCGAAAACTTTTCCATTGTACTAGTGATGCCGAAGTTCGGTTCGGAACCGATCTGAACCCGGTTTGAACCGCGAACCAAACCGGAAGTTCAGTTCTGGTTCAGCCATTTGGCTGAACCGAACCGCTGGTTCAGTTTGTGGTTCTGGCACTGACATGCGGTTCAAACCGCGTTCAAACGCGGTTCAAACCGCGAACCGTAATGTATAGTTACCTACGTAGATACTCATTTAGATACTTAATTTTTCACATTTTTTTCTATGCAGTCGCATGAACTTAGGTCATGTGACCTTAAACATACTCGCGCGAAACACTAACTTGAACGTTACTCAACAACCACGGTAAGTAATGGCCTCATACTATATTTTACTGACATTTTATTACATAGAACAGCCCCCCGTGGCCCACCTTGACCGCATAAAGAAGGCGCCCGCGGTCAACTCCACCCAACAACCTCCCTCGCGTTCCAATGCGAGTCGGAGTGTATCGATGGCAGCAGCAGGCCGCATGTGCAATGGCTTCCGGCCAAAGGAATGCGGGCAGGTTTTTAGCGATCAACATCGCGCGGGCTAACTCCAGTAATGTGCGATTAAATCTTTCCGCCGTTCCGTGTTGCGAGGGTGAGTAAGGGGCCATTGTCTCGATGACAATTCCCTTCTCCGCTGCCCATCTCTCGACTTCCTTGTTGACGAGTTCCTTTCCATTATTGAACCGCAAATATTTAGGGTTTCGATCGAACTTCTTTTTGATCGTGTTAATGTAAGCCTTGATGCGTTCCATCGCCTGGCTTTTCTGTTTCATGAATAGAGTGGTTACGGTGCATGTCGCGTCGTCCGTGAATGAGATATAGTATTTCGATCCTCCGATGGACTCTACGCGTGCTGGGCCCCAGACGTCGCTCAAAGTCCGCTCTCCGGCGACTTTGGATCGTCCATCAGCCTCTTTCGGAAATGGCTGGATGGCTTGCTTCGCCTGAATGCAAGCCTCACAGGTTCGGGAAGGGACACTCCCTTCGTCGATTTCTAGACCCGTGACTAACCCCTTTCTCTGCAGGGTCTCGAGTCTGCTCATTCCGATGTGCCCGTATAGGCGGTGCCATTCGTCCCAAGACATTTTCTTTGGTTTGTCTATGTTTGCCTTTTCCGGCGTGCAGGATTGTGCTCGGGCATTCAAACGGTATAGTCGTCCGTCTTTCCGGCCTGTTCCGACAAGTTTATTCTCCTTCGTATAGAGCCTGCATATTCTGTTGCGGAAGTTAACCCATCCGCCGCTTTCATCGAACCAGCTAAGCGATAGTAGTGAGTTCCATGACTCCGGTACATGTAGTACGTCTCATAGCTGGTGCTGTACGTCCTTTCCGTCCACTGTGAAGTGTAAGGCGACGGTTCCGCGACCAAGAGCTCGAGCGGCTACCTTTCCTAGTCCTTGAACGGTAGCTTCGTCCAGAGTTTTGTACGTGATAAATGCGTTTCAGGAATTGCTGATGTGACTTGTCGTTCCGGAATCCAGTAACCAATCGTAGTTTGAAATATTGTCTGTATTCACTGCGTATGCTACGTCCTGTAACATATTATTGACATTGTCCGCAGCTTGATTCGATCGGTTCCGTTGGTTTCCACCCTTTCTGGTGCTCTTTCCTTTCCCTTTCGGCCCTTGCCCTTCCTTTCCGCCACCTTTAGACCAGCAGTCCTTTGCCATATGTCCCTTTTTGTGGCAGTTGAAGCATTCCGTTTCGGAATCGGCCACTTTCTGCTTTCCGTTACCCTTTCCGTCACGCTTTCCAGTGAACCTCCCGTGCATAGCGACGTTGTTAGGATCTCACGGCGCCTGCGGTCTTCCTCCAATGGGATCGCGACTAGTTCATGTGACGTCAGTGACGTTCCGTCCTTCTTCGAGCCTAAATACGCTGATGTATACAGGTCCCAGCTTTCCGGTAAAGAGGATACAAGTATCATCGCGAAATCTTCATTGGAAACGAGGCTTCCCATCAAGTGGAGTTCCTCCTGTAGTTTCCGGAGCTTCGATATGTGCTTGATTAGGTCGAATCCTTCTTCGGCAATCGACCGGTACAATGCGTGTCGCGTCGCTAGTATTCCGAGCTTCCCCCTGGATTCCTTTACCAAGGTTAGCTGCTTCCACATCTCACTCGCCGTGTGTGCGCCAATGATATGTATCATTTCCGCATCGCCAATTGTGAGCTCGATCCGCGTCCTCATCTTGGCGTCTCCGCCACGCCATTTCTTCATCACCTCGGATTCCTCTGATGTTGGACGGGATGCGTCCGCCGGGACAGGGGCCTTTGATTCCGCATCAATGTACGTCTCTAACCCAAGATCCCGAAGTACGGCTAACATCCGTCTCTTCCACGGCATCCAATTGTTTCCCTTTAATAACTCGATTTGGTATGATCCCGATGTGTGTGACTTCGTCCGTCATAGTCGGCTAGTATACGAGGTAGTAATGTGATGTTCGGAGGTGCGTGATCGTGTTTCCGTTAAAGCCGTTCAGGGCTCATAACCTATTGGAATATATAGTTTGCAGTGGTTGTTGACCGCTAAGATATTTTGTGTGGAATGAAATTATATTTGCCTCTCTCTGAGAGGGTTTTTATACTACTAGCTAAATCTACTAGAAGTTTCCTGTGGTGAGTAGAATACATGCTGTGCTTCAGCATTATTCATCAGACGGGTGTGTTTGAGTTCCGGGGTCACGTGATACGAATTACTAATCCTTTCCGCGACTATTCGGCCACTATTCCCAACACTAGATAAGATAGCGATAAGACAAACGTGATAAATTTCCTTATTTAGTCTACCCTAATATAGAATATAGAAACTCCCGGGAACAAGGACTCGCCGAGAGACGGTCACCGGTCTAGTCTTTGTCTCGTTATTGTTTACAACACGCCATGGCAGCCGCTCCCAATTCTACGGCTTCAAAAGCGATTCACGGTGGTGCAGACATGCTCGTTACTCTAATCCAAACGGAGAAAACCAAAGCTGCGGCGCGTGTACAACGGGATCTTGACCAAACTCTCCTACATTTCGCTCAATATCGCGAATCATCGGCGGCGGCTCAGGCTGACCTTGAACGTCTATTAAAGGATGCTGAAAGAGCCGCGTGGATGGCCCAAGATGAACGCGCCAAAGCTCTCTCAGAAGCTGCAGCGGCGAACGCGATGCGATTAGTCGCGAGGAGAGAGGCTGCGGAAGCCAGAAAGGATCTCGAACAGATGAAAGCCGCTCTTGGAAAGGTTGGGATTATTTTTGGAACTGACGGCATAATACAATGGCAGGGAGAATGGAGAAATACCGTTCAAGAGCTGCTCGTGGCGGTCAAGGATGGAGTTTCCTCCGAAATACAACCCAACGCTCCACGCAGCACGTTTCCTATCGAACCTGCCGATCCCTTGTCATTTTCTGGAGAGTCAAGGAGCACGCTGGAAGGAAATCAAGACACGGCGAACAGATGGCAAGAACAACGTAGTATCTTGGAAAAAGAGCGGGAGGGGCTGAAGAATGCTCTCGAAAGTGAAATCACCAGCTACATCGCGCGAATATCGTCACTTCACGCCGAGGTAAACGCATTGAACATGTTGCCCTCCTTGCCTTTACATAACGGTGTCGATCGTGCCATATCCTCCGAGCCAGGCAAAGGTACCGAAGGTGATATACTTTTTCCTATCCTTCCTATACTGATGCCTCAACTCCAACTTTTCATGGAACTCAGCGAGACTCCTTGAACCGACTGAATCATTCTCAATCTCACCAATGCCCATAACGCCCCACCATATAATCCCATCGTCTTCCGCACTTCAGACCATTACTGATGCAAGGTTATCATGGACACAAAAGTCGCCACCCTGTTTCGACACTGCTGGAGTCTCAATCAAAATGAGCCCCAGCAATATAATCGACATTGATGGCATGGACGACTCATCAACGCCACCCACACAACCTCACGCCGGGACCATGTTGTCTGGGCAGGGCTTGGCTACTGCGGGCGAAGTGACATCCAAGGCCGACGGTCAGAATTTGCAGGGCCCGAATGTTCAGCTGAAGATCCCAAGTCATGGCTCAGAACTGGATTACATAGTAGATGCGCTTGCACCGACAGGTTTGTGGTTTTTCGGATATCAAGTGGTTGTCGTCAACTTTCATGTCATGAATTAGATGATGGGAAGTTGGCTCTCAAACGCCCCATGTCTTCCATGGAGAACGTTCCTGAGCATCAATCAAAACGAAATAAATTACAGCATGATGTTCACGAGACTAAAATGGAACCGCCGAGCGGCGCCTCCGCATCTACCTGCCCGGCGGACGGCTCAGAGGATGACCATGCCTGAGAGCCTGCTTGTCATGCACCACTCTCTGGAAACTATGGTCAAGAGCTAGCAGACGTGCTTGTTTTCGCTCGGCGACACAAAAGCTGGTGGAACAAATGTGATGGTCCTCCCGATACTAGCTCAGTAACGGCGCGGAAGCAGCAGGGTAGACGGGCGTCATGCATGGGTATGCTCAAATTTTCGGGGCCTATGTTATTTGCTCTTCTCAATGAACTCAGAATGATTAGAACTGACATATAACACAGCAAGGAAGTTTAAGCAACACGAGGACGGAGAGAATCGATCTCATCGACCTTGGACCTAGATATACAAAACCCCTGTAAATCAAAATCAGTGACGACTTCAGGGCAACCCAGTCGGCTACTTGCCGGTGTAATCCATTCCTTGCAACCACAGCAGACCCCGGTCCAGTCATAGTTACCCAGCTTGGCACAACATTTTTGGTTCGGACACATGATCTTTCCCGCCAACTGGCCTTGCTCCAGAAATGGTTCCATCCATGCCATCTGCCGTGTGTTGAGTCATATATAGTAATTTTCAAAAGAAAAGAAAAGAACAATTGTGCGCACGGGTTCTATGAAATATCCCGAACACTTTGGATTGGCCAGCATCGGCTGGTTGGATGGCGGTGTTGTTTCCATTGTCGTTGATTGGTTTACGATGTGACCCGGACGACTCTCCAATGGTCTGGGCAGAGGAGGCTTCACCTGAGAGTGAGCAGCCAGGTTGGAAGAACCCGCAGATGCCGTCATGTGCTTGGGCTGTTCATAAGGCTCGTTTTCGTCGGATAATTGTCGAGAAGTGCTAGTGGAATCTTCAAAAGGATTCGCACAAGCGGATGGTGGGAAGACTGATCCGAGTGAAAGATTGGATGCATTGGTGGACAGTGGCTTTGAGGAATCAACTGAGCCTCTGTCCCCCTCGTCGGCAGTCTCGTATATCGTTGGCGAAGACGTGGATACGACCTCAAAGCTATCACCGGATGATGAAAGCGACAATCTTATGTTGCCGTTGGTGGGACGAAAACTGGATGGTAGCTGTATTTTGACAGGTGCATTTCGCGACATCTGTCATATTCGAGTTAAAAACAAAATGCTTACCAACTCGGAAGTTGGACATGAATTGGTGAGAGAAGCATGAACGGCGGGATCCTGACGGCTGTGATCCACCATATGCTCTCTTGTGGCTAGCTCCTGCCTATGGATAATGAATAATGTTGAATTTCGAGAGAATGGGGGTCGGTCAGCCATTCAACACCAACCTGCACATCTTGCACCGGATGTGACGCGACGCACTTCCTGGAGCCGCAGACACTGAGCACGACGGAATTAAAGGACTCTCGGCGAACATATTCGTATCTGGCAAAGAGCCAACGCCATCTAACGAACACAACACAAAATACAACAAACTCAACAGAGCAAAGCCTGAGGTTACTCACTCGTGATCTCATCGGCTCTTCTTTTCCGAGTCAAGTAGAAATGTCTTGTTGGTTTGTTTTGCCGTGTGACTTTGAATCCAGTCCGATGGAACGTTTCAAGTTGCGCCATGAAACCGTCATTTGGTCTACATTTTTATCCGGTCATGTTACTACTGATTTCGAGCAGAAAAAAAAAGTGACTTGGGTTCTAGAAAACGTACTGGATACCGGGGCGCGCTCTGCGTATGATAGCCAACGCGGCATCACGATCTATATGGCGACTGTACATGAGAAACGCCGCTACGATTGTTGGGCTGCGACCTTGGATAAATATAAAAAGCTGCAAGCGGAAGAGGGAAGAAGGAAGGAAGAGATGCCCTACTGATTCCAGCTTGACAATGTACCAAGACGCGTCTGCCTTTGTCCAGCTCTCCTTGTATGAACACGATGGAAGGTATGAAATGAACCAAGGCATCTTCGTCCTCCCTGTCCTCTATGGGTATTTGGTAATGTATGAAATCTGAAGTCTTTTCGCACCGCGTTGATTAGAGTTGTGCATCGCAGTCGAAATGCGCGAGATAGTTACCTCGGTGTTAGATTTCACTTTCACTTTCATGACGGAGAGAATGCTTTGAATCTGATTAGCGTTGATCCGGAGTCTTTTCAAGCTCGGGAAGCCGCCTAGCCATAAATTGGGGATAACTTCGTCCATGTTTCTCGCAGTGGTGAACGAAGGCAATTTCTCAAAACAAGTGGCGGTGCCGCAAAATGGCTTATGAGAAATTTACAAATTTACTCCCCTTCCTGCTCTCGAATCTCTTGCTCTAGCCTCTCCCTTTCTGCCTGTCTCAGCCTCATGAGTGTCAGTGCTTCATAATCAAGACCTTTGACACTAGTAGATTTGACACTGGTAGGCATCGGCTGTGGTGTTTCTGTTTCGGGCTAAAATGGAAATGGACAAACATGATAATGACGGTAGGAAGAACTGACTCACAAATAATTCTGGAAAGGACCAAAACGATGCCGAAGAATCCGACGTCCGAGCTTGCGGTTGAAGAGCCTCCTTCAAAACCACTGGCGGGATATTTTGTTTGGGCGTTGGCGCACTGAGCTTCCCCATCTTTCTCAACCACCCTAGGATCTGCGGCTCTCCCCCCCCCGCCCAACTCACTTCGACGCCTTGCAATCCTCGTTCCGCTACACCACTCGCACACACCGCACTGAAAGCATCGTAGATTTGTTTAAAGGGGACGAGGGCGATGCCGTTTATGGGTGATTTTTGTGGTGCTTTCTTGGGTGGTTTGAGGGCGAGGACAATGGATGCGGTGTCGGTTTCTCCTAACGGTGACAAAAGGCTTGACAGAGCGTTCGATGTTGTTAGGGTAGGATGGGCGGCTAACGAGTATTTCAGGCGAACAGTTGTGTCCAATGTGCCTAAGGAAAACATTGGATTGGGTTTTTAAGACTGCCACAGAACCTAGCGGTCGCTCCTCACCAAGTACCGGGATATCTTTCTCCTCCGAGATTTCTGCTTCCACGATTTTGTCTTCTTCCGCTTTCAGAATCGCCTTTTCCTTCTCCTGTCTCAAGCGCCGCCCTTCTTCTTTTATTCTCTCAGTCTCTCGCCACCGATCCTCCTCCTCTTTCTGTTTGTCCATCCTGGCTTTTTTAAACGCACGTTCCCTCTCTTCAAGCTCTTCCACGAGCACCTTACGTTTGACGTCATATTTTCCCAACCTGGCCTTTTGTGCTTCCCTCAACCGCAGTTTTGCGTCGAGCGCAAGGCGACGGAGTGGATCAAGGAGTAATTCGTGGGCTTGGTTGAGTTCGTGGAATTTGCGAGCTTTTTATTGGCAGGACGGTCATCGATGGATATCAGATTGTTATGTTGTTGAGTTGTAGGTGTTTTTGGGACGTACCAGCATTGGGGTTGTTAATGTTCTAGTTGTAATACGAAATCTCAGGAACAAGTGCAAACCGTCTCTTGAGAGTGGAGGAAAGTTGGGCGTACTCTGTCTGGGTGGACTTTCAGGGAGCGCTGGCGGTAAGCTGTCCGAATCTCTTGTTCTGTGGCCTCGACGTTGAGCTCGAGCAACTCATACGGATTGACCTGATCGTCCATGTTCAAGTGTGGTTCACGTCGCGTCGCGCCTTATTGTGAACCCTTTGCACATGCAAGAATCTACCTTTCGCGATTAGCGCTTGTAGCTCGCCGCGTTCTTGACTTCGAATCCGCACTTGTAGGCTGCATTATTTATTCCATCACCCGCGCTACCAAATATTCAAGATTTATGCTCGCCCTTTCTTCGAAACCGAAGTACCGTGATGTTGGCACCAGTGTTTGGCAACGAAAAATCTCCTCCTGTCGGACCTGTCTTCCCAACGTAACCCATCTTGACATTAATATTGCTGGCCTAGTCCGGTCACTACAGTACTCGGATTATTTCCGCGTTTGACACACGTCGCGATGGACACTAACAATGACTATATGCGCCCCGATTTTGTAATGGTAACCCGTCGGAGCGGGTTACGTCATATCCGTCGTGCCGAGTTCTGCCGAGTGAAACCTAGCTGCGGATATGTAAGATGGTGGCTGTGTTGCCAAGCAAAACAGAAGAAGCTGTTCAGCTTATAACCGGGAGCAATTCTGTAATGTCCCCCTTTACCCTTTCTCCCCGAAACCGATGAAGCCACCGTTTCTCTCCGTCGTCGTCCTCAGCTCTCTTATATTCACTTGTGCGGCTGTAGACGTACAAGTCGGCGCCAATGGCCTAACCTTCACACCAGACACCGTCGTAGCCCAGATCGGCGAGTCTGTCAACTTCCACTTTCACGGCTCCATACACACCGCTTCCGAGGCGACTGCGAAGTTGAACGACCCCTGTCACACTGAGGGTGGGTTTGATAGTGGGGTTAAAACAGGTACGCAGTGTGTATGTGAGATTGCCTCCTGTATATTGATTATTCGTGCGGGTAGACGGCTCGGTATATACCATTAGCATATCTACTTCCAACTCCATTTACGTATTCTGCACCGTGAGTCGTTCACGCCCTATACACATACCCTCCTCTCAAACACGTCTATTCTATTTGTACAGCCCCACTGCTCGGTGGGAATGGTGATGATCGTGAACCCGGGTCCGAATGACAGCGTGGATGCGTACCGTCAGGCTGCAATCAGTGGTGTCACAGGGGGTAGTAACTCCTCCACCGTCGCATCCCCCGCCACTAGTTCCGTCTCTAGCCCCTCCACTAGCTCCTCTGCCAGTTCTCCCCTCACCACTTCACCAATCTCTGCGACCGTACGTGCCTATATTCACTCATCTCGCGTCCCTTGCTGACATATCATTACGTCCCTCGCCAGTCTTCATCACTGGCATCGGCAGGATCATCTTCCACGGGTACCAGCCCGGCACCCTCCGTTACGAACACTAGCGGCTCGTCGACTGCCACTTCTACCAATACCAATACGGCGTCGTCAACCGGTACGACCTCTAGTGGTGGCTCTGCCTTCATCAATCTGTCAAAGGAGCAGTCCATTATGACTCTATTGCCCCTTTTGTTGACGTATCTGTTTTTCTGAAAAGTTGCGACGACGGACAAATGGAGTTCGACATCGTTGGCATGTCTCTCTCTAATCGACTCTATGTTACTTTCCTGATCTAAATGTCGTTACTTTTTTATCCTGGCTTATTAGAATTTAGATATCTGTCGGATATCGTTAAACTTTTCGTTTTACCTAAGATCTGTTCGCGTGTCACATAGTTGTACAAATCTGTCACGCGCCTATCAATTGAAGGGGTTTGGAATTATGGACAAAAAGGGGGCTGAGTTATCCGCATTCAATATTCAATGTCCGCTTGAACTTGAAGGCCAAATTGGCGTAAACAACACTTCGATCTTTTTGTCCAACCCGGACAAGATGCGCACAATGGTGAGTGAACCATAGAACGCATCTTCAAGCCTTTGCGAAATGTATCTCAATGAATCGCCTAGATCTTACCCATTCAGCCCTATAAAGCTCGTCGTTACTGTATTATGTCCGACCTCTGCAACACTCTCAATAGCCCCGAGTTCCAAATTTAAGGCAGGCCTTCGGTACCACAGGTGGACAACTCTTTTCCTTTCTTCGCCGTGCTTTTCTCAAAATATCTATCTTCATTATACGACTTGTACCAAACAAAAATGGCATATCCCAGCTACCGTCCGACCCTCCCCTCCATTCGCACACTCCACCTCCCAATACCTATAAGAATGCCCCTAGTATCCGCTGTCCACGAATCGTACGAGCTAGATGAGCACCAGGTGTGTTGTATCCTTTTCTCCTCGGCACTGAATGAATTATTTTGCTTTAGGCCTGCACATGTCTAAGTGTACCGCAACAATGGCCGCATTCCCGTCGAGTTTCCTCGACCTCATCACGCACGCCTTCTCCCTCTCCTTCCGATCTCTCTTCTCACTGGTCAACGCCGCAACCGCACGTTAAATTATCCACTGCCAAATTTCGCCTTGTTCCGGCCACACTCGACACCGCGGATGCAGTCATTGTTGTCCCGCCTCCCGTCACGCCAGCTGCATCTGTCGAGAGAGCCAAGCGAGGACAAGCCCTACTTCTCCTCGGCGCAGCGGTGGACCGGTTGCGGCATCCACGGCACCACCACATTACCAGCGGCGCACGTATGCATCCGTACCGCATCATTAGAGGTGCGGATCGCTCCCGGAGATTGTCAACGCTATCCTCGTGATTGAGGGTGTGTGTATAATGTTAAATGATAATTATTTTGTATCCACTACAAACCACACTTGTATTGTTGGACTAGTATGAAGTTGCAGCCTCTTTTATAGTGATACCAATAACTTGCAGTACTAATTGTGCACGCACTATTTGGACCTAGTAGAATTAGTGCTGAATCTTGTATCTCATTCAATACTGCATGGATTGAGATGGTTATAGAGGGAAAGTTGTACTATTCTTTATGGGCTATGTATTCCTGTAATTAAATTTAGACAATATTTAAGGTAGGTGTAATCCATGTGCATCTAATGTCATGTGCTGTGACATCATTGTGACCATTGAAGTTATCATTTTTTGTTAAGTGCACCACAAAGCTCGTTACTTTCCTTATGTCAATTGTAGGCAAATAATGACTGGTTAACCTATGACTATGTTTACTATATATGAAACATTTGCTTGGTTTGTCCATTGACGGAGTTGAAGGTTGTTTTTTTCACTCACGCTAACTTGTGTCTACCCAATTTGGGCAATCATGCAAAATTCTCTTGGCCTCGAAGCTAGATGCCAGCTTGTCCACACGCAGGATCAAAATTTGGTCTGCGCCAATAATTTTGGTTAAAGTAATCCAAAATTCTGGTGTGAACACAATTTGGGTAGGATGCCTCAATTAATTGGCATGCTGATTTCTCAAGTTTTGTCAAGCTTTATCATGTGACATGGGATGCGTATGGATTACATCTACCTTAGTAGATGGTGAGTTGTGGATGGACTGAAAAGTAAACTGGTTTTTTTGACACCCAAAATGATATTGTCCAATTATGCTACAAAATGAAGACTACAAAGAAGTTTGTAGGGAGAAACTTGCTCAGTTTTTCCTTGAACCAAAATTACATCTGTACAGATAGTGTTGCCAAGGTGACAGCTACAAACTGGCTACAAGCTGTAGCTGAGCTGATATATTGGCTTGGCTTGTAGGTGGCTTGGCTAGACTACAGAGCAGCTACAGCTAGTTACAAGATATTCTGTAGCTGTTAGCCACATGAGCTAGCCAGCTACAACCCTTACATATGACTTAATTTTACTAACATAAATAATATTTGGTGGGTATGAGGGAGTTGGATGTTTTCCATAAGCCTTATATACTGATCTGAATGTGCGTGGACCATTGTCTCCAGCCCATGCACATACACATGTAGCAAAAACATTAAAGACACAAATGATGCATACTTTACTTATGCACAATGAACAGCTAAACCCTGTGATGTGACTTTGATGGCAACAAGTACAATAGTGACTCAGAAATCCAGAGGTAAAGTACCTTTTTTGAATTATTGCTGTCTGGTTGATGCCTAGAACATGAGGCAAGGCCATTTCAAGACAATAACAGAATGATGTTGCATGTAATGCATCAAACTGTCAGGGTCAAGGGCAGCATGGCAAAGATACATAGGCAAGTGCCACCATCAACTGTCCTTATCATGCACTAAGCATTCCATCCCATCATTTCAAGTAAGAGACAGCGAGGGCAAGGGATGCCCTCATCTTGGTCCTCGTCTCCTAGTTTTAATCCCATTGTCCAATGCAAGGGTTGACAATCTGTTTATCCCCCTCTGTCATCATCTGCAACTGCTGGCATGTCCACTATGCCATCAGCAACATCCCAGAAGTCCAAACAGCCATGGCACCAAAGTGCCCCCTCATGCTCTCTTTCTGTTGAATCTATCCCCAATCCATCCATCATGTCCTCTGCACCATCTGCTGCACTGTCTACTGCACTGTCCATTTCAGCATCTGTGGCACCATCTGTTATCGTCTCCTCTGTCAGTGTTCCATGTCCTAGCCATGTCTTGACTGCAGCCCACAATGTATGGGCCTTCTTCTTCACAAAGGGGGATACCTGGCAAAATATGAAGACCATCTGTAATTGTTGCAAGTACATAGCTTTGATTTTTATGCTATTATTTACTCAATCACTGTAAAGTACTTTATACAACAGGGATCCTTTGAAACACAAGGACTTTACCTATGCCTTTTCCATGAAGACCACCTATACCAACCTCTGCATCCACCTTCATAAGCACCAAGGTGGAGTACACCAAACTGTGTGAAGACAATGGTTGGCTCAATACCCTTCCATTGGCAAAACTACTTCATGCAGAAGCTGCCCTTGTTAGTCAACCTACCCTCCATGATTCATTCAAGGCAGGTGGCCTGTTGTGCCTGACATTCTCTTCTGCTGCATGTCTCAAGCATTTTGTCCATTTTATTGTTGCAGATGACCAGGTAAGTGCACTGCTTGTTTATCTGCTTTAACTACTGGCAATTTCATGTCTATCAATGTCATCGAGTGCTGTGAATTTTGTGATCTCTTCCTTCTCCTTCAGTCGGACCTAAAAGACTATGATATCCACCTTCATACTAAGCTTTGAGAGGCAGTCATTAAATCATGGGAGGTACATTTCCTTCTTTTAAAGAAGGAACTGGTGGTGTGTGATTCTTTGTTGTATTGATATGTACCTCTGAGGACTCAGAGGCAGTCAGGGTGGAATGACATGGATAAGGCTGAACTTGGACTGACTACTACATCAGGGAGGCTACTTACTGGGTCCAACCATGGGAACTTGATCACATGACTGACCAGGCACAACTACTACAAGTGCCCCTCCTCCTTATGGTGACGTCCTCATCACCATGCTGCTACTAAAAGAAAAAGAAAAAAAGCAAAAAAAACTGACGAAAAAAAAACTCTCCAGTCACAACTCCCAGTCTCTCACTACAAGTCGTGAGGCAGGACCATATCGTCCTCCAAGATCATTGAGGGTGGTAGATGACCAAACCATAACTCTGCTCTGCTCTTCCATCCTCAAATGCCTCACTATCAGGGCTTGGGTCTCACATCACAGGGTAGGGTAAAAAACATTCAAAACCGAGTCCTCATAGCCCAGGGTGTAAGTTCTTGTGATCTGTAAATTGACTAGGTGGTTTGTGCATAAGTAAATATGTATGGTGCTGTTGAGTGATGATGGTTCGTAGATGTCCAATAAATGTCATTGTGGAGCAGAAACAGGATGGAACAGGATAAGGCATAGTGAAAACAAGAATAAAGGAACCATACAGTGTGCATTTGGCCATGAAGTGGCATCAGGGGGTCTTAATATGGGGGACTGGCAATAGTGCACAAAGAGGTCATGGTGGTGACTTGTTTGGGTTCCTATGGGTCTGGAGCAGTTGATGGGGTCAAGGGCAAAGCTGCTGGGAGCTGAATGAGGGTGCATGGGGCTAGATGTGGTACATGAAACCAGTCAGGGGCAGTGACTTGGTGAAACATGATGGGGTCCACAAAATGGCAGGGATAGTCCATTTATGGTGTTGAGGGTGCATAGGGTGCTCTGGGGTTGCAAACAAGTGGGCTGTGAGCTTGACAAGTTGACCTGGGACCAGTTATGTTGGTAGAATGGGGCTGCGAGATGGTGACATGTTGCATGGCTGGGGTGTCTGAAAATGACATCAGGGGCTCGTTTGGTGCAATGAAGGTGAATGGGGGATTCTGGCTGGTGGAACAATGGTGCAGGAAGTCAAATGGGTCCATGGGTTGGGGTATGCGAAAAAAAACAGGGGTCCAATGGTGATGATGTGGTGGATCTGTGGGGTGATGAAAAAGGTTGGTGACCATGGATTTGGGGTGGTGTAGGTGAACGGGAAGCTTTTATACATTGAATGAGGGCCCATGGTGTTGGATGAGCCTGTCTTGGGTCAGGAATGACAAAAAAATGGGAGGTCAAAAAATGGTGACATTTCAAAACACCAGACCACTAAAAACAGCAGTGATGGTTCATTCAGGATGACAAAGTGGAGCAGGAGATCTTGGGATGTCAAATGAGGATGTGGAGGGCCAAATGAATACACATTGGGTTGGGGAGTGCCAAAAAATGTATGTTGTGCTGCAACTGATGGTGAGGTCAAAAAAAGTCATCTCCAAAGAAAGAGTGGTAAAAAAAGTGGGAAACACAGATAGAAAAAGGTCCATGAGTTGAAGATCACTCTCATTGCCATGATGGAGTGGTACCACAGGTACCTCTGAGGACTCAGAGGCAGTCAGTGTGGAATGACATGGATAAGGCTGAACTGGGACTGACTACTGCAGGCTACTGACTGGGTCCAACCATGGGAACATGATCACATGACTGACCAGACACAACTACTTACAATGGACACCAGCACCAGCAACACCAGAACCAGCACCAGCACCAGCACCATGCCAGCACCAACACCAGAACCAGCCCAGCACAGGAACTAGCACCATGCTAGCACCACAGCAGCACCATGCCAACATCAGCCTGGGCACCAGCACCAGCACCTGCAAGGCACCAGTGACAGCAGTGGTGACAATGAGTGCAGTGAGTAGACTGTCCATGGGCAGGGCCAGGGCTGGGCCAGTTATTAGCTGGCCCTCCCTTGAAGGGCCAAGGGCCAAGTCAGCAAACAGCTGGCCCTGAGGGTCAACCAAGGGCTGGCCCAGGCCCAGCCCCCTTAGATGTCAGGGGTACATGTATGTGGTTTAACTGACTCTAACTATGCATGCTTTAGCATTTGCCAAAACACCAAGCTTATATTGTTAGTTTTCAGAGTTGGAGATCCTTTTAGCCTTGGGATACCCCACAGTTTCATAACTCCACAGTATAAAATGCTACCAAAAATGGCTCATGACTGTCTAGGAATACCTACAACTTGAACCTGTATTGCTGACCACATATGCACTGATGATCCTTGAAAATGCCAAATGAAGAAATCCAAATTTAGAGGACTGCAAAAGCTACAAGCTGGATACACAGATACAAGGCTTGATGTGGTAGGAGAGATTGAAGAAATATATTGGAGATTTTGACTTTAATAATGACTATGTAGATTAGAATAACTGTTAATCGAGAGCACATACATCAGTAAATGGGGTTTTGACTTATTTGACTTAGCTGACTTAATCACAAGCCATAAGAGGCTAAGTAAACTAAGTGTCCGATAAGTAGACTAAGTATATCTAAGGCACTAAGTAACATACACTTTTACTTTGTGTTTTTATTTTTCTCAAGACTTTTTTTACTTTTCATATATTCCATTGTCTTTACCCTTTTTTGCTTCCTTAACACTTTTTCGTAGTTCAGTGTGGATGATTATGTAATATACATCGAAGTGGTGAGTCGAAAATTTCTCTAAGTCCAAACTTTGGCTTTATTTGTACACGGTTCGTTTTAACAACAAGGTAAGCGCTACCTCTCTTAAACGACCGCCACAACCTCCTTCTCCACCAGTGACTGTGGCGAAGACCCAACGGCGGCACCACCACCACCACGATGGAACGGCTGCAACACCACCACCACTGGTGCCGACAGCGATGCAACAGCGGCAACATCACCACCACCACCACCACCAGTGACGGTGGCAACACAACGGCGGCAACACCACCAGCGGCATCACCACCACCACCACCAGCGGCGACATAATAGCGGCAACACCACCATCAGTGATAGCAACACAACGGCTGCAACACCACCACCACCACCACCACTGCCCCAGCGACGGCAGCTACACTACGACCACCACCAGAAACGGCACCACCAGCACCAGCACCATCACGTCGGTAGCACCACCAGCACTAGCACACCACGGCAGTAGAACCACCAGTACCACCAGCGGCGACACCAGCACCAACACAACACCAGCACCATCATGGCGGCAGCGGCTACGCTATGACCACCACCAGAAACGGCGGCACCACCACCACCAGTGGCGGCAACGCAACAGCTGCAACACCATGACCACGACCACCAGCAACGGCAGCTACGCTGTGACCCCCACAACCACGACCACCAGCAATGGCGGCTACGCTACGACCACCACCAGCACCAGCTCCATCATGTCGGTAGCACCACCAGCAATAGCCCACCACGGTGGTAGAACCACCAGCAATAGCACACGACAGCGGTAGGACCACCAGCACCACCAGCACCAGAATCAGCACCAGCACCAGCACGGCGGCAGTGGCTATGCTATGACCACCACCAGAAACAGTGGCACCACCACCAGCACAGCAGCAGCAGCAGCACCAACACCAACACCAGCACCGTCACGGTGGCAGCGGCTACGCTACGACCACCACCAGAAACGGTGGCACCACCACCAGTGGCAGCAATGCAACGGCTGCAACACCACCACCACCAGCAACGGTGGCTACGCTATGACCACCACCAGAAACGGCGGCACCACCACCACCAGCATGGCGGTGTAGAGGCTCCGGGCCCTCTAGACCCGAATCCTCTTCATATCCCACTTCGTCCCCGTCCAGTCCCATTCACGTATCGTCGATTCCGCCCGTTTCCGGTCCTTTCCGTCGATTCCGCTCCGGATTCCGCCTCCGGAATCGTTCATACTCAAGATGCGATGTCTCTAACGACCCGGAATCAGTATGTATATAGTTACATATGATATATCTTCGTTTCCCGTTACTTAGTACATAGCACCATTCCCCCTATACTCCGCTCCACCTCTCTACCATCAGTTACAGCCTTCGCTTGTAGTACATGGTTACTACAGCACAGGATCTCTCCCAGTAGTATAAAAGATGTACCCTTATACTACAACATCATTATTACATCCCATCAGATTATATCCTACCATATCATATTGCATCCCTTCAGTTCTATTTCTTAGTCCTCGCTTCGTATCGTCTCATTAGTCTTCGTACTCCACTCTCTTCACTTCCCCTCTGATCCGGAACCCCGGATTCGGGTTGGATTGACTAGACTATAGACACTAAACTCCTCTGATCACTTCTTAGCTGATCACCACTTTCATAGATTCCCATTCGGGTCTACAACCGAACTCGCCGTCACAGTGGCGGCGGCAACACCAGCACCACTAGCACCACCAGCATGGCATCACCAGCAGCCGCAGCACCACCGTTAGCAGCACGGCGGCGGCGGCAGTAGCAGCACCAGCTGGATACTGGGTGTGGCATTACTCGAACATACTGTACTTGTCCTGTAGTTAATATAATAGTAATATATTTTATTGATTTCTGCAAATATCCATTCTCAGTGAAATAATAGAAGAATAAGTACTATTTAAGATTGATAAGTCGACAATAAGTCAGATTTAAGTCATTCAAGTAGAGAGACCTACTTAATTTCGTCTTAGTCGTCTTAGTGCTTAAGACGCTCTAAGACAGCTAAGTGCTGACTAAGAGCTGACTAAGGCGGGATAAGACCGAACCCCATTTCCTGATGTATGTACCACAAACTTTTGAGATAGAGGGCCTGGGCTAACCCTGGGCTGACCCTGATCTGGCCCAACCCTGACCTGGCCCTTATGACCCAGGGCCAGGGCCAGCTGAGGTTGGCCTGGCCCTCAAGGGTCAGGGTCAGGGCTAGCAAAAATGGGTTGGCCCTAGCCCTGCCCCTGGACAGTCTAGCAGTGAGGGTGCAGTGATAGTGTGAGATGGGACAGCAGGGAGTGAAACCATTAGCACATATCCAGTTGTATACAGGTTGTTGAATCAATACTTGTTTAGTGGGCCAGTGCTGTGCATGGCATGAACGAGTTTCTTTTTCCCCCTTCCCACTTCTTTGCTGAATTAAGATAATTGCATAAAGCATGTCACATATGGCATAAGATACATAACATGTGTTGCATATAGTAAATGGCACAGGTAACCCGTGGGTATTGGTGCTGTACCTGTACCCGTACCCGCAGCTACCCCTACCCGTGATCCGGCGGGTTTACCCGTCATTTTGAGCCCCGGATCGTCCAAAACAGTCAAGTATTGGGTGAGTTATGATCAAAACAATGAAGAATGATTGTTTTGATCATAACTCACCCAATACTTGACCATTTTGGATGATCCAGGGCTTAAAATAAAGCTCACGGGTAGGAGAATTGTACCCGTACCCGTACCCGCGGCTACCCTTACCCGTGACCCGTGCGGGTCGCCATACCCATTGAAAGGGTGCACTGCGGTAATGTGAACGGAATCAAATACCAACTCTACCACAGTGCTGTACAAATTCTGAGGGGTTCAATCTCAATCCAAAAGGTTAGTAAAAATACTCAGAGGTGCTCTGGATAGTGGCGATGATGTTTCTGATGCGCGCGATGTGTGCGATGTGCGCGGCATGTGCGAAACAGTCGGCGATGTTTTCAGCGTATACGTAGCACTTTGTAGAAGGAACGCAAAGTTTAATAGAGCATAGCGGAGCTATCGCATGGACAGCGCAGTAAAGAGGTGATATGATAGACTGGAATCAGGGGTATACAAGACATCTCTCTAGTATGTAAACTATAGGGGGTATTTATGCGAAGTTGGTTGTTAGGACAATACAGGGTGAAGAAGGCAAGACAAATAGACGGTGCGCAACGGAACTATGGTGCAATAGGGATGAAATGGAACTGAAATGAAGGGTATAGCACCATGCGAAGCAATTTCCAAAATATCAGGATAGGAGCTATAATGTTTGAAATAAGTGAAACATGTCACATAAAGACTTCCCTGGAACCGGAACGGAATCGGAATGGAATAGGGTGAACGATATAAGTGTGGATGATGTCAGAGAGGCTCGAAATATGTTTCCAAAGGGGGCCGAAGTGCTCCGAAGAAAATTGCCGTAATGTCAAATTATCGCCCGTATTGCGTGCATATCGCAGTCGCATCGCAATGGAGATACATATAAATCGGGATGTTTCGCAGTGAATCGCAGCATGTCCGAGGCTAGAATAGGTCCAATAGAACATTTCCGTGCTTAGGGACATGCGCTGTGTATCACCATGCCATTCACTAGTTGCATATTGCATTATCATTGGTTGAAGCAGGAATTAGTTCATGAAGTGAGAATACCTTTGCCTTGCCTCCACCAATACATTCCATATGAACATTAGCACTGAAAGGTATATTGTCAGACTTGAAAATGTCATATAATTTCGAAGTTTTATTACAAATATAGTGAGCAGACACTTGAAAAGCTAGGAAATGATGCAGAACTAAGAAAAACAGCAGAATGGCTCCATTGGTTAATATAGGTTGTTTTGTAATGTATTTCAAGTAAGCTCTGAAGTCATGTTTTCTGAACAGATTCTGTTGAAGTTTTAACTTACAGCCGTTTGCATAAAGCATGACAGTTGCCACATTTTTTTGTTTATAAGAAAAACAAAGACTTCGTGAAATTTCAAGTGTGAAATAGTGTATCTCATGAAATACTGAATGGATTGAGATCATTGTAGAGGCAAATTTTATCTATTCTTCAAGGCCTTTTCAGCTGTGTTATTACATTTGAGCTGTGTCTAGTGTATGCTGAGCTATAAGCATAATAAGATAGAGTAGCAGCTGAACATTGAATGATAAATAGCTCTGTCAATACCTCTTGGATTGAGATACTTGTATGGAGTAAAATGTTCATTTTTTCAATGTGAATCTGCTCAAATACCGGGATTTTCAATGTTGAACATTTTCTGAGTGCAAGTTAGAGATATTCCTAAATTTGAATGAGATCAACACTATGGATTTAGAATCTGTAAATATTGGAAATCCCGGTATTGGAGCAGATTCACATTGAAAAAATGAACATTTTACTCCATACAAGTATCTCAATCCAAGAGGTATTGACAGAGCTATTTATCATTCAATGTTCAGCTGCTACTCTATCTTATTATGCTTATAGCTCAGCATACACTAGACACAGCTCAAATGTAATAACACAGCTGAAAAGGCCTTGAAGAATAGATAAAATTTGCCTCTACAATGATCTCAATCCATTCAGTATTTCATGAGATACACTATTTCACACTTGAAATTTCACGAAGTCTTTGTTTTTCTTATAAACAAAAAAATGTGGCAACTGTCATGCTTTATGCAAACGGCTGTAATATACATGCATTTATTAGCAAGGCTAGTTGTACAATGATACACAGCAAGCAAATCAAACATGTTGAAGATGACTCTGGCATATAGTTCAAATAGAAAAGAGGTAGAAGCTAATTGACAACTAGACAGAACAAATTCAGCACTGTTGTGGATACTTGTGATTTTTTCAGAGATTTGTGATGTGAAACAAGAGGTGGACTGATGAACAGAGACTAAACTTGGTAAATAAATGGGATTGTCACTTTGTCAGATTGTCTTTATAAAAATTCAATGTAACAGGGCACAGAATGACATTTGGTATGACAAAGACAGTTGGTGTGACATGGACATTTTGTATGACATTTTTAGGAGGCACAAGGCCAATCCCAATGACAGCACATTGTGCCCATGACATTGCAATGATAAAAATCATAAGACATTGTGACATGGATGACATTTTTAACATTTTTGTGAACAGTTTTATAGTTGTTATGACAATAGAAGCCAGATAATAATATGTGTATGTCAAATCTAGCTGGAGAAGATGAATAAACAACATACCAATATACATTTCAGCAGATATAAGAGTAAAATGAAGAAATTCCAAGAAATTCCACATTTTAAGTCTATATATAGAAATATTATGTCAGCATGTGATCTTAAATGGTAAGATATTTATACCTGAGCCAGAAAAGATCTACTGTTAATCTGTAGGTAAAGAAATGAGCTTATACAATCTGAAAAGGTGAAACAATGTGAAATTTTCACATACTTTGAATGTTGACAGGGAGATTGGCTGTCAAATGATAGATTATGACAACAAATAATAATATACACAAGTAGAAGACATTACCAGTGGTCCAAGAAACAAAACAGAGCCACATGAAAGAAAAAGCACAAAAATCCGAAGAATTTTTGACTTGTATGTCCAAAAAAGGAAAGCTTATGTCATCATTGGACCCTGAATAGTCCGCGCACATCACCTGATCCAGGAAACAATTTTTCGGAGTCTGAATAAGGAAAACTGAGCTTAAACGAGCCAAAAAGGTAAAAAAAAACACGATATTTATATACCGAATGGGAAGGTGATGATTCAGGTTCAAGAGGCAAAAGCACAATAAGGTTCAAAGTCTGGGTTCAAATGGTGATCTAACTAATGATTACATAATCATGATTACATAAGAAAATTGACCAAACTAAAATTGAAATACAAAGTAATCTAACTATATTAGATTTATTTATTTGTATTTGTTTGTCATATGACTAAATTGTAACATTACTTATAAATATCTGCCAATAATATCAGTAAATAAGCTCCTTATTTGTCCTTATTTATATCTATTTGTATATATTTACTAAAGCTTAAACAACACTATATAAACTAAAACACATGATAAAATATATATATTAGTATATTATATAATTAGATTTGTTATATGCAGTAAACAATATCATGATGAGTATAAAATTTATCACATATTATATAAAATTACCTTATATAGTTAGACTGGTCACATGTGACTATCACTGTCATAAAATTTGGTATACAATATCAGAAATTACCTTATATGATTAGAGTGATCACATGTGACTCTCACACCTTGCCCTAAATAGATATATTAGTCAGCAGTTCAATTTTCAGCTGATTCCGATAAGAATTAACGTCAGTATCAATATTTTGAATATAATTGGAAGGTAATTTGTCTTTTCTGTGGCAACCCATATGCTTATCTAAGCTTGCCCAAGCATGGCTAGGACCACATGTTATTTTCCAGTATAATAAGTAGAATTATATCTGGTGCCTAAAAAAGAAGTCCTATACATGCAATCAATTTTATTAATTAATTAATTACAAACCCTCACTGAGCCTGGTCTGATAAAGAACAAGTCTTTTAACTTGTTTAGTGGGCCAGTGCTGCGCACGGCATGAACAAGTTCTTTTTTCCCTCTTCCCACTTTCATGATGAAGCAAGCAATAACATTAAATTGCATAATGCATGTTACATATTAAGACATATAACATATGTATATATTGCAAATTGTTCTAATAAGCCCACCTCTCACCTCAGTAATATAAAAGTAGAAGAAAAAAAACTACACAGAGTGTCTTGAGTCTTCATCAGCATCCTCTCTTACTGTCACATCTTCTGCGCTGTATTATCATGCAATATTCTCAGTCATAAAACAAATGTTTAGGGAGTAATAGGTCAACTGCCAAACATAACTACCCCCTAAACAGTATGATAACAATTGACTTACATTTGCTCAACCCTACTTCTCTATAACCTTGAATGTTGCACATAAGATGATAACATAAAGACAGCTGTGCTTGTTGAGTGGGCCAACATTGTACATGGCATGAACAGAGTTGTTTTTCTTTCAGTGGATTTTTATTTATATGATTGTTATGAACATCGATAAGTGATTTTGCTTGAAATATACATGTTGCATAAAAGATAATGTATATAGGATTAATCTATTTGGCTCCCCGGGGAGCTGCTTACAAATCTCCTTTTTTGGGAGGGGAGCTAGGGTCCACGTAGCTCCCCCCATTATTGAATCAGGCGTGTATGTTGCAATACTTACATCTCGATCTGACGATTGGACTAATGCCAAATATATAGGTGGCCACAAGCAAAGTTCAGGGACCCGCACATAACGCACCGCCCCCGATATACTACCAAGCTACCGGGAAGGGTGGTCCGAACACTCTAGGTGAGTCCCTACATATGCTCTCAGTATCAATCTCATCAATATTATTCCTGTGGCCGAGTCCCACTCAACAACGTGGGGCCTAGCAAACGGCGACAACAACAATCACCAACACCAGGGATGAGGAGGCGCCGACGTCAATATCACCTTTATCACCGCTACCACCACATTATCACCACTTCGCGCCACATCGTCGCCACCCCACGGCAATGACGACAATGAGGGAGAACAAGGGCAGGAGGCGGCGCGCCCACATACGGCCCAGGTACGTTCTCAACACTCTTTCCAACTTGTACTAACTGCTTGTGACTGCGACCACGACCACAACCCGGACTGGGACAACGAAACCAATCCTGGGATGATATGCGTGTATGGGATATTGAGACTGGCCAGATTGCAGCTGGCCCCTTTGAAGACCATGAAGTTCTGTCTCGTCAGTTACATACTCGTTGGACGGTTCCTCAGTGCGCGATTGGGATGTCGAGACTGGCCAGATCATAGCCGGTCCCTTCGAAGGCCACACCAGTTCTGTATATTGCGGGGATGGGCGATGACGAGTGAGGACAGGTGGGCAGCAACAGCAAGGGGAACGAGGACGAGAAGTCCCTGCCCTCTTCATGCTGCACAGCTCCCCTGGCCTCCCCAAGTCAAACCACTACCTTGCGAACACGTACGGCCGCGTCAATTGACGTGTGCGCAGCATTCGCGAGGTGTCCAGGATGCCTACCCGGAACCCAATACAAACAGGTCTGGAACCCGAACCTGCGCCCACGAACCTGACCCTACAGGTTCGTGGCAAATGGCTGCACTGAACCAAACCGTGGATAGCATATGTACTTGTTTTTGCTAGAATTCAAGGGCAAGCTGGACCTGTTGCGGCCATCATTGCAAGGAAATCTCATGTACTTATATTTCGAGTCATATTCATGATGCATGCACTTATTATTGATGTGAAGGGACTGATTCGAAGAGTTACATACACTACGTCAATACTGGCAGTTCAATTAATTGTACATAAGCAGGCTCATGGGTTACGCTTTCTTGCTACAAGTTGTTGCATAATGACCACGTTGCCCACACTTTGAGCACTTGCGGCGCCCAGGGCCATCACCTTCCGTGAACTTAACCTTCTTGCCACCCCTCTCTCCTTCAATGGCCGAGGCGAGTCGCTTCTTTCGGGGGCGACCTTTGGTTCGAATTGGACGAGGAGGTAAGATTGCTGGACCTGCCACAGTATTTCATTGCTCACTGCTCATCACAGCTTAGTCTCAAATAAGTAATTGTCAAGATGACATACATCATGGCTTCGAGATCAGCATTTAAACTCTGCAGATCGGCCTCCGTATTGACATGTTGTAAAACACCCTGGAATTTCGAGATGGCTTGATGGTGGATGACCTTCGGAGGTAAAGTTCGAGTGGTGGGTAGGGGCGAAGAATGTCTGTGAAATGGAGGTAAGTACTCGGGGATAAGAGGTACCATCGCCGAGTCGTCTTGACCACCATGACCAATTGTCACAGCCTTAGTCGTCGTGATATCAAAATTCTGGGTCGCGAGCCACCTGTGAATGCGGTTAGACATGGTCAGTGCTTCGTGGAATCACTGACCTCCTGTTGAACAAGCCTAGGTGGAATTTGGCGGGTGACTTTGAGATTCGGAGTATGGCATAAAAGTGGTGACACGGAATGCCAAGGCTCGTTCCCATCATGCAGTCACACACGAAGTGGCCATTTGCAAGTACAGCGAGATAATGAGAGGCCAACGTTGCATAGTGATCAACCCGGAACAGTGCCATGCAATCCCAGCCACGTTCCAGTATTAACTCCAGGAGATATTTCGCCGAGATATGAATAGCATCCTCAGTAAAATTGTTGAGGAGATCCTGATGCAACAATTGGATCTCGGCATCTCTGAAAGCATGTGCAATCAAAACATACCTCCAATGTAGTGATTACCCATTCTGCCTCATCTGCCGGAACATTGATGGAAGGTGATTCTTGAGCATTGGTCACAGCACACTGCAAATCAATTAGCTCTAACGAATGCAAAAAAAAGGTGTACAAACCCAATTTTCTTTGCCAGGAGGCCGAGTAATGGCATTTGCATTGTAGTACAAAGACTGTGACATCTGGTCGTACGATTTCTGAACGGCGTAAGGGACACAATGGTTTCGGAGAAGCTCCAAAGGTTGTGTGAAAAGGAGATCAGTCTGAGATGGATGACGAAGCCGGGCAGTCTGAGTGACAGCATTAGGTGACTTTTGACAACAATTCATAAAACACTTACCTGACGAACATGCAACGCTTCAAGGTCACACTGAGTATCAGCTCGCTCCATCAAGTGCATCGACAATTCATACACAGTCGTCTTGGAATCACCCAGTAACTTGTTGACCGCATTTTCACCCTCTACGTGACCAGATGTGCGAACACCACATGTGAAACGCATGGCGACATAGGTCCATGCCCAAGTTTCGCGAGTTGGCCAGAGCTCGTTCTGAAGGTAGGGTTCCGCGGTTGGGAACTTTGCAATGATGTCCTCCCATGCTCTTTCAAAAGCAGTCAGCGAAACCGAATAATACACACTCCAAAAGGCCTCACGGAATGATTGCAATAACGGTCTGAGAGTGGAAGCCAATTTCTTGACAACATTGCCATCGAGGTGGTTGAGACAACGTCCATGAAAGGATATTTCCAAGGCTGGATGCCTAGAAACGGCCAGCTCTAGTCCCATGTCTGCGTCAGAAAAGAAGACATGCTCCGGACAGGGTGGAAGCACCTCAAACAGGCAATCAAGGGCCCATTGATGCTCGTCTGCGGTCTCGCCCGTGTGGAGCGAGTAAGCGATATTGCGAGTGACAAAAAATTGATCGATGACAACAAAGACATTGAGCGGTAAACCATACTTGTTTCGCAACATGGTGATGTCATTAATGATGACATCACTGAATTGTTGAGCAAGGGACACCTGGCGAGGCGACATCCAAAAGATCCTCTGAAATTGGCGCGTCTCCTCGTTAACTTGAACATGAAAGACCCAACAGTGATCCACATTTTTCAGCTGCGTGAGCTTCTCCACTATTGCTACCAAATCTCCACCAAGCAGTTCCACTGCATTTTGAGCACTTCTCCTTGCACTGTCAAGAATGTTTGCCACTTGGCGCACAGTGAGGGGATGGTCAGGGAACCGACTCGACAACAGCGAGTGAATGTCGGACCTTGACAATGATTTGACGGCTACGAGGTCACGAACAAAGTCCTTCTGTGCTTGGGATGGCGGGTTGTATATTGGGAGGTGATTGTTGTGGGGGGCTGGGTGGTTATGAACAAGATTCACAGATGTGAGATGATAAAGACCTGCAGCCGAAAGCCGGATGTTGACACGAGCCATGCATGAGCACTGCTTGGTTTTGCCGTGTCGATAGTCTGCAGGATCGAGAGTCTTGCCAGACTTAGGTTGATGCTGAGAGGCGGAAGAACACCTAAGGCGAAGTCGTTTGACCTTCCCTGAAGAGTCGTAAGGTGAGAAATGAATGCTTCGGAGCAAGAGAACGCTCATAAATAGCTTACCATCTCTGCTGTGTTCACTTTCACCCTTTTTCCACTCATATCTGCGACGATGCTCATAGACGTACACAAAGTGTACAATGTCCCCCACCGCCTTGAAGAACATTCCAATTTGTGGTCGCTGTGGATCCAGAGGAGCGTCCGGGGACTTGTGCGGGGAACCGCTCAGAGATCGCGGTACTGTGGGACCAAACTTTGCTGATTGATGGTCAGGCGTATGGTAGCCATCATCTGGATCAGACATGGATCCTGAATGCGTTTCTTGAGCATCCGAATCAACCGAAGGTGCTCGGAGGCGAGGAACACCTTGAGCTTGTTCCAGCAAGGGAGTGGACTGCAATCAGGTCAGAACTTTCCAGTGACAGATCTCAATGAGAAACTGACTGACCGCGGTCTCTTCTTGTGAGCGAGCTGCTGCCAAGTGATGGCGCAAGAGCTGCTGCAGCCAATCTAGACGAAATTGCAACGCTGTCTCTTGGGACCAAATGACTACATCCGGGTCAAGGAATGAATGGATGGCGCTGATAGAAACAATCCCGCAAGACCCGCTACCCGGACCCTGGTTAGGTACAGGAAGAGCGCTCTCGGACCAGCTCCCTTGCACCTCTGTCACGTCACCTAGAAACCATTCCAACATCGCAAGAAGAGCCTCATCAGCAGCCCGGTCCATAGAATCACCTTGAAGGACGAGGCGTTGTTCCAACGAGACAATGCATGGTGCCCAATGATCGCCATCTTTGTTGAAATTGAAGGAAATGAATCGGGGAAGGTCGGTAAGAAGCGATTCGCGGAGGTCTGTTAAGGACTTTGAAAAATGTCTTGCTTGATAGGCATTTGTGAGCATTGTGTGAAAGATCGCGGGAAGAAAGAGCACAAAGTGTGCGTTATATCGCAAATTGACATTGCACATAATCTGATAAGCCCGAGCGTCAAGAATGCGCTCACCGAGCCAGTTTTCGCCAAGAAGTTCGTGCAAGGTGCAAAGATCAGGAACACTTAAGTCCTTAGGAAATCCACACAGTTCTGTGTTAACCCGTGAACGAAGAAGGTAGCCTAAGTCGGCAGGACTCAGCAAGGCGTGAGAACGGACAATATCAACAACGGATAATAATCTGGTCACGCGCTGGCGGAACAACGACGCGTTTGACCAACGTCGCGCATCATGAAAGTGCACAGAGAACACAATTCCTGCAATCTTTGCGGTAAGCAGGTGCAACATACTCCCAATGTGGTGATTCACCTTGAGTTTCAATAACCACAGACCGTTTACCCCTTGCATATTGCTCAGATTGGTTGCCTAGAAAGACACGGATGTCTCTCAGAGACGGAATCAAACCATCACCAAGCAGAAACGTGGTGGTCGTGGGCATGGTTTCCGACCATCCAATAAATCGCACCGAATTGTCGGAAAGGGAGGCTGGAATCATCAAGGTGGTACATTGGTCGATTGTGAGCGCCGCAAGATGGCCAAGTGAGAAAGGAACATCGGGAGGCGAAGCTTCGTAAGCTGAGTACCCTTCAAGATACTTAATTGGAATAACCATCTCTAACCCCAGGAGAGACTCGGTGTCAGAGATCTCGCCGGAATTACCACCACCACAGACATAGCCTAATGGAGAGTAAGTTAGATGGATCCCCCTGCCGCTGAAATGAACTCTAAACTCATGTCGATGTCCATAGTCAGGTGGAATGTATGACTGAAGAGATAAATTCAAGGTATTGAACATGTCGAAGGAAGTGTCTTAGAGAAATCCGGGTAGAAATACATGGTGCACTCGCGGTACATATACCGTTCGTGAATATGAGCCCTGGACAAAAAATGGCGGAGGTTGATCAAGAAAAAAATGATGGGGGTATCCTCCCGAGCACTAATCCGCATTCCTTGAAATTAGACCGACGGAAGGGTCGTGAAATTTTTTGACCACGCAGTCAGGCCATTATCATGATGCAATTAGCCCCTACTCTGTCACGGTGCTAACAGAAGCTAGTACATATTGCTACGACGAATTTTGGTAATACATGTGCCTATTTTGACCAGTTCCGATGTTCATCCCACTTCTCCTGAGATTCGATTCTCCACGGGCAGAACTAAGGGCACAGAAAGAGTACATCTGTACATAAATGTGATAAGAATGTCCACATTGACAATCCAATAGACTGACCTGAATCAGGCCATGTTCGGATGTCATTCCGAACCGCTAGAAGGCTCGCCATCCTTGTTCACATCATTGCTGGAAGAGCCTGAAATTTTCAAACGGTCATCTGGACCGGAAGGAACCCTGCTATGAGTGAGGGGTAAGGAAGTATATGGATATGAGTTCTCCGGTCTCAGGAACAGCGCTGACTCCAGATATTTTCCAGGGGTTGTTGCACAACCTGTCGGCACCCAAGCTTCTTTGTGATGCAATGCTGTGTCCCACCACTATGTCAATGTATTTCAGTGAGCCAGAGCGTAAGAGAATCAAGTACATACCAATTCCCCATCAACTAGAGTTAGAATGTGAGCATTCCGTGCATCCCAGAGTTGATTGCCGGAGGCAAACTGGTGCCATCCGAAAGCCCTGTCGATTGTGCAATAACGGGGAACATTTGCCCCGCGGACAATTCGGAACCTAATTAGCAAGGCGTAGAACTGACAAGCTACTCATGAGAAATGTATACAATACATGATGCAACGCAAATCCGGAAACGTGCCCGGGCAGAGTCGACGCCCAAATAATGTGGACTTCTTGTGGTTGTTGTGCAGCAGTGCAAGCGTGAAACGATATTCAGTTAGATCGAAAGTGATCGTACGTGGACTGCAATGCTATTGCGAGGGCGAACGATTTCACTCGTCGCCGTGACTGTCACCAAAGTTTGGACTTGTCAAATCCGAGTCACACCCGCTGGCAGCCCGCACATTCGCTATCTGTGCCCTATGATTGTCGGTAATCTTGACTTGTCCCTCTTACCAGTCCTATATTCGAGGAAGGAGCTCAAAATCCTCATCATTCCTGGGTTCCATTGCTGAGTTGGGCACCAAGGTAACGTCTTCTTTTATTATTCCTTACGTTTGGCCGTTCTAACATTTGTTTCTTGGAGGCACTGAGCGCTGAGCTCCAGTGTGGATATCTCCATGATTGGTCAATTTGTTGTCGGTTTCTACTCTGCCTACCTTGTCGTGGAACGTGGGCAAGTCATACTCGCACACGACGTAAATCTGGCTTGTTCTAAGAGGGCTGTCGTCGCACAGCGCAGTTCTTTGGTGTTCATATCCTTTCAGGTGGGTGGGCACGTCATTGTGCTCTTTACATTGTTGCCATTAAGATACGTTCATTCCACAGACTCTGACTCTCGAGTCCAATCACTTTATTTGCGTACGAGAAAAAGCTGGCGAGCAGAATCAGGTGGTGATCATTGACCTTGCCGACGCCAACAATGTGTTACGTAGGCCCATAACTGCAGACAGTGCAATTGTCAATCCCTGCTCAAAAATTCTCGCACTTAAAGGCATGTTTATCATCCTTTCGTGAGTGAATTTACTGAATAAACCAACAATGTCTTGTAGCTGGCCGGACGCTACAAATCTTCAATATCGACACGAAACAGAAAGTGAAGTCTCATGTTAATAGCGAGGACATAGTTTTTTGGAAGTGGGTATCGGATACGGTCATTGGAATGGTCACGGAATCATCTGTGTACCATTGGACAATCGCGGACCCGACATCACCTCCCCAAAAGATATTCGACCGACATCCAACACTCGCCAGTGCCCAGATTATCAACTACCGTGTTACTGCGGACGAGAAATGGCTTGTCCTCATTGGTATTTCGGGAAATTCCACGAATCCTTCAGCTTTCAAGGGCAAGGGTGCGATGCAGCTTTACAGCAAAGAGCAGGGTGTCAGCCAACCTATCGAAGGACGCGCTGCTGCATCCCCAGCATTGAAATTGGATGGCCATCAGAACCTCACCAAACTGTTCACTTTTGCCGTATGCACAGCGACTGGTGCCAAGGTAAGCATGTTGCTGTGCTCCCGCAGTCACCGACTGATTGCTGCCTCAGTTACATGTTGTAGAGATTGATCATACAGCACGGGATCTACCATTCGTGAAGAAAGCGATCGACGTCTACTTTCCACTGGAGGCTACCAATGACTTTCCCGTAGCAATGCAAGTCTCCAAAAACACACGGCATTATCCACCTCGTCACGAAGTATGGCTTCATCCACCTTTATGATATTGAATCCGGTGCATGTGTATACATGAATCGCATCTCCGGTGAGACAATTGTGTGTATCACGACGTCCATTATATTCTTCTGGTATAGGTTGTAGACATTTGCTTTTGCATCTACATACACAATATTATTTGCGTTGTCTGGATGATCGCGAAGATATGAAAATTTGAGGCACAAGACATCATCAGTTGCAAAAGTGAGATTGGTGATTGGTGAGATTGGAGATTTGAAATTGGGAGGGGCGCCATGACATAGAAAGCGCCTCCGATCTCCGATTGTACCTGGCTTAGTAAGCGGCGCCCCGGGGAGCCAAATAGATACTCCCATGTATATATATGGCGATATCACATTGAATTTTATGTTTTAAGTAAAAATATCGGTACATTATCTAAGTTGAGCTCATTTCTGCTTATATGGCCGATATGTCCATAGTAATGATGGTCACATGTGACTATGACTCCTGTGATCAGCTTAAAATTTAGCATATATAGGATAAAATTGCCTTATATGGTTAGACTAGTCACATGTGACTGTCACCATTGTGATCAGCAAAAAATTTGCTATACAATATTAAAATTACCTTATATGGTTATATTGGTCACATGTGACTGTCACACCTGACCCGAAATGATTACATTAGTCAGCAGTTCAATTTTTAGCTGATTTTGATAAGAATTGAAGTCTGAAGATTTTAAAAGTAATTGAAAGCTAATTTGTCTTTTCTGAGGCAATATATATTTGGATGTTTATATGTGAAGTTATCTCATATGATTAGAATGGTCACATGTGACTGTCACCATTATGATCAGCACAAAATTTAGTATATAATATTAAAAATTACCTTATATGATTAGATTGGTCACATGTGACTATCACACACACACATTGCCTGAAATGGTTATATTAGTCAGCAGTTGAATTTTCAGCTGATTCTGATCAGAATTGAAGCCAGTATGAATATTTTGAATATAATTGGAAGGTAATTTGATTTTTTTGAAGCAACCCATATTTGGATGCTTATGTAAGCTTGTCCAATGATCACATGTGATTTTCCAGAACATCAAGTAGAATCATATCTCTTGCCTAAAAAAAAAGTCCTCTACATGCGATCAACTTTATTAATCAATTACAGCGTATTTCATAAAGGTAGGCCGCAACCAAAAAAAAAAAAAGTTGACCAAGCTCAGTCACTGCCGGGTAGCAGCTGTGGCTGAGCTACAGAAACTACATTTCTTCAGTGAGAACAATGCTATCTAATCCCAATAGTAGTCCTAGCCTTAAATAAGTATATGTAGACCCTTTGAGAGTATTTCTTACAGGAAAAAATACCCATTGGCATTGTCAGGTAATTTCTTGAAGAGAAGCTTTCCATTTTAGGTAGTGTGGCTCATTGATATGTGCATTTAGATACTATCACCATCTAAAATCTTGTTGTATTTCATTTTATCTGAGTGAAAGGTTGATTTTACTACTACTGGATTTTTTAAAGAAGTTTTGGAATACTCCCTGGGTCATTGTAAATATTTTATGAAATTGGACCTTAGGTTTTCCTTTTTTGGAGTAAACTGGCATAGGTGGCTCAAACCTCACCAGAATTATACAACACAATTTTTCCTGAACAAAGTGTCCTCAGCAGGTCTACATATATTTATTTAAGGCTGGGACTACTATTGGGATTAGATAGCATTGTTCTCACTGAAGAAATGTAGTTTCTGTAGCTCAGCCACAGCTGCTACCCGGCAGTGACCGAGCTTAGTCAACTTTTTTTTTTTTTGGGTTGCGGCCTACCTTTATGAAATACGCTGTAATTAATTAATTATGAACCCTTCCTGAGCCTGGTCTGATAAAGAATGAGTCTTTTAATTAATAAATTAAAAGAACTCGTAATAAATTAAAAGAACTCATTGATATGCACTCACTCGCGCTGACCACCGAATCAACAAATAGAACAGGTTCTAGCTATCCTTTAAAATGAGCCCAATATGTTGCGACTTCACAATGGCTCGCTGATACGCAGCGCACGTCCCTAAGCATGGAAACCCTCTATTGGACCTATTCTAGCTTTGACATGCTGCGATTCACTGCGATTCATTGCGAAACATCCCGATTTATATGTATCTCCATTGCGATGCGACTGCGATATGCGCGCGATACGGGCGATAATTTGACATTACGGCGATTTTCTTCGGAGCGCTTCGGCCCCCTTCGGAAACATATTTCGAGCCTCTCCAACGTCACCCACGCTTGTACTGTTCACCCTATTCCATTCCGATTCTGTTCCGGTTCCAGGGAAGTCTTTATGTGACATGTTTCACTTATTTCAAACAGTATAGCTCCTATCCTCTAGATATTTTGGAAATTGCTTCGCATGGTGCTATACCCTTTGTTTCAGTTCCATTTCATTCCTATTGCACCATAGTTCCGTCGCACACCGTCTATTTGTCTTGCCTTCTTCACCCTGTATTGTCCTAACAACCAACTTCGCATAAATACCCCCTATAGTTTACATACTAGAGAGACATCTTGTATACCCCCGATTCCAGTCTATCATATCACCTCTTTACTGCGCTGTCCATGCGATAGCTCCGCTATGCTCTATTAAACTTTGCGTTCCTTCTATAAAGTGCTACGTATACGCCAAAAACATCGCCGACTGTTTCGCACACGCCACGCGCATTGCACACATCGCGCACATCGGAAACAACATCGCCACTATCCAGAGCACCTCTGAGTATTTTTATTAACCTTTTGGATTGAGATTGAACCCCTCAGAATTCGTACAGCACTGTGGTAGAGTTGGTATTTGATTCCGTTCACATTACCACAGTGCACCCTTTCATCGCGACCACTTGTACGACCTCTCAATCATATCACGAACATCTCCGACAAAGTCGCGGATCAAGATAGAAAACCTTCGAATCGGATCGAGCCCCAGACTCTCGCATAATCGTTCGCCTTTCATATGGCAATGCCTCGTTTCATCTTAGATAGACTAACTCGTTTAGAACACTTATCCCCTTTCTCCCACCAGACTCCTTTGTTCTTCCTTTGTTACAAGACCATCTTCATCCTCCTTTCAGCACCATTTTTAGCTATGTTTTCATGTGATTCATACATATTACTTTCTTTCGACACCCCTATTAGAGTAAGTTTCTTTCTTTCCACAACTTTTTACTTCACCTCCGATCTCCAACCATCATCATATAAAATAGCTATGTAGATTACGCTTAACCAGCAGAAAGTGCACCATTCCCCCCTTTCCCACTTCATTGTATCACTCTCAAAAATCATTATGACATTACTTTCTTCGAGCTCAACCATCGCCAACTTAAGTTCAATACCTCAACCCTCTATCATTGTCACGACTTTAATCGCTAAGTTGCACTATCGATTGCAATCGTCGCGATACTCATAGAAGCTAATTACCTCACTTACTCGCAATCACACCAGTTGTAGAGTGTTGTTTTTAGTGCACAGCACCACAACTTGCATATCATTGTAACAATTCTTTTATCATAATGAAATGGCATCCTGAGTAATAAATAAGGAATATATGGTGTGCTTTGCTGGTGGGTGCATAGCACTCTATAGGTAGCCTGCAAAGCTATGTGATGCTACATAGGCAATGACATGGGTATACCCGCGGGTGTCCCGAGGCCGACCCAGACCTGGACCCGCTCCAACCCGTACCCATCTACCCACGGGTCTTGTTTCAGCGGGTAGATGGCGGGTAGCGGCGGGTCAGGTGCAGGTATTGACCCACACAGGAAACCCGGCGGGTTCCAGCCCACATCCACCTCGCATTGCTGACACACACGTCAATTGATGTGGTGCTGTGCAAACGTGAGGAGTGGGGGGGCTGGGAACCACGCGACGAGTGGTTCTCGTGGGGAGTGGGGGGGCTGGGAACCAGGTAACGGGTGGTTCTCGTGGGCGAGAGTTTCTCACCCATCATATCCGTCTCTTTGTTCCCCACACCATCTCCCATTCTCCCCTTCCTCTCATCCTCCTTCGTCGTCTCGAACCTTGCGTACGCGTCAGCCCGTGTTTTAATACCATTGAGCCTTGGCGTTTGCAGGTGCAGTGTCTGGATGGCGGCATCGTAATTCTGGGCTGGTGTGGGCATGTACCTGGGTCGCGGGGGAGGAGCAGGGCCTAGGGTGCATTTGGGCGCGTTTCCTTGCACGGGCGCGGGGTTTGGGGCCGGGGTGGGACTTGAGATGCGTTCGGACGCATTTTGCAGCGGGGACGGTGTGTTTGGGGCTGACGCAGGCACGTGATGCGCCCCCCGTTGGGTTTTGGGCATGGGGCTTTGCGTTTGGACACTATTTGACGATGGGGTTTGGGGCCAGGGTGGGACTTGAGATGCGTTCGGACGCGTTTTGCAGCGGGGACGGTGTGTTTGGGGCTCATGCAGGCACATGATGCACCCCCCGTTGGGTTTTGGGCACGGGGCTTTGCGTTTGGACACTATTTGATGACGGGGTTTGGAGCCGGGGTGGGACTTGAGATGCGTTCGGACGCGTTTTGCAACAGGGACAGTGTGTTTGGGGCTGACGCAGGTGCGTGATGTGTCCCCCGTTGGGTTTTGGGCACGGGGCTTCGCGTTTGGGCACTATTTGATGACGGGGCATCGTGCAACATATTCGGACACGATTTCGCGCAAGGATGGGGCCGTTTGGGTCGACATGGAGATGCCGTTGGTGGGTGATGTTTGCATTGAGGTGGAGGCGGTGGGCACTTGCTGGGGGAAAACAGAGGTGTTGGTAAGGGTCCATTTGTGTTGATGCTGATATGCGGGTATGCCAAGACCCGCGGTCACAGGTACGGGTTTTGCCCAGGTCCAAAAAAGGTAACCCGTACCCATACCTGGCAGTACCCATACCCGCAACCCGTGCGGGTTACCCGTACCCGTGTCATTCCCTAATGCTACATAGAGCCCAGGTGATGCTATGTAGCACTATATATTAGGGACCTTTCTAGGGTGCTATGAGTGCTATGGGTGCTATGACTAAGCTACATAGCACTGGCTCAGGGAACCAGGTTTGCTGATGTTGCACTTGAGGAGAGTTTTCAGGAAGTCAAGATAATTCATGCCAGTACATGTGAAGTGAAGATCCTTGCCTCAAATCTCCTTCTTTGCCCCCTTGTTTCCCCCTTGCCCTTTAGTGGGTATAAGATAGACAAGTTGGAGTGAGAACTCTTGAGGAGGCCATTGTGCTGATGTTGGCAGATTTTCATCTGCTTCAGAGCTGGCATTTGACACTGCATCCTCTTCTTCCATAGTTGGTGACAAATATGGTGGAAAATTAACAAAGTTTACTGCTACTATTGGACTACCAATGTGATGTTCAGGTTCTCAATAGCTCCCTTATTTAGAGAGACACAGCCACCATTTACAGCTGTTTGCATAATTCATGGCAGTAAATGCACTTTGTTCAATCACACAGCAGACAGATGAGGATTTTTTGCGATCAAATAATACACAGATATCCAGTCACATTTTTGAAACTATTTGTGTTGTTATCTCACTTGTGAAAATATTGCAGAAAATAATATTATCCAAAAGTGGTATTCACACAAAAAATAGTGCATACAGAAATTACAATTATTTAGGCCTTTATTGTTTTTATTATTGTGAACATGTATTCGGAAAAGAGAAAATGATTCAAATATTTAGGATTTCTAGACTGACATCTAGCTTTTATTGTGAGGGCAGCATTTTAGACTACTTGATCTCCAGATAATCGGGACCTGGCTTGTGCCTGAATTATCTCGAGACTAAATATCTTGAAGATCTGCCAGATGATAAGATCCACAGATATCCAGCCAGAAATCCTAAATATTTGGGTTTTTTTCTTTTTTCTGAATACATGTACACAATAATGAAAACAATAAAGGTCTAAATAATTGTATTTTCTGCATACACTATTTTCTATATGAATACTGCATTTAGATAACATTATTTTTTCACAAGCAAGATAAGAATGCAAATAGTTTTAAAACTAGCTGGATATTTGAGTATTATTTGATCACAAAAAATCCTCATCTGTCCCCCATGTAAATTGAGAAATTTGGACTTATAAAGGAATTTCCAATGTTGAATTATGTGTCTCATGAAATACTGCATGGATTGAGATGGGTATAAAGGGAAAGTTGTACTATTCTTGAAGGGCTATCTGCTCCTGTAATTATATTTGGACAATATTTAGTGGATGAGGAGTTGTAGATGAAACAAGAGGTAAACCAGTACTTTTTAACATACTGTCAAATTATGGCATCAAATGAGCTCCTATGAATAAGATTGTAGGGAGAAAATTGTCCATTTTTTCAAGGGCTAGAAGTACATCTACTTTATTTTTATTCTTTGAGTCCATGTTGCATCTATATTATGTTTGTCTGTATGGAAGTGAAATACCATGGCACAAGAATCATAAATATGGACTTAATAAAGAAAAACACAGTATATGCATCCGAGTCAGGAAAACACAGGTTTACTTAATCTGACTTAATCAACTTAGTGGACTTAAACACACTTAACCATAATTAAAAGAACTTAATTTTAACTAAGAGTAAAAGTTCAACTTTTATACCAGCATAATGCTACTAGTAGTTGCAGTTAGTACTTGTGCCAGTTCTAGTGCTGGTGCTAGTGCCATGCCAGTCTGTGTCCCTACTTTCATGCTGAGAAGTCAAAAAAAAGCAAGTCCACAATTTACTGTTTGGTCCATGTTCACTCTTGTCTTCACATGCACCAATACCAACACCTGCACCCACCAGAACCACTACCAGTGCCTATGCCAGTACCAGCATGGCATAGCAGAGGGCATCTCATTGGTAAAAAACTCAACTCAAAGTTTCTTTCTCATTGACATGCTTTTCGGATGGTGAGGACAACAATAATGAGGGCGATGTAGAGAGAGCAGCCTTTGTAGGCACGTAATCTCAGTGTTTTGCGAGTTTTGTCAATTTGCAATCTTAAGTCAAAGTGAGGTACGAGTGTGACATAAGAAATGGTCTTTGAGCGAGTGACAGGTGTGACATGGAGTCAACACTCCATGTCCTGCTGTCATCGTCGTTGCGGCTCGTTTTCTTCACCCACCCACCACTCCCTTTCGCCCTGCCTCTTCCTGCACCTCAGAGTTTCTGACTGCTGCCCGGACAAGTATGTTTCCTCCTGTGATCTGAACCCTGCAGGGTGGCCCATCCCACCCTCGCTGCTCACATTGGTTCCTTCCCACAGACAGAACCATCCTTCTCAGGGCTGGGAAGCCCCCTGGCTTTCACCCAACCCTCTCTTCATTCACTCTTCCCCTCTCCCAATTTCTTACAAGTAGCTACATGCCTTGCTCCTCCCTACCTCTCTTCAATCTAAGCTTCACCGTAACGGACTCTCAAAGAGGGGTAAAAACCCAAGAATCTCTTCTTGTTTGTAACTATGGACATAAGCCACTATATAGGTACTATATAGTATCTATAACGAGAAACAAGGGGGAGAACTGGGAGAGGTGATTGGTAAGTGAGAAGAGTGAACTGAATGAATGTAGAATGAAGGAAAATGAGGGAATACGTGCCCAGGGAGATACCAGTCTCTACATCCACAGGGAACTCTAATAATGAGTGCCCTCAGTCATAAACACAAAGATGACGAAGAAATAAAAGAAAAGGGTGGGAACGAGAGTGGGAGGGTAAAATACTCAAATATAAAACTAAACAAAACCTCAATAGTCAGCCAAGACATAAATCTCCAGCATCTCCAATCGATGGGCCAGCTTAGCCACTGTCTGCTCGATAGCATGCAAGGTAATCAGGGTTTCATTGTTGGCAGCAAGGAACTGGGTAGACATGGGTTCGGGTGTTGAGGGTGCTGAGGGTGAAGCTACTCTAAAGAAATCTGTGAGAACCTGTGGAAGGTGATCGGGGGGTATCAGAGTTGAAGGCGGTGATGGCAATGGCGAAGCAAGAGGGAATGAGGTCATCATTGAAGGTGGAAGGTTTGTGGACAGGGGAGGACAAAGGAAAAGGTGATGTCAGGTGCGGGGGCGGTGTAGGGATGGCTGGGAATGACAACAGGGACGCGGACAAGGGTGCAGGGACATGGATGTGGACATAGGCATAGGGACTTGATTGTGGGTGCGTGGGGTCAGGGAACGGGTTTGGGGGGCTGGTAGGTGCAGGTTCACAGTCATAGGGAAGCGGGGGTCCAAGGTCATTGTGCGGGATTGGGAACGATGATGGGTGCATTGACGGGGGTATCGAGGCTTGGATGTGGGTGGAGGGATTCAATTGCCAGTGCATCGGGTTGGGGAATGGGTTTGGGCAGCTGGTGGATGCGGGTTCACAGTTGTAACCAACTGGGGGCTTCATTTGGGCCCACGAATGGACTTGAGGGGCGTTGTGGGGTTGGTCGAGGCTGTAGGTAGTCGAATGGGAGTGGACGAGGCCAGGGATGGCTGGGAATTGGGGACCAAGAGTGGGGGTCGACGTGGGGTGACGTGGCGGCTCGCGTGGGACGAAGAGGGATGGGTGTGGGTTCATTTGGGACAGAAGAGGACCATGCCGAGGTGCGGGGGCATGAATGAGAGCGTGGGGGTGGTTGTATGCGATGGTCATTGGCCTCGGATGGTGGGATGTGGGGGTATGATGTCGAGTGACATGGCATGGCGTTGAGGGTTCGAACGCAGCTGGGGCGGCTTGCACGGACCTGGGAGTGGTCCTGTGGGGCTCTGGGATGCAGTACGAGGTGGTGGGTGGGACAATGAACACATGAGGGGCCGTGGATGTCAAATATTCCAGGTCGTGAGGCATGGTGACATGACACGATGTTGGGGGCTTGAACATGGCGGAGGCAGCTGGAATGGACTTGTGAGTAGTGTTGCCACGGCTCGGTCCGAAACCGTTAGCCGATTGAGCCGAGCCGATGATTAGCTGAGCCGAGCCGTTGCTACGGCTAACGGTTAAACCTCGGCTTAGCCGTGGCTAGCCGTTTTGAGCCGTTACAAAATTTCCAAATTAGGAAATATAATGATTTTGAGGTTTCCGGAGTGTTTGCTGGCTCGCAACTGGTTTTCTGGCATTGCCCAAGGCTCAAAACATCACCAGACGACTGCTGTGCTAATGAAGGATAGATTTTGGTGTAAAATATAATAATACTGAATAATTATTGCATCTACATAGTCTCAATTACCTTGATGAACAACCATGTCGTATTGTAACTTGTAACAGTCACCATTTGATACTGAAGAGATGAAACATTGAGCCATTAAATCTGACCTATAGAAAGAAGCTCACGTTGTCAATGCTTCGGGCGTTACTGAGATGCGAGAGGGTTTGTAAGGGAAGCCATATGAAGACACTCTTGGCTTGCGTTCGTTCTGTTGACCCAAACGTCCAGTTTCGCTGGATCCAGACACTCAATGTGGTTCGTTGTAGCAAATAAGAGGCAGCAAAATTATGTCTCCTAATTTTTACTTTTATTTTATTTTATTTTATTTGGAGGGTCGACATACCTGACTTCAGCAGCAGTGACACCATCGAGGCTGTTTAAGAGTCCACACAGACGTAGCCTTGAAGTGTGAGTAGTTTCAGTTGTGTTCATAGGTGGACATAATGTCACGACTGACGGAGCACGTAAATGTATAGCCATGCGAGAAAGCGACTTGCCTGATTGAAACATATCCCATTAATGTCGTCAAAGTATTATCACTTATGCAGTACTTATGCTAGGATTCGGCTTCAAGAAAGGCTGACGACATAGATATCAAGACCGAGTTCGCCAGCTAAGGAATCGATGAGTGATAGTTTACCGCTATCTTTAAACCCTCCAACCATCAAAGAGTTCCAAAGGGGATCCATTGTCGAGCAGAGGTTGTACATGGCAAGGGCTAAATTGTTGTCTCCAATGCCATGTTGATAGTCTTGGAGTGTGCAAGAGAACCATAAGATGAAAGAAATCAGAATAATTATTGCTATTCGAGAAATATAACTGCTCTCACTGAGATTGTTGACTGCCATCATGATTACATCCTCGACTCCGAATACTCGAACCAGGACAAAATTTGTTTGACAAAATCATGTTCCACCACGAAGGAGAGAATGGTCCTTGCAGGTGGGAGAGTAGGCTAGTCCCATCAAAATTAGACATCATTTTTTGCAATGCAGGGTTCGACTGACTCACCTTGAAAGAACAGATAGTCCAGGGCAAATGTCCAATATATTCCGCTGATGCCCTCAACCGAGTTGTCTACAGGGAGAATGTGAGGATGTTGCTACATGCAGGCTGACACGAAATCACCAAGTGCAACACGCAAATCATTGCAAGTATTATGAGAGAGACCACAGGTAGAAGATGTCGAGACACCCCCAGTACACAGGGGGATAGGAAAAGGCGATGACTTGTGAAAAGTTTGAGTGCCCAGCACTAGTGAAACAGATGGAAGGACGTGAAATATGGACTAGAAAATAAGATGATGAAGGCCGAAGACAGGGAGACGCAGAGACAACAGGGACGAGACTTTGCGGTGCTCAGCACTGGCAAAGATGGTAGAAAGCGACGGGGACAAGTCTTTGCTGGTGCTCGGCACTGGCAAAGATGGTTGAGAAGAACATAAGGCTCTTACGGTCACGGTATGGTGAAGCTCAAGTCTCACGGTCACATGATCGAGTTACTGTTGAGCGCCATTCTAAGTCTTTTCTCTTCATCTCCCCTTGATTGAATCATAGGGAGATTCTTGTCTCTCCTCTCCCCTTGATTGAATCATAGGGAGATGTTCCTTCCTGGTTGTGTTATCTGCCGATGCCGACACTGAGGTTCTTATCTGCCATTTTGCTATGGCTGGCGTCGTCTTCCCCCTACTCTTTGCTTCCCCGGCTCTGGGTACGTTGACTTATCCCCCTCTTCGCAATGGGTTGTCATCCTATTCATATCTTGCACCAGGATCTGCCCGTTTGACACAAGGGACAGATCAAGGCCACACCCTCGATACATGTGTCTGCATGCTGTTTCGCTTAGCACTGTGTTTTTTTAATCTCCACGTTTTTTTCCCTTTGCCACTACTGAGACGTTCATATTTTTTCTATTGTACTTTTACCAATAATTTGTATTTCATGTGTATTTCATACATCCACCATCAAACTCGCCCGGTTATGTCTGCATCTTCAACTTATTCACCACGTTGTACAGGAGAAATGTAATTGTTAGTAGCGTTCATGGCAGGACAATAGTCATACAGCATGCACACAAGTTGCAATACGTCTTGATTGAGATCGGTTACACCCTTGGAAATGTAGTTGAGCTATCGTGTCTGGAGGTCTGTTAAATTGAAATTCACGTCAGTCATCATATATTTGACTGAACTTTGCATAACTCTTTAGACCAATATGCCTCCTCGACGTGGAGCCAAAAAGTCCAAGACGACTGCCTTTGCAAATGGCGCGCTTCAAACATCCTTCCGAATTCAAGGTAGATATTTCACTTTTAAACCCACTCATATACGGTGCTGACATACTCATACATATCCAGTACCTCAACCGTCCACTCCAACTCCTGAAGCGATCCATTGAGACAAAGGAAAGGGTAAGGCCGTTGAAGTAGACATCGACGATCCCTTTGGTCCTGGCTTTCTATCAAGACCTACCATCCCAGCCATTACACCGATTCGACAGGTGGGGCCTGCGATATTGGACTGTGCTCGGCGAAGGATTCTTTCTGCAAAAGCTAATGACCCAAACAATGCAGCAGCAGCTGTCGATATTCTATTTACACCATCTCCTTGCTCACGCCGTCATCGTCAACAAAGGAAGACGCCTGTCGCAGCTTCTTCTCACAACCCACCCAACTTATTCTCTTCTGGCAGCCCAATCATACCCATTCGACAAGTCACATTCCGATTACCATCGAGTTCTCCCAGTGATGGTCCCTTCACCTCACTTTCACCTCCACAAGCCTCAACTTCACAGCAACCTTCACTCCCACTCTTTGACCTAGCAACTGCTACGTCCACGTCCTCACCAACGTCGCCGGTGTCGCTGGTGTCAACGTTGTCATGAAAATACGTCACCCCCATACATTTTTCCTCAGATACCACTTATTTTCATGACGATCTTTGACAGATTGTCAGACAAACCCTTACGATTCACACACCCTGCAGAGCGGGGGAGACATTACATTCGCAAAACCCCTAGAAGGGGCACCAGACCAGATACAAGTACAGATGATGCAATTACACTATTCTACAGTAATCGCATCCGAGACCGACGACCCCAACTGGACGCGCATGTCATCCAGGAACCGCTCAACCTCCCTTTCCAAAGACCTTTCAATCGCTGTGCGACAAACAACCATAAACCTCGATGCCACCCCGAATGGCAGTGGGAAGCCAGACTCACGATAAGTCAGATCCCCAACTGGCTCCGGAGAAGGACCCCTCAGGTCCTCAGACGATGAGCCCCAGCTCACTGTGACTAGCGATGGTATCTCGGGGGACGACTCCTCCGACCTCCACGCATCATCCAATTCTAGAATAAAGACTCAATCAGAAGACCCCAGATGTTCCACCGACCAAAGCACTCACGGTATGGGTCGGCCAGTAACTGGCACAGAAGGACCTTGTGTACCTTAACCAGCGGGCAACACTCCGTGCGATGCCTAGCCTTCCCGCAAGCGAAACACCGACCCAGAGCCCAATAGAGATCCCGATCAGAAGCTGAGAGTTGTATAAGGTGGTGGAACGTATAACAATTAACCTTGATAACTGGGGTTGGGGAGAAGAGCGAAGAAGCCTTGAAGAAAGTGACTTGGTGATAAGGGTGGAGACACATCGCATTTCTGCAGGACAAGCATGCAGAAACCACCAAGCTTTATACACAACCAAGAAGACCCTATCACCAAGAACGGTCCACCGGCAACTGCCAGCAAGACCCGCACGTGACCAGACGTTCAGAACTCCGCTTTCCATCAGACGACACCATTCTTCCCATCATTCACACGAAGACAATAGACACCCCACCCACACCATCACCACCCACACCTGTCAAAGACCGAATCATGACACCATCAATCGCTGCCGCCGTTATCGCTATCATTATCGTATACGCGTTCCTCCTCGCAACAGTAATCCGAGGAGTACGACGAATCCACGGGGTGATCGACCCCGAGATCCCCCTATCAACATTCGAGGTATTCCGACCCCCCACAATCCACGGCAACGACACGTCACACGGCAGCAGCAACAACAACGAATCAAGCCGCCGAGGTGACGTGTCCCCTTGCGGACCCACCCATGACACGACAGGCCGATGCCACGTAGTTACGGAACGTACCGGCACCGCAGTTCCGGCGATGACAAACGTAGGGTACCGCAGCAGAGCTGACGCGTCTACTCACAGGGCGACTAAAAGTGAGTCGGTGCTCATACGACTCACAGAGGCTGCGGGAGGGGACGAAGGGTATAAAAAACATCGAGCGAGAAGCACGTAGATCCCTAACTTTGACCTCTTGTATTACTCCTAGCAGTCGTACTAGACGTAACAAACTTCATCCAAATTACATCACCGAAACCTTATCCCTGAAAACCCTGCCTCTATTACCGCCGACATCGAGCAACCGTTTGGTCCACTGATCCATCACACGACCGCTAGTCGTGACATTAGGTCAAAGTTTTATCCAAACCCTTGCATATGTCCGCCTCATCCATTACGACACAATTCGCCTCCGGACTACGAAAACCAGCCAGCGGCTCTCACTCCCTTACCCCTGACAAACCCGCCCATGACATACGAAGGGCGGCCCGAGAAGAAACCAGACGCCTTTCGGAACGATTCCCAACGAAAGGTACTATGATACCAGAAAGACCCAAGACACCAGTCCAAACTCGTTGGACAAGCACCGGCCTGCCGGAAAGACCCAGAACACCAACGGAGACCACAACCCGTGCCTGGACAAGCACAGACCTACCCAAGCCGGCGCTCACACCAGAAAGCCCTGACCCTACCGAAGACCCCGGTTATTGGGGTGCGGCCCCACTGGAATCCTACCAGGAACCAGGGGACACCGAAGAATCAGGGGACCTGTTCATCAAGAGACGGGTCCACTATAGCGATGATGAAGACCAAGAGAAGGGAGATGAAAGGGAAGGATCGGACCAAGAGAAAGGAAAGGGACCGGCCGAACCAGAGCCCGGAGGCGAGAAGGAACCTCCCAGAGAACCACCTAAGGGAGGTCCCCCAGGCCCCAAACCTCCATACTGGTGGCGCAGCGAGGACAAACCACCAGGAGGACCTCCAGTTGGGGGACCACCTGGCGGAGGCCCACCGGGCGGAGGACCTCCAGGCTGGGGACCCCCCGGAGGAGGACCACCACCCGGAGGAGGACCACCAGTGGGGGGACCAGTCCACTACCATGCTGCTCCGGCACCAGCTCCCAAATTCCCAAAACCAACCGCACCCGGACCATTCACAGGAGACCGATCACAATGGACATCATTTGTCATAAAAGCGCACATCTACTTTTCACACTTCCCAGAGTACTTCGCACGGGAACAAAACAAATGTGTCTACCTCCTGAGCTGGTTCGGGGGAGAGGCCCCAGGGACTTGGGCCACGAACATCCTCAAAACCATGAGCAGACCATTCCCCAGCCCCTTCATCAATCATTTCAATCAACTTCTCGACCGCGCCGCCGAACTATGGGGACCGATCAACGAAGAACAAGATGCCCGAAACGCTCTTGAACGAATTAGACAAACATCCACCATGGCGGAGTACCACACCGAGTTCATCAACTTGGCAACCCAGAGTGGATACAACGAACCGGCCCTAGTACAAATCTTCTACAAAGGCCTGAAAGAGAGCATCAAAAACTTGATGGTGACCATCGTCAAGCCGACCACAGTCAACGCAATGTTGGCTGTCTGCCTAGAATTCGAGGCCCGAATCCGCGATAGGCAGGCCGAACGAAAGGAGTTCGAACGAACAACTCCGAAGAAAGAACCCGAACGGTTCAAACCGAAAGAGACAAAAGGAGGACCTGATCCCAAGGGAGAAACGGTAAAAGCTGGACGTCTTACCGAAGAAGAAAGAACCAAACGATTACGCGAAGGAAGGTGCTTTCAATGCAACCGCCTCGGACACATGAGCAAAAACTGCCCAGACAGGAAGGCCAAGGCCAAGACGGCCAGAGCCGAAGAAAATCATGAAATAACGGAACCAGGGGAGGATTTTCCCCAAACCTGAACAAAGAACCCACGATTGTTCAGGAACCAATCCAGAAAGTTAGCAGCGTGTATCATAGCGATCTTAACCCCCACTCAAGACAAATATACTTTACCGTTGAATTGACCGGGGAAAAGAAACCTATGAGCACACTAGCTATGCTGGATAGTGGGGCAACCAACGTCTTCATGTCTCAAAGAGTTGTCAGGAAAAACAACCTACCAATGAAAAAACTACGAAAGCCACTCGAGCTAAACAACATCGATGACTCGCCCAACATCTCAGGGGACATCACACATTACACCGAAATCGACATGCGAATCAAAGATCATTTGGAGACAACACGGTTCTACATTGCTGACATCGGATCAGATGACATAATACTCGGCATCAACTGGCTACGAACACACAACCCACAGTTGGATTTCGAAAAGGAGACAATCACATTCCCACGGTGCACAGGGAAATGTCAACGAAGAAACTGTGAACCGAAAACAACAACAACAACCCAGCAGATCTCCGCCACACAGCTGGAAGAGACCGAGACGGAAATCGAACAAGAGCTAGAGATGGAGCCGGAGGACTTTCAGAGTATCCACGAAGAGATCAAAGCAGGACGGACGCTATCCTCAATCCTTGCAGAAGCAACTACGATAAAAGAAGGGGAAAGGACATTCGAGGAACTAGTCCCTAGAGAGTTCCAGGACTTCCGAGATGTCTTTTCAAAAGAGGAATCTGAACGGATGCCCAGGCGGAAGCCATACGATCTCTCAATAGATCTAGAACCAGACACCGAACCACCCCGATCGAAACTCTACCCAATATCCCCGAAGGAACGAACGACCCTACGAGAATGGCTAGACGAACAATTAGCCAAAGGATATATCCGAGAGTCCCACTCTGAATACGCAGCACCATTCTTTTTCGTAAAGAAAAAAGATGGAACCCTTCGACCGGTTCAAGATTACCGAAAACTAAATGAGAAGACCATTAAGAACCGGTATCCCCTACCATTGTCACAGCAACTTCTTGACCGGATGGCAGGAGCCGAAATATTCACATCACTGGACCTACGATGGGGATATAACAACATCCGAATAAAAGAAGGGGAGGAGCACAAACTCGCGTTCATTACAGAGTTTGGACTCTTCGAACCAACGGTAATGTACTTCGGCATGTGCAACGTGCCGGCCACATTCCAGAAAATGATGAATGATCTGCTCCACGATGTCATTAATCATTTTGTTATTGTCTATCTAGACGACATCCTAATCTTCTCGAAGAATCGAAAAGAACACACCGAGCACGTGCGAGAAGTCCTTAGAAGGCTTCGAGAAAACGACCTTTTCTGTAAGCCAGAAAAATGCAAGTTCTTCCAAAAAAAGATAGAATACCTGGGACACATCGTCAGCAAAGGGAAAGTCGAAATGGACAAGACGAAGGTCAATGCCATACTCGACTGGCCCACCCCCAAGAAAGTCAAGGATGTCCAGAAATTCCTTGGCTTTGCCAACTTCTATCGACGGTTCATCGAAGACTTCTCACACACTGCGAAACCGATCACCTCACTCCTACGGAAGAACCAGCAATGGGAATGGGGACCCAAACAAGACGAAGCATTCAGCACCCTAAAGAAAGCATTCACCATGACCCCAGTACTGTCAATGCCGGATCAGGAGATGCCCTTCATAGTAGAATGTGATGCATCGGATTTTGCGACAGGGGCCGTGCTGTCCCAACGAGACCAGGAAGGAGTTATCCATCCTATCGCCTTCTTCTCACAAGCAATGAACAATGCCGAACGAAACTACGAGATCTATGACAAAGAGCTCCTCGCAATCATCCGAGCACTTGAAGAATGGAGGCACTTCCTTGAAGGAGCAAAGCACAAAATTATGGTAATCTCCGATCACCAGAACCTCACGTACTTTGCCTCCGCACGAACTCTCACAAGGAGACAAGCCAGGTGGAGCCTATTCCTCACACGCTTCGATTACGAAATACAACACCGCCCGGGGAGACTTGGAGGGAAGCCAGACCAACTCTCCCGAAGGGTCGACCACGAACCCCCAGAGCCAGATAACCAAGGACAGACCCTCCTAAAACCAGAAAGCTTCAAGATAAAAGCAATGCGACGGGGACATGGAAGTGTTATCGAAGACCATCCAATCCTGAAAAGGATCCGACAGTCCGACCGACTCGATGGAGAAGTCCGCATAGCGCTAGAAGCCATCAATCAGAAAAGCCCCCGGAAGCTCAAGAAGGGACTCGAAGATTGGAACACCGAAGACAACCTTGTTCTGTACAAAGGAAAGGTTTACGTTCCAAACGACCCTGACATCCGGCAGGAAATACTCCGATTACATCACAACATATTACCAGCGGGGCACGCTGGAGTCCATAAAACAACCGAACTCGTATCCAGGAACTACTGGTGGCCAGGGATAACCACCTATGTAAAAAAATACGTTGAATCCTGTGATACCTGTAACCGGAAGAAAAACACACCGCGGAGACCACCAGGCCGACTGCAGACAATCCCGACCAACGAACGACCCTGGGAGACCGTCACAAACGACTTCATAGTACAACTTCCAGAATCCGATGGCTATGACTCCATCTGGGTCGTAGCCGACCACACCCTAAAAGAAGCACACTTCATTCCCTGTAACTCCGACATCGACACAGAGCAAACGATCGATCTATATATCAACCATATTTGGAGACTCCATGGACTCCCAAAGAAAATGATATCCGATCGAGGACCACAATTTACCTCGAAACTGATGAAAGGGGTGTTCAAACGCCTCGGGATAGAAGGCGCACTCTCCACGGCATTCCATCCCCAAACAGATGGACAAAGCGAACGGATTAACCAGGAACTCGAGCAATACATTCGGATATTCTGCAATTACCGACAGAACGACTGGGTAAAATACGTCCCGATGGCCGAATTTGCCTACAACAACAGAGTTCATTCATCCACCAAACACTCCCCTTTTTACGCATCACGAGGATACCACCCACACTCCATTATAACCCAAGTTGCCAGCTCCTCGGTTCCGAAAGCCGACGAACTCGCCGATAGAATTCAATCACTCCAAACCGAGATATCCTCCGCACTCCGCCTGTCACAAGAAACAATCAAACACTATTACGACAAAAAACACGCAGAACCCCCAGACTTCCCAGAAGGAACCAAAGTCTGGCTCGACGCCCAGAACATCACGACAACAGCCCCATCAAAGAAACTCGCTGATAAATGCCTCGGACCCTATACGATAAAGAGAAAACTCTCACCCCTCAATTACGAACTCGAGTTACCAGCCAAGATGAAGATCCACCCAGTCTTCCACGTAAACCTTCTATACCCACACAAACCCGATCCGATCGAAGGCCGGACACCACCTCCACCCCCGCCAATTGTCGTAGAAGGGGAAGAACGGTACGAAGTAGAGAAAGTACTTGATGGCTGGCTATGGCGCAACCAAAAACAGTACCTGATCAAGTGGGAGGGATATAATACCTCTGAAAATTCATGGGAACCACTCCGAAATCTCGAAGGCGCCGCAGAAGCAATCGAAGATTTCCACAACGAACACCCTGACTTCAACTGGAAGAAACGACAGCGCCACCAATCATCCTCGAGAATCTCCGGTGATTCATAGGAGGGGGGTAATGTCATGAAAATACGTCACCCCCATACATTTTTCCTCAGATACCACTTATTTTCATGACGATCTTTGACAGATTGTCAGACAAACCCTTACGATTCACACACCCTGCAGAGCGGGGGAGACATTACATTCGCAAAACCCCTAGAAGGGGCACCAGACCAGATACAAGTACAGATGATGCAATTACACTATTCTACAGTAATCGCATCCGAGACCGACGACCCCAACTGGACGCGCATGTCATCCAGGAACCGCTCAACCTCCCTTTCCAAAGACCTTTCAATCGCTGTGCGACAAACAACCATAAACCTCGATGCCACCCCGAATGGCAGTGGGAAGCCAGACTCACGATAAGTCAGATCCCCAACTGGCTCCGGAGAAGGACCCCTCAGGTCCTCAGACGATGAGCCCCAGCTCACTGTGACTAGCGATGGTATCTCGGGGGACGACTCCTCCGACCTCCACGCATCATCCAATTCTAGAATAAAGACTCAATCAGAAGACCCCAGATGTTCCACCGACCAAAGCACTCACGGTATGGGTCGGCCAGTAACTGGCACAGAAGGACCTTGTGTACCTTAACCAGCGGGCAACACTCCGTGCGATGCCTAGCCTTCCCGCAAGCGAAACACCGACCCAGAGCCCAATAGAGATCCCGATCAGAAGCTGAGAGTTGTATAAGGTGGTGGAACGTATAACAATTAACCTTGATAACTGGGGTTGGGGAGAAGAGCGAAGAAGCCTTGAAGAAAGTGACTTGGTGATAAGGGTGGAGACACATCGCATTTCTGCAGGACAAGCATGCAGAAACCACCAAGCTTTATACACAACCAAGAAGACCCTATCACCAAGAACGGTCCACCGGCAACTGCCAGCAAGACCCGCACGTGACCAGACGTTCAGAACTCCGCTTTCCATCAGACGACACCATTCTTCCCATCATTCACACGAAGACAATAGACACCCCACCCACACCATCACCACCCACACCTGTCAAAGACCGAATCATGACACCATCAATCGCTGCCGCCGTTATCGCTATCATTATCGTATACGCGTTCCTCCTCGCAACAGTAATCCGAGGAGTACGACGAATCCACGGGGTGATCGACCCCGAGATCCCCCTATCAACATTCGAGGTATTCCGACCCCCCACGATCCACGGCAACGACACGTCACACGGCAGCAGCAACAACAACGAATCAAGCCGCCGAGGTGACGTGTCCCCTTGCGGACCCACCCATGACACGACAGGCCGATGCCACGTAGTTACGGAACGTACCGGCACCGCAGTTCCGGCGATGACAAACGTAGGGTACCGCAGCAGAGCTGACGCGTCTACTCACAGGGCGACTAAAAGTGAGTCGGTGCTCATACGACTCACAGAGGCTGCGGGAGGGGACGAAGGGTATAAAAAACATCGAGCGAGAAGCACGTAGATCCCTAACTTTGACCTCTTGTATTACTCCTAGCAGTCGTACTAGACGTAACAAACTTCATCCAAATTACATCACCGAAACCTTATCCCTGAAAACCCTGCCTCTATTACCGCCGACATCGAGCAACCGTTTGGTCCACTGATCCATCACACGACCGCTAGTCGTGACAAACGTCCAGCTCTAAGTCTAGTGGGTCAGAATCCAACCATAACCCACGGCCACCTGCAGCAAATCCGGCAACTCGTTCATCGCGAACGAATGGTCCCGCAGGCAACAAGTCTCGTCACATCGCATCGGACGTGTGGACTTTCTTCAAAAAGATGGGAAACCAGTATAGTTGCATGTTCTGCAGTGGAGTGGTCCCGAGGGACCTCTCGGGATCGGGGACAGAATCCAACGGAAAGGTCAAAGGTGGATGGGATGATGGACAAGATCAACTAACTACTACATCCAGAAAGGCTACTGACTAAGGGACTGGTCACGTGATCTGTCAGGCACAACCACTACAAGTGCCCCCCTTCTCTGTAGCGACGCCCTCGTCACTAACAAAAGAGAAACAAAATAAAACAAAATAAAAAGAAAAAGACGAAGCAAAGGGAAGGGAAAAGGCAAAAAGAGCAAACCAGAGAAAGAAGAAGGAACTAGTCTACTCCGTGGGGGTCTAAGAATGAGGAGCCCTGCACTGGGTGAGAAGGAAACTGGGATAATGTGCTAAAAAATGGGAAAATGGTGGAATGTGAAAATAGAAGCGGCACAGCGCGGCGCGGGTTCAGCGGGTGGGTCGTTGGGCGTGAGTCAACACAAGGGAATGTGGGGTCGCCGTACGATGCGTGGGCGGGGGTGCGAACGCGTCCGTTTGGGGTGTGGTCGTTGTGGTACGCCGTTTGGATGGGGCCATGGCCATGGGGGTGTTGCGAATGGGCTGGCGTTGCTCGGCACGCGGATGGGGGTGGCCGGATCGCTTGGATGGGTCCTCGTGGTGGTGCATGAACGTGTACGGGTGTGGGACGTGGGGTCGCATGTGGGGAGGTGGGGTATGGTGAGGTCGGGTGTGTTATTCGCGTTGGGGTGACTTTGCTGCCTCGTTCTTGCGTGGGAGGCGTCGATCGCGTTGGAAGTGGGCCTGTGGGGCCGTGAAATGAGTCGGCGTGGGGATTGTGGGCACGTGGATGGGTGGTATGTCGTTGAGTTGCGCTGGGTGGGACCAGACGCTGGAGTAGTGGGACCTGCCAGTCACGTGACCAGGCTCCCACGGTCGACCTAGTCAGTAGCCTTCCCGATGTAGTAGTCAGTCCATCCTTCCTATCCAGTCGACCTTTCCCTCGAGTCCTGCGTGAGCCCCCGGAGTGGTACCTCGGTACCACTCCAACGTGGTACCTCGGTACCACTCCAACGTGGTGATGAGAGTGTTTTTCGACCCACGCACCTCTTTTTCTCTCGGTCTCTCACTCCTGACGTTTTTCTTTCTCGCGAGGCGACCTTTTTTCGGCCTCACCACCCACCGCTGCGCAACCGCGGATTTTTACTTTATTCACGGCCGTACAACACTCCAGTTACCCCCCGGCACTCGTGTTCAGCCCAATAGGGCCCCGCGTCGCCCCCCGTTGACCCAAAAACGCGCCCGCGACCCTTCTCAACACCCAAGCGGCAGGCCACGTCACATTTGCGACCCCCCTGTTTTTTCACTTCATTGTTGTTTTCTTTCGTCATTCCTAGCCCCAGGCAGGCTCATCCGACCCCACGGACCCCCGTTTGACGTACCGGAGCCGCGCGCTCCCCTACGCCACCCCGAATCCACGGTCGCAGACCTTTTTGGTTACACACGGATCCGCCACGTCACCAACGTTGGACCCCCGCTTCTTCGTGTACCCCAACCCACGCGTATCCATCCAAGCCCCAGGACGCACGCTCGACGACCCAACACCCCGTTCTGCCCCAAACGAACCCGTCGCCATCCATTTTGGATGCCCAAGCGCCTGCCACGTCATCACCCTCAACCCCCCGCTTTTCGTATGTCCCGTTCCCAACCCACGTTCGTTCAATCCCCCGCGCCCTCGTTCCATCCACCAGGGCCCCCCGTTGCCCCCCGTTTGCCCCAGACGAGCCCCCACCGTCGTTCTCGGACACCCAAGCCACGCGCCACGTCACCATCGCGCGGCCCCGTTCTGCCAGCACAACCGGCCCAGACCAACTCACCAAACTCGCGGCCCACCCCCCAGAACACCCTGCGTCTCGTTAACGCCCCGAACGAGCCCCCACCGCCGTTTTGGTCGCACCACGGATCCGTCGCGCCCACCCGTTGGACTCCCGTTCTTTCGTGTACCCCAGCCCCACACGGACCCATTCGACCACCCGTGCCCTCGTTCCACCGGCCAGGACCCCCCGTTCATCTCCATTGCGCCAAACGAGCCCCCGCCGTCGTTTTCAGACACCCGCGCCGCGCGCCACGTCACCACCCCCCGGCCAGTTCCTAACACCCTACCTGGCCCCGCGAACCCTCATTCAGCTCCCTGCGGCATCGTTCTCGACCTGGACGAGCCACCCCGATCTCTTCGCGTGATACGCCAACCCCCTCCACGTCGGGATACCATGCCCTTGTTAAGTACAACCCTATGCCCCGTCAGTATTATAGCTTTTATTATAGCCTCGTCCCCCGTTCCCCCGATACTGGATGTCAATCACAGTCTACCTACACGCCGTCACTACACTACGTTCACGCACCCGTTTACCCGATCTCCGCCAATACAGTTATATTTTGGACCACCTGAACCTTCACACTGCGCTAAGTACTTGCTAGGACGATTCGAGGGATCTTTGGCCTTGTGTTGTGAGCCCGAACCCTTGCGAGGGAGGCATTCGAAGAGTATTGAGTTTGAGGAGAGTCTTGTATAGTCTGGTCATCTACCGCCCCCTGCGCGAGGACGACTTCCCGCTTCACGATATAAGGCCCCGGCCTTGATTCGAGGCATTCTGAGGGACTGGGAGTTGTGGCTTGAGAGTTTTTTGGTCAGTTTTGTTTGTTTCGTGTTCTTTTCTGTAGCAGTTGGCGACGAGGGCGTCGCCATGAGGAAAAGGGGCACTTGGAGTAGTGGGACCTGCCAGTCACGTGACCAGGCTCCCACGGTCGACCTAGTCAGTAGCCTTCCCGATGTAGTAGTCAGTCCATCCTTCCTATCCAGTCGACCTTTCCCTCGAGTCCTGCGTGAGCCCCCGGAGTGGTACCTCGGTACCACTCCAACGCGTCATTCACGTGGGCATGGGCTTTTGGGGCCGTGCTAGCACTGTATACGCGAGGAAGTTGGCGCGGGCGTGTTGTGCTGGGCCCATGGGATCGAGGAAGAAGGTGCCGGCGTGGGCGAGGTGTACTAGTCGACTTGGTGACGTGGCAGTTGGGCGACGCGGCAGCGGATGGGTGGGCGCGAAAAGGGAGACGCTGAAGACGGGGGAGGTGAAGGGATGGCTCGTGGAGTCGCCGTATGAACGCGGGGGGATCTCGAGGGTTTGTGTATTCAGTAGAGCGCCTGTGGGTGTCCTAATGAAAAACGGTAAGTCGAATATGGGGACGGTGATATCGAGGGCGCATCTGGCTGCGCGACGGCGTTGTTGGATGCGCCGTCCAGCTCGGCAGCCTCGTGGGGGTCATCTAAGGAGCGTGGGGTGCTGTGGGTGCGTGTGGGTGGTCAGATTTCTGGTGGGCGAAGCTGGTGACGTGGCTGCGCGAAGTGGCTGTGCGGAATGGTGAGGAAGTACGAAAGGTCGTGAGGATGGTCGCGGGGCATGTAGAATAATGCGGACGTAACGCTGGGGCCATCGGAGATTGTTTTCTGTAGTGTTTTGCATGAATTGCTGTGTGGAATTGCGCGGGTGGGCTCTCGGGGGGGTACTCTGTGTTTGAAAATCTCTGTTGCTGTACTCAAAAAGGGTCTGTGCGAGTGGAATGTTGTGGTCTCCGGTGGTGTGGCTCGAATCGCGCTCTCATCACCACGATGGAGTGGTCCTGAGGGACCTCTCGGGATCGGGGATGGAATCCAACGGAAAGGTCAAAGGTGGATGGGATGATGGACAAGATCAACTAACTACTACATCCAGAAAGGCTACTGACTAAGGGACTGGTCACATGATCTGTCAGGCACAACCACTACAGCGGGTATGTGTTTCCACATCCTAGTTATTATATGATGCTGAACGACTTAAATAGAAATATCCATGCAACGAATCCAAGCTATAAGATTACCAAATTTAGTGTCAAGACATCCACCGGGACTATTCGCCGTCACTTGATAGAGGAACACATGAATGTTTGGGTGTCTGGTTGTGACGAGTTGGGCATCAAGATAAATGCAAAGAGTGCCCAGGCTGCCCTGGATGGATATCGAAAGGGTAAAGGGCAACCAACGGGACGGATGCTGCAAGAACGCACATCGTACTCGAGGGAAGCTTTCGTTGACGCAATCATCGAGTTCATTGTCCGCGATGATCAGGTATATTTTTCGATTGTTTTATATTCCTGTATTGATGAGATATCATTATTTTAGTCAATCAATGTTGTCGAATCACCGCATCTGCGTGCAATTTTCCTCATGCTTCGAGAAGAACTTCGGGAGTCGGATATTCCTGGCAGGACTACGATCCGTAAATGCATTGAAGCGACGCTTCAAGAACATTTAGATCAACTAAGTAAAGACATGCAGGTCAGAGTGGCTGCTACCTGCATTTTGATTATTCTTGTTAATAAAGGAACAGCACTCATTAGGGAAGATTTCATTCACAATGGATATGTGGTCCGATCTGAATCGTTCTCCTTTCATGGCTATCACGGCTCATTGGATCCAATCGCATACTGAAGAAACCCCCACTGGCCGTCAACACATTCTCAGATTACGTTCCGACTTGGTGGGATTTCATCGTGTTCCTGGGCGACATGATGGCGAGCATCTCGCCCATGTATTCATATACGTTACTGATCGGCTTATGATTACTCACAAGGTATTCAATATTCAAAGTTTCTTCGTATTCTCGTTGACCCTCATCCTCTCAGATTGGATGGATTACCCTCGACAATGCCTCAAACAATGATACGTTCATGGCCATATTAGAGCGTGAACTTCGGCGACGGAAAATCAAATTTCACAAAATTGAGTGTCGAATTAGGTAGGTGACATGATTTTGTTGCTGCACCATAAGTACTAATACTCTTTACCTCCAGATGTTTCCCCCACATCGTCAACCTTGCTTGCAAGGCTGTGCTAGCGGCAATCACCAATCTCAACTATGTGGCTGAAACCGCTGACAACTTTTACCCTGCAAACTTCTTGGAAGGGATTGACCAAGATCCAATTGCAACTGTCCGATCTCTCATTCGTGCAGTATGTCTCTCTCTTGCTATCTTGTGCAGCAACTTACCTTTTGATGCGAAAACATTAATTTATACTAGATCCGATCATCTTCTCTGCGCTGACAGTATTTTTCATCCTTGTTTGAGAGATTAGAGCAGAAGGAACTTCAGCTTCTGCGTGACATGGAAGTGAGGTGGTCTTCAACATTACTCATGATTGAACGAGCCATTGATCTTCAAGAGGTATTTTTTATTTTTTATTTCGTGGCCAATATTTGACGTGGTTATCTAGGTTCTTGACACCTTCCTCGAAAGCCGGGAATTTTCTGAACTGCACAAGTTCCAGCTCCGTGATTCCGACTGGAACGCTCTTCGAAAATTTCAATCTATTCTCCAGGTGAGTGTATTTGATTGTTCCTTTTCTATATAATGTATTATCATTGTCAGATTCCACATGCCTTCCAACAAATGTTATCACATGAGAAGACTCCAACATTATGTCACGCCGTACCTGCATTTGAAGCGATGCTCAATGTCTGGAAAGTACATCAAGAGCAGAATCCGGAAACTTCTGAAATCGTCCAGAAGGGGATCGACAAACTTGAATTATATAGTAGCCGAACGGACATGGTCCCTGCTTACACACTGGCCATGAGTCTGTATCTAACTAATTTTTTGCTTTTGCTGACGGTTTTTTTCCAGTTCTAGATCCATCCATCAAATTGACGTGGCTCGAGGAGTACATGCCAGAGCGAGTTGATTGGGCCAAAGATTTATTTATTAATGCTGTATGTACCAATAATATTTCCGCTTTTATCACCTGAATTACTCTATCTTACATAGCTTCGCCCGTATGACCCTACTACTGGAACCGAGGGCCCTGTCGTAAATGCAGAACCACCTGCAGTCCTGCCACGTCCCACTGCAAGAGACATCCTCGGCCTCAACCGTATTCGAGGTCACTCAGTTGTGCAACGGGCAATAGAAGTCGAGGCTGCAGCTTACCTTCGCAATACACAGCCAACAACAAAGAGTCTGACATACTGGCAGGTATGTGAGGCCGATGACAGATGTATCCATTTCATGCTAAACATAGTTGGACAAGGAAAATCAACTTCGCTATCTGAGAATTTTTTCTCTCACCATGGACATTTTACCGATACAAGCTTCGGCAGTGCCTTGTGAAAGAGTGTTTTTGTCAAGCAAGGAAACTATGACTGCACGACGGAATCGCATTTCACCTGAATTAATGGAAGCCCTTTAACTTTTGAAGTATTCCATTCGGCAGGGAAGAGGTCTCAATTTTACGGATGGTCTGGATTGGGGTCAGGAGCTTCATGAGTTGGAGACTTATGATGATGCACAGATGCAGCTCCCAGAAGATGTCAACTCATTCATTCAGTCTCTTACAGAAAAACTTCAGTAGAAATATAAATTTTATTATGAAACAAAGGGACACAAGAACATCACGTAAATAATGTGGTCGATGTGGATGGTAAGACAAATGTACACGATACAAGGAAAAACAATGAAACGAGACCAACAAACTACGGAAATGTCTCGCCTTCTATGAACCGGCCCGCTACCTCATGTATCTTCTGAGCCAAACGCAGTGACCTTCCATGCCTCGGAAGAGATTCATACCACTTTCCAGCAGTCCGACATGGGGCCTTGTTCTGCTGGATGAGTTCGAGACGTTTCTGAAACCAGTCCTCGGCAGCGGGAGTCCAGTGGCCAACATTGAAAAGGCTCTTCTGCCAAGTTGAGTGCTTTGGCCACCAGGAAAGATGGGAGACCTGTTGGTTCAATCCTACATCACGTTGACTTAACGCATGGCTGACGAATCCAGAGAGGGTACCCACCAGTATACACCCTATATACGCCACATATGAGGTCAAGCTCATCTTCACCGAGGTGATCGTCACAGAAAGTAGTGCCATCCGCAAAATGGAAGACTTGCCCACGAGAGAAGGCTGCACTAGAGGGGCCAGTAAGAACCCGTCCAGGGCCAACGAATTCCATCGCGAGGTGCCAGACAATACCACCCTTGAGGATTGCTTCACGTGCATGTGGAGAATGTAGAAAATGGTCTCGAGCCGCTTCATAAGCGGCATAATCAGCAGCATCAGGCTGGTAGCCAACTGCATGCACACCGAGAGATATGGGGGGTGGTGGAGGGCCTGTCGATGGTAGTGTTGCCACAGCTATAGCCGATGTTTTATGAAAAATTGCCTTTTTAGGCTAGTAAAATTAGCTAAAATTATGAAAATATTTGAGGAGATGGGCAAAGCCAAAAGCTGGGGGGTCACTTAAGGGTGCTAAGAATTTGGTGCCCAATCTTCAGAGTTATTCAACCATAGCTGTTGAGCCTAGCCAGCTACCGTCCAACAGCTATCCCTGAAGAACCCTGAGAATTGAACCCCAAATCCTTTGCACCCTTAAGTGACCCCTCAGCTTTTGGCTTCACCCATCTCCTCAAATATTTTCATAATTTTGCCTAATTTTACTAGCCTAAAAAGGCAATTTTTCAAAAAACATCGGCTATAGCTGTGGCAACACTAGTCGATGGAGGTGGGTGTGAAAAGGCAGGGCAAGGATTGAGGGTATTGAAGGGGATTCCGCGTTCCGCAAGATACCGAACAGCTTCTGTGATATCCCTACACGATCGGAGGCATTGCAGAGTGGTGACCAGACTATCTACTGTAAGCAGCCAATCAATATTCGCAGTAGCACTCGTGGACCTGACAAAATATTTTTTTTGATCTCTATTGTTCATCATCTCCCTCCGCTCAATTGTCAGATAATGTTCCTGTCATTCACGCAATGGAAAAAGGCTCGACGAACTGAGATCCCATGGCATAGCTGATAACCCGTCCACTGGTCCATCGATCAGACGTGCGACGAAGTCAAAGATTGGGCCCTTGTATTTAGTAGCCACTTGAGGGTGAGGGTCCTGCAAAATATTAAGGGTCCGGTCCCATTCGGTATTTGATGGCGTAGGACCATCAGCGTAGGTGGTGTCATCCCAATCGAATCCAAAGCGATCATAAAGATGGCAGTCAAGGGTAGTCGTAAATTTAGGAGCAGCGGCATCCATGTGGCGATCGCCGACACCATGAATGGACAGCACATCTCGCTGCCAGTGTTCCGCAGGAAGTGGACCCGCAGGTATTGTTTGGCTATTGATTTGATCAGCAGGTTGCCTCGCCTCACCTTCTTCCAAGGTGGGATCGTCATATTCACTGTCGTAGTCGTCGTTACCGAATGGGTCTTCGTTGTCTGGCGCGTCGGGGTTAAATTCGGTACAGACGTCCCATTCCCTATCAAAGGCATTATATCGCATATGTTCCGGCGGGTTTTCTTCCCACAGATCTTCTATCTCTCTGAAATTGACTCTCATTCTGAGGCGAAAGCCATCCATTTCCAGCCAGCGGAAGACAGCAGCCCCTCTCTTCCCCAGTGCGCGAAAGCGTTCACCTTCCTTCTGACGAGCCAAGCGAGCGGCTGTTTCTTGTGCAGTCTCCATGGCAGCAATTTTCTCGTGGCGTACTGCTTGTCGAACAAAGAATTCCTGCCAAGTTTCTCCAAGTTTCTGGCGAGAGCCTGGGTTTGGCTTAGGGAACTTCTTGGAGGATGTTACATCAGTGGTAGGGCTAGGCGGTGGCAGAGACAACTGCTCCAACTGCCACTGCTGGCAGGCAGCCTGGACTTGTGCATTATTGGGTAAGTAGTTTGCCACCTCGGGTTTGGGTGATACGCGTAGGGGCTTGTCGAGGGTGCTCCATACGAACCAGATAGGGATATCAACTCTGACGAGTCTTGGGATGTGTGCCAACCATTTGCATTGATGCATGTCAATGACCACGCCTACTCTCGGAACGCTGTCGGTGAAGTCGGCGATCGGTGAATCCCGCAGTTGCTGGACCCACTCTGGGTGGACCTTGGTTTCGCTAGTGAGTATCTTCACCCAGTTGGGGTCGTCGCCATATGGGACATAGCTGGCTGTGAAAAATGAGATGGCCATTGAACACAGTCCCATCAACGGTATGAAAGCATCTCGGGACTTCATGGCACACTTTCAGGCTGAGTGTTCACATGTATGAATGCGGAGGTAGCCGTATGTGTGAGGGACGGGGAAACATCTGTGTTCAAGTGGAAAAAAGGCACCCGGGGCTTTTCCCAGTAATTCCCGAGCAACCACATAGAGAGAGGTTTCGAGATCGTGCCATTTTTCTCGGGTAGCAGCTGATAATTGGAACCCACCACGGACGCATTCGATAGATAGCGACTTGTAATCACAGACTAGACGCTGTATTAATGGGTGATCCCATCGTATCGAACGGGGCACAAATGGGAGCTGTGGAAGATCGTTGCGCGCCCAATTCGTTGTATAGGTCCACTCTGGCCCTGGATCATCACAGTCGAAATTGTGGTAACTGGGGAAGGCAGCTAAGGGACCCGCATTTGGGGAGGTGATTACAAAGTTGTCGAGGATGAAGGTTTAGAAGGTCGACGGCATCTGACAGCAGTATTTGGGTTAATAGAATAGGTGCAAAAAAAAGATACACATGGATAGGGATGCAAAGGAGTGGTGAAAGACGAAGTCAAAGAGCTCGCTGATACACTGTACGGGCCAACGAGAATAGATTGACCAATGGGAGCACCTGAGCCAAGGCCAATGGGAGCGTGGAGCTTGTTGATACTCAGTACAGGCGAACGAGAATGGCTAGAGCGATGGGAGCACCTGAGCCAAGACACGCCTGGAGGCTGGAGCTCGCTTGTACTTTGTACAGGCAAGCGAGAATGGAACGAAGGAGTCTCGGAGGCCAAGAAGTTAGGGCAAGTCTGAGCCAAGACGAACAACGATGGAATGCAAGAGTCTCTGAGCCAAGAGGTTAGGGCGCGTCTGAGCCAAGATAAAAGCTCGCTAGTACTTTGTACAGGCGAACGATGAGTCGGGGAATGCTCACTTGTACTTTGTACGGGTGAGCAATGAACAAAACGGTAAATACAAACAATGGATTTGGCCGACCTGGGTCACCTGACAAATTTCCTTTTTTGGATGGTTAGCCGCGGCTTAGCCGTTGCCACAACGGTCCGGTCCGGCTAACAACCCATATATGGGTTAACCGTTGTTAGCCGTAGCTGAGCCGAGCCGGACCGAGCCGTGGCAACACTACTTGTGAGGGATGCTGTGGGGTGCTGAGATGTGGTGCGAGGCGGCGGGGTGTCTAATGAAGGCGTGAGTGGCCGGCAGCGTTGAGTAGACGGGGGTACCAAACGGGTTCGCATGACATGGCGTTGGGGGCTCAACAATGGCAGGGGCAGCTTGTGTGGACTCGTGAATGACGGTGTGGGGACTTGGGAGGTCGTACGAGGCAGCGGGTCGTCCAACGAAGGGAGGTGAGGCTGGGGACGTCGAATAGGCGGGTGCATGAGGCAGTTTGACGTGGCATGGCCTGGGGAGGTCGAACGCGGTGGGGGCTGCTCATATGGGCTCGCGAGGGGCAATAGAGGGTGCTGGGATGCTGCACGAGGTGCCGGGTGGTCTAATGAAGGTGGGAGAGGCCGGGGATGTCAAGTATGCAAGGGTTTGAGGCCGGGTGACGTAGGAGGCGGCCAGATTGCTGTAAATGCGTGGTACTGAATCGTTTGGGTCATTTGAGGCGCACGGGGGGCTGTACGAACGTGTAGGGGACGGTCTGCGGGGTGGTACGAAGCCAGGGGATGCGGGAGATGCGGGGTCGCGTTTCTGATATTGTGGGGCCTGGGACTCGACGGACTGGGTCCACCACAGCGATGACGTCGTGCATGGGGGTGCTGGGGCATGTACGATCATGTACGATGCGGTCTGTGGGTGGTAGACGCATGGTGATGCATTTGGCAGGCTGGATACACAAGTTTGTGATTGGTGATGTGGCACGCGGCCGGGTTGTCCTAACTGGCATGGGTTTTGCTCGTTTGGGTTGTTGACGGTGAATGGAGGGCCTTGGGACACGGTACGAGGTCGCCGGATGTTGAATGGGAGAGCTGCGGGTTGGCATTGGCATTGTGTGGGCGCTGCGGGTTGGTGATGGCCCGAGACGGTGGTAAGCGGCCGCGTGGGCTCTTTCTGGCATGTTGAAGGGGCTTGCGTGGTTCTGGTGGGTCAAGAAGCGGTGTGAGTGGGTGTCTGAGCGTTGTCTGGCGGCACCGGAATGGGTTGGCGGTGGGTTCGACGGGTTGGGATATGCTTTCCCATGCAGGACCCTCTGTAACAACTAACTGGTACGTACTTTTGTCCACAGACACAAATGTCTTCACGATTCTTCCCTTTTTCAACTAATTCAACATGTTCTTCTTCTTGAACCCGACTCGTTTTGGGTGCTTGCATGACATTTTGGACATTTTGGGTGTTTTTGGGGGCATCGAGGGCTGTAGTCGGTTGGAAAATGAAGAGACGGAGGTGGACTATAAGGTAGAAGATGAATATATATGAAAACGAGAGACTGAGACTGAGGAAAAGTGATAACAAGAGAATGTCGGGTGCATCGGCATGTGACGATTCTGTGACTCTAAAACTCGCGAGAGGGAAGAGCTGCCATCGGAGAGGCACAAGAAAGGTATAGATAAGCAAGTCAAGTACTGAGAACATCTTGAGGAAGCTGTGAAGCTATGAAGTGTCAATGTCAGGGCGCAGGTAGTCTTTTGCTGCCGAAAAAGGGGGTGTTGATGTCAAAAATGGCAAAAACAAGATAAAAACAGAAAGTGAGAAGAGACTTGACAATCCTCGCAGTGGGCTCCAGTTGTAGAGAGAGCAGCCTTTGTAGGCACGTAATCTCAGTGTTTTGCGAGTTTTGTCGATGGGGTAAAAACCCAAGAATCTCTTCTTGTTTGTAACTATGGACATAAGCCACTATATAGGTACTATATAGTATCTATAACGAGAAACAAGGGGGAGAACTGGGAGAGGTGATTGGTAAGTGAGAAGAGTGAACTGAATGAATGTAGAATGAAGGAAAATGAGGGAATACGTGCCCAGGGAGATACCAGTCTCTACAGCGATGACAACGAGGCAGAGGACAAGGACAGGCACCCACACCATGGCAATACCAGCAAGCAGTGCCAGCACAGGCCAGGAGGAGCAGTGCTGGGACCAGCCAGCATGATGGAGTGGGCAGGGGGTGCCCACTCAGGGTGTCATGGGTGCATCATGGTGGGATAGGCTGAGTGTCTACTACAGGAATCTCTACTAGATAGTCCTATGAACCATGGGATCCTATCACGTGACCTCCTACTACAACAATGGTGAGGATGGTGGCGAGGTAGAATGTTTCAAGTAAGCCAAGCCGCTTTCTTCTCTTGCCACTAGCGATGGGTACTCACATGGACCAGCTGGCAATAGTGACAAGACCAGGATGAGGATGATGACATGGACATGGACATAGATGGCAGCATGGACAACAACATGGATGATAACATGGATGGGCCACAATGATGAAGACAAGGATGGCGATAACAGCGATGGGAAGTACAGCAAGAACAGCAATGTTAGCACCTGCACCAGTACCAGCATGGCACACTGATGGCACAAGCCCAGCATGGCACAACGATGGTGCCAGCTGGCACTAGCACCAGCACTCACGCCAGTACCAGCATGGCAACAGTGCCAGTGCCAGTGGTGATCACAAGGATGAGGACAATGGAAACGAGGATGACAACAGAAACAACAACAAGAACAGTGACGAGAACAGCAGGGACAGTGACAAGGACAGCGGTAATGGCTCCACCAGTATCAGCGGCACCGGCGCTCACCCCAACACTAGCACAAGCAATGGCGCCAGTTGCCACATCAGACCAGCGCGGCACCAACACCTACACCAGCATACCAGCAACAGCGCTACAGTTCGACGTGGTCTTCAAATGCACTGGTGCAGAGCAAATTTCTATCCTTGTAAGCCCTTTTATTGACCAGCTCTCTGTGCAATCATCAACTGATCATTTTTGTTTCAGGCTGCTATTACAGGGGGCATGGGCTCTCATGATGTGCTGCTCCCCCTCTCTGCTGCTGCCCTTCAAGATGTCAACATCCACAGCTCCTTCCAATATACTGCCCTCACCCTTCTCACCTCTGGCGAACTCAAAAATGATCAGGATAGGCACCAGGACCAGGACCAGCAACAGTGCCAGGACCAGCACAGGACAGGCACTAGCACCAGTGATGCATAGTTGTAGTAGCCTAGTAGTACCAATCATTTATTAAAACTAAAATTTGATTCATAAAAATAATGGAATAAGTGAAATTAAGTAGATGGACCTTCTTGATTCCACTTAATCACTTAACTACTTAAAAAGCCTTAATTTATGAAATAAAGTCAGATTAAGTAAACCTGTGTTTTCCTGATGAGTGTACTTCTAGCCCTTGAAGAAATGGATAATTTTCTCCCTACAATCTTCCTCATAGGAGCTCATTTGATGCTGTAATTTGACAATATCATTTTGGGTGTTAAAAAGTACTGGTTCACCTCTTGTTTCATCTACAACTCATCATCCACTGAATATTGTCCAAATCTAATTACAGGAGCAGATAGCCCTTTAATAATAGACTTAATAGTACAACTTTCCCTCTATACCCATCTCAATCCATGTAGTATTTCATGAGATAATATTTCATGAGATACAAGGTCATCAGTAAAATTACATATCCCCTTTTTGGGCCCTTTTCACCTTTTCCAAGGGGAAAAAGGTGTAAAAGGTGAAAAGAGTGTCACCTTTTCCATGGCATGTCCCTTATCCTGGAAAAGGTCAAACCTCTCGTAAAAGTAGATAAAAGCACATAAAAAAGTTCTCTAAATTGCACTGGTGATCCTATTTTTACGGGCAATTCAGTGAAAATTTTATAAGGTGAAGATATATAATATTCTTAATAATCATTCATTGGGTTATCACATGAGGCAAATAATTAAATAATTTTGGTTAGACTATAATATATTTACGATAGTACTAATACATTGTTATTACAGTTCTGTTAAGATGGAGGAATTAACCGAAGCAAGTGCGAGAAATATAAATGTGTTGGACTTATATATGTTTTGAGGTCATGCACAGACCATTTGGCAAAGTTTGGCAAAATGGAGTGCCAAACATTGTCACTTGCCACTTTTGGTCAGTTCTGACTTAGCGATTTTTGCCACTGACCTTTGACCGCAGACACGACACCATGGCAACAAGGAAGATGTCATCGACAAGAAACGACAAGGAGAGGTGTGAGAACACCTGAGCTGATAAGGTACGTACCCAACTGCCTCACCATCCCCAAACCCCGCTAACCAGGACAGGATGGCACATAGAAGATGATGCCACCACCACTACCAACTAGCAGCAGCAGCAGGATGGCGGCAACTATGACCGCTGCCCACAGCAGCCAGACGACAACAACAGCCACCACCACTGCCAACTGGCAGTAGAATGACAATGACAACAATGACAACAACAACAACTGTGACCACAACAACTGCCAACTGGCAGCAGCAACCGCTGTCACCACTGCCCACTGGTGGCAGCAGCAGGACAACAACAACAACGGCCACCACCACTGCCAACTGGCAGTAAGACGACTACAACGACAACTGCTGCCAACTAGCAGCAGCAAGCAAGACGATGACGATGGTGCCCACCAGCACTGCCAACTGGCAGCCGCAAGCAGGGTGACAATGACGACGACCGCTGTCACCACCACCAACTGGTGGCATGAGCAGGACAACAACGACAACGACCCACCACCCACTGGCAGTGACAGCCGCGGGATGATGTTGGCCACCACCACCGCCAACTGGCAGCAGCAGCAGAATGTCACCGTGCCATAATTGGCAGCAGCAGCAGGGCGACAACCATGACCATGACCGCAACCACCCACTGGCAGTGGCGGCGTCGGCAAGATGACAACGACAACAGTTGCGATGAAAGACAACGGGGCTTCAAATTACTGTATTTGATATTCATTCAATCTAAGTAACTTTTCAAAAAAAAAGGACTATAACTAACAAGCAGAGAAAAAAGTGTTGAAAGGTAATCCACATAACTTTTAAAAGTTACGACAAACCGAGAAAAAATAGTCAAAAGGTATGAGAGAAAAAAAGTACTAAACTTTTTCAAGCTGTTAAAGTACCAAAAGGTGGAAAAGCGTGAAAAAAGTTGGCAAAAAAGTTGAGAAAAAGGTCAAGGTGTCAAAAGTGCAAAAAAAAGGGGAAGTAAATTTACTGATGGTTCAGCATTGGAAATTCCTCTATAAAGTCCAAATTTCTCAATTGATTCAACAAAGTGCATTTACTGCCATGAATTATGCAAATGGCCGTAAAATCGTGATTCAGCAGTAACATTGGAGCCGACTCTCTGTATCTCTCGAGGCTGCTTCCTTGAAAAGAAGAGCGTGCAAGAACGGCGCGAACGGTCTCCGTCCCAATAATCTCAGGCAAAACAAGTTATTGAATTATATTACAACTATTAGGCGAAAAGCGTGAGGTTGAAAGTTCCACAACAAGAAGAGGCAACAGAATAGCTCGTTCCAAGCACAAGAATAGAATGAGAAAGCAAGAATTCTATGCCGTGATTATGGTATCAGAGGTAGCGGTTCGGGTGGGATAAGTTGGTTTTCACAACGTTCGACAGATTGGCAAATGCGTGCTGACCACGCAACGACGGGATGTAGTTGAAGGAATCGTGGCACCAGCTGTAAAGAAACCGCGAGTTCCCATCAGCATCAAAGTACAAACATTGACCGGATGGAACTCACCGGGAGGGAGCAGAACTCAAACTCGACTTCATGCGAGATTGCGTGAAACGAAGGTCGACGGGAATGGTTTGTGGTGGCGCATGGACGAAAATATTTTGGGTCTTAGCAAAAGGACTATTGGGAGGCGCGGCGGTATTCAAATGGATATCAGAGTTGTAGTATGGCGAAGACGATGCAACGAAAGGGTGCGACGGAGCAGTTTCTAATTTGAAGGTAGGGGCAAAAGGATTCAAAATTGAGGAGTTCCCTAAGCAGGCATGCGGATTCACGTCCGATGAGCCAGAATGAAGTTCAGCCGTGAGTTGCATGTATTCAACTTTCAACTTGTGAGTCGAGTAGGATTGTCCTTGAAGAGTTTCTTTAGCTTCTTGGGCGCTTGCCGTTACTGAATATTCCACGATCGCTCCTATGGTTTCTGAAAATTGACCAGGAATTGCGGAGAGAACCTCGAGTTTTTGAATCTTGCCAAAGGGATAGAAGAGCGGATGCAAGTCTAGAGCTTGGGAAAACAAGAAAGTGGGCAGATTGGAAACGAGCAAAGTCGACGTCGGTGTCAAGCTGGCTGTCAATGGCTTATCGTCGGATGCACCATCAGCGGAGGCAACGGAATTGTCAGAAACATCTGTAGAACGCGATTCAGGCCCATCTTGTTGAACGCCGCCCGCACAGGTAGCCTGAGAAGACCGAAGATCAAACATCATGCGACGATCACCACCATCGAGGAAACCTTCAGATGTTGACACGTGAGACCGGGTTAATCAAGCTAACCTTCGCAACGCACCTTGAGAGCGTTGAACGACGGCCCAAGATATATCTAGTGTATGCCCACTGATGAGGAATTATTAGCGACATTTCAAACCAACTCTTGGAAATCTACTTGAGCTGGGTACGAGACAGAACACTCATGGCTAACTTTGCCTCTTCGTTAGTTGACATTACCACAAAACCTCGTCGTCGTGATGCGTTATCCAATGTCGCAAGAATAACGCAGTGTGAGACAGTGCCAAACCGAGCAAACGTGGAGGTAAATTCGGACCTGACAAACTTGTTGTAACATGGATGCCAGTATGAGGAATAACCTACTTGGTAAAGGTAAACGGTAAACCAAGTACATAGAGGTTACGACGAGTTTCTGCGTGTTTCATGTAGCTGGAGGTGCCTTGAGGATTCGGTTGCAACGACGACGTCACGAGTCTGTTGTATATCAGTATTCAATGGAAATTATAACTCGTAGACCGCATGTATGCGCCAAACCAGCGTCAAGAATCACGACATGCTACTTACAATGGCATTCCACCGACAGCGTACCCCGACATGCACAAGGCTTTCCTGTTACAGAGTAAGGGAACAGAGAAGGGCACCACATAGGACTGCAGACTCACTTAGACGCATCCTGAGTAAAGAACGTGATTTTTAAAGGGCCCCCAAGACGGTTATTAACACCTTCAGAGTTGCGTACTTTCCCTGTTAAAGACGGTCAAACTGAAGATATTTCAGTACAATTAGGCTGTCTGGCACCAATGAGAGTATTGAAAAGCGCGACTATCTCCATTCGATTGGCTACGTGGGCGGTCAAGGGTGTCCAGATAACAGAAGAAAAAAGGGATGTACTGTCTGCAGATATGTTCTCGACCAGGACGGTGTTTGATTCCGGAGTGTATTTGAGGACGGGAGAAGGCATTGCTGTCCTTTGTTCAAGAATAAAATAATGTGGGCTCGCTGGGTATTAAGCAAATCAAAGGACCTCAGGCCTCAGCGGTAGGAAGTGGGCGAAACCAAGCAAGAATTTTCAATCGGGCAGTAGAGAGCAGAGCGCTCGGAAATAGCCGAATCACCTTATAATAATAATAAATTCTATAAAAATTGTCCCGATTGTAGCTCGCTTGTGCGTCCCTGGATATTGATATGGCTGTGCACTGTGCCGCAGCTGCTGACAACTTGAGTAGCGGAACAGGTTTGAGGTTGCGGCATTCAAAGTGACGCGTCTCAGACTCCGAAAGCCCTTATAAGCTTGCCCAATCTCAGGTGCCAGTGGTTCCTCATGTCGATACTCACACAAATCCGCGTATCTGAGTCCAGTGTAAAGAGCAAAGCTGGGGTAAAGCCAGACCATTGGGTTGACAACAAACCTAGCGCGTTTCGGAATCCATGGCCCAGCTGGCATGCCCACCATGCAAGTGATATTGTTTCAGTGCGTATTTGTTATATCCCTGAAGAGGTGCTTATCTACTTTGGCGTCTAGTTGGGAATAGAGGTCGCCCGCCATTCGCCCACCGTCCCGAAGGACATAGCTAGGCTAATTCCCGTTCGAACACCAACCTGGGGCCTTGAAGATAACGCAGCCGTGGATAACAACAAGATCAAAGCAACTTGGCTCGGACACGCTTGTTTCCTTGTTGAGCTCCCTGCACGATTGATCACAGGATCAGTGCCTCTTTCTCGAGGTGCTCGTATTCTTTTCGATCCTGTCTTTAGTGATAGATGCTCTCCCACTCAATGGATCGGACCCAAGCGTATCACGCGTATGTTCGCGCTAGTGCTTCACTTCTCAGACAGTATTCACCAGACCCTTGGTATAGCTCCACCATGCAATATTGACGACATACCGGAGGTTGATGCCATCATCATCTCAGTACGTCCAAATCATTGCTCTATCAACCAAACCGTTTAACATTATCTATGAAACCCCTGCTTCCAGCATAACCATTACGATCAGTATGTATCGTTTCAATGTAACTTACAAGCGCATCGATGTCATTCATGTGTGATCCAGTCTTGACAGCGCCACACTCCGCGGTCTCCTGGCACGCACACGCCTCCCACATATTTTCGCTCCGCTTGGAAATGCACCCTACTTCCTCAAACTTGGTTACCCCGAGAGCCACACTCACATCATGGACTGGTGGGAATCAAAGCACGTCGAGGTTGACATCCCTGATGGAGACAAAGACCTCCAGAAGGCTGCATTTGATATAACGTGTACCCCGGCTCAACATTTCACTGGACGTGGGGTCTTTGACCGATTCAAGACACTCTGGGCCAGCTGGGTTGTTGAAGAATCCATTACCGGTGAACCAAGCAAGTCAGAACCCGCAGGTGTCAAGATATTTTTCGCTGGTGACACCGGTTACCGCGCAGTCCGGGATGGTCAGAATGAAGATCAGGTGCCTACATGTCCGGCGTTCAAGGACATCGGAAAACGTTTTGGTGGATTTGATTTTGCCATGATTCCAATCGGGTGAGTTCACCATACTCTACGCGACGATTGTGCGTGTGACGCGTATATGATGACGTGAAGAGCATATCTCCCCCGGAGTTTCATGTCGCCTATTCATTGTGCGCCTCAAGATAGCGTCCGCCTGTTCAAAGACGTGCGTGCCAAACATGCACTTGGAATGCATTGGGGGTGAGCATAGCTGCATTGTTTCATGTTCGACACTTGTTGAACGCTGGCCACCCAGAACTTGGGTACTGACTACAGAAGAGGTGGTCGAACCGCCCAGGCGATTGGTGGAAGAGTGTAAGAAAGTAGGCATTGAGGATGGAGCGTTCACGGTGTGTGACATCGGAGAAACTATGTTTTTCTGAGTGTGGATGGTTTTGGGTCTAATAATCATCGACTATATATGTGCACTTGGTCCTTGACGTAGATCCAACTTCGCGTTTCTGTGTACTCCTAAGTGTACTCCTAAGTGTACTCCTAACTTAACGATTCCACTCTGCCAGATGCTCGGGCCAGCGCTTGGTGTATACGGTGGCCCTTGCAGGGCCAACCCTGGACGTTGCTGCTCACAACCGCAATCTCCTTCAAAAGATCGACGATTTCTGGACGGGTATTCGAACTCGATTCTGCTTGATACATCGGGGACTTACCAAACATATGGCTCGACCGATATCGTCCTTGACACTCCCAAGCTCAACCCTGTCTGCTCTGACAAGAGCGGGTTACGAAACCCTGCAGGACATCGTTACCACTTCTGCGGAAACACTTGCTCAAGGTCAGTTCTTACCAGATGACTGACATTTCATCTCATTCTCATCATTATTCCAGATCTGAGCCTCTCACTACCAGCTTCTCAAGCGATATTGGCTGTATCCCAGAAACCGAGAGCCGATGGCCCTCTTACCCAATCAGCTACGTCGATGTTGGTGGCATCGAGGAAATTCCCCACCCACTCCACTCCCGTCGACAAGTTGCTTTCTGGAGGACTTTCCAGAGGCCAAATTCTAGAGATATCCGGACCTCCTGGGACACCCAAAGAGCAACTCGCGACCGGCCTCGTTGCATCCTTTGTCGAAGTTGGTGAAGAAGTCCTCTTTGTTGGTATGGTTCGAGTGAAGTCATGTCACCGGTAGCGTCTTACTTTTTCACGACAGATGCGCAAAACATGACTAGTCCCGCTGCGCTTGATAAAGCACTCAGCAGTTAGTCAGGTCTTTTCGTTTGATTTGCAGTTAGGGCTGACTTTTCAGCAAAGAATCTTCTTCCATACCGACACACTACCGAAGATTGGTCAGGCAAATCAACATTCACACCCTTCCCGAACTCATGATTTTCATGCACAACCTGCCTTCATACTTGGATAACCATCCCAACGTCAGCCCCCGGCCGCGCCGGATTGTCGATGCTAATCTTTCACGAATCTGATTAATTATAGACGGCCCTCCTCGTCCTGAATTCCATATCCTTTTCCTTCCAATGTCCACCGACCCTAACTTCTGCGGCAAAGTCCGGTCTTTTCGAGCAAATCAAACAAATACTTACAAAAGCTTGTGCTTCTAAACGGTTATCGGTGCGTTATTTTTTTGCTCGCCATCAAGTCACCATCAATCATGGATACCTTTAGGTTGTGACTACATCCCAGCTAGCGACAAAATTACTGAACGCTGACGGTTCAGCGGGGAATTTTGATACTGGGGCAAAAGCCATCCTTGTTCCTCAACTAGGTTAATTGTACTGCAATGCACCAGCCTTTCTAATCTTGATTCAGGACCGGCTTATCTACCGTCAGGACGCACGCACCGGGTCATTGTTATTCCCGAAACGAGGACAACAGGGTCAGTCTTCTCTTCACACCACGCACTTCCAGCTGAATTTGGCGCAGTGTGGTGAGAATCCTTTCATCACCGGCATACCACCCTGAACAAGGCCCTCCGCCTCAGGAACCTTATGTCCTCGTCAGTGATCGCTCTAACATGAATGAATATCTGACCAGGAAATCGTGATCAGGACAGACCAGGAGGTCTGATATAACCCCCTGATGGCCTCGGTGCACGTGTTTTGTAGACTCGAATCGTTACAAGGAGATCTCGAAATGTAAGGGCCAGGTTAACAGGGGTATTCACCCACTCTCGATGTTAACCCTATACAGTACTGCTGGTAATCTATTAATAAAGTGCCACCTACACCATTATCATCCACGGTGGCGTTACCGGAATTGTGAAAATTTGGGCCCCTAAGAATATGAAGTCGTTTGCTTACGAGATCTTCCCGACACTCTGCGTATTCCCCTCAACATGCCTCACGTTCAAATCAAGACGTCCACAGGACCGATACATCTGCATTATACTATATCCACGCCAACAAATGTATATGCCAAATCAATCGACCAATCCCTGCCAACAGTCATCTTCCTGCACCCAGTTTTTATCGCCCAAGAAGTGTTCCATTGTGCGTAGTGCAACCTTACACCCTCCGTCCAAGCTCGGGATCACACACCTGATATCGATATCTTCCATACAGCACAGTTCGGAGATTCGCAACTGAGGCGGTTTAACCTGATTGCATTCGATTCCCGGTGCCACGGCGAGACGAAGGGAAGAGTTGGTAGAGACTATGGGTGCGTCGAAGCAGCCCAAGACGTCGCCAGATTTATGGCAGGTCCAACATCAGTCCACTGTCCGCCTATGTGCTAAGCCACTCCTCACAGGATGCTCTCCAACTTCCCCCCTGTCATATCGTCGGATTGTCACAAGGGTCTTGCACGGCACTTCAATTGGCAATATCGCACCCTAACAAAGTGCTCAGCGTCTTCATGATATCCCCACATCCAGAAATAGAGGTGCGCTCTCCATTTGCCACGAGTGCACGCATCCCGTGTCTAATACGAACCAACGGTGTATCAGCCAGTGGAGGTCACTGAAGGGCTCCAGGAAATCTATGATTGTTGGACGGAAGGCTTCAAAAGCCCGGGAAAGATCAACGAGGAGGCCCTCCAAGACGCCCTCTATGGCGCACTGCAATTCGGCTTCAACTGCGTCAAGTCGAGGCTCACCACAAGGTGCGCAGTCCGCACGACAATTCCGTCCAGTCATGTTGGTTCCCTGATCTTTTTTTTTGATTCGTTCAGCCTAATGTCCCGATGCTATTCGCAGGCAATGGTAAATTGGCGTCCAAACAAGTTCCAAGATTTTCATACCGTATCCGTCAAGTTCTTCTCCAGCCGCCAGGCCCACTCGCGATCCACTCTAGCCAGTATTTTGTGTCCCGTGAAATTGGTGCATTGCTCAGCCGATATCGCCTATCGACTTCAAGGCATAGAGAACTTGAGAACGAGATTGAACGACGCGGGGGTTAACGTCCAATTGATTACTGTCGAAGGTGCTTGCCACTTTGGCAGCGTCACGCATGCCGAAATGTACGCTGCTTGTGTTTTTTTTTTCCTTTCAAAAAGTCGGCGCTTGACGCATGTTGTTTTGTTTTGTAGGATCAATGCACTGCTGTACAACTTTCTCCTCACGGAATATCCGAGGGATCTCCCTCCCGCCCCAGACGAGGCGACATCACCTTGGGAAACAGTCTTGTTCAAGGACAGTTCGGAAGATGATTCTGATGACGAATTCGAATGGATGGTGGCGGCATGATATATCTTGCCGGAATTTGTTGAGTACTCTCTGCTTAATAGTAGTTTGAACGTTGCGGTTCAACTAGCCGCCTTAGTAGTTAATGGATACGGATGAACGTGGATATCAAGCTGAGGCTCACCTTGTTGAGTATGTACAGAGGTGGCGATGATATGGTGTAAAGACTTGACATGAGCCCATGACATTTCATTTGGGACTGGGAGTTCGTAGTCATGATGACCGAACACCGTCGCAGGTTCTGTATTCAACACTCGACTACACTGGAACAGATCTGAGTCATCAAAGTATGCCACAACTGACAGTTTGGTCACCTCTCGTACCTTTAACTATCTGTCTCGCTTTGGCAAATAATCTCGTCAGGAGTAACAATCATATTCATTTTCCAATCGTGTTCTCCCATAGGGACTTCTCCCGCGTCAAGTACCTGTTCTCGCAATGCCAATGCCACTGTAAAGGAAGAATCGTATGAGTTGGAAGCGAAGAGGGTGAGGTCAGTGCAGACGTACGCACCTAAAAAGGGTTTTGGTCGTCCACTGGTGACATATGAGGATATGAATCGGTCATAATACCCTCTCCCATGTCCAAGGCGTGAGAGAGAACGATCGAAAGCCACGCCTTCAAAAGGGGGTAGCTATAGTTGAATTAAAAAGGAGGAAAACAATAATTACCAGGGAGGAGGATCAAGTCTAGTGCCTCAGATTCGGCATCGAAAACTATGATATATTCAAATCAACAACCTATTGCGTTGACCCGACACACATACACGTACCACTCAAGCGCCGCTGATTTTGCCATTGACTATCGGGTTCTTTGATCCCCCATACGCCGGCGGGTAAACTTCGCAGATCTTCACCATCATAGATCTTCATCATGTGCATCCGCTTGGTGGGAGTTCTATCGATTTTCGGGACGAACAGAATTTTTCCTTTAGTGATGGTAAACGAGAGTGATTGCAAGCGCGACAGGAATCGGGGACGTACCGGCACGCAAAATTTCTGGGACGATGGAAGATGTATCCACCTCCCCAGCGGGCATGCTTAGATAGCAACTCACGCTTTTGCATTGACGGAAAACAGGCAAAGTGAATATCCTAGCTGCGATTGCTTGGGCTGTGAAGTAGAGCAGACTATGATCAACCCAACGGTGGCAAGGCGCCCCAAAGAGATGGACTGACACTGAATTTGGGTCGTTGAGGTAGACAGCACTTGGAGTGTGGAGGCAATATTTTTTCGCAATGTCGTCTTGTTAACTGTCAGAGTCGCTTGCACGGTTGCCATGGAGCAGAAAGTTGGCGAACACGACTCGGTCCCGAAATTGTGGCAACGACGAACTGTCGCGGAATTCGAATTTCTTGGTCTAAACTTCAAGCTTCAAGTTTGCTGGAGGGCGCTCGCTAGCACTGGCTGGAGAATATTCATGACAGGCGATAGTACCAGTCCCACGTCACCCATCGCAACATACCCTCCTATACCTCCCTCAGAATTCCGCAGTCGTGCACCAGAATTTTACGGTTTCGTAGCTTGGACGACAACCTATCTGCTCTTCTGCCTTTACGTACTATGGGCCCTCCTCCCAGACGATTGGATCGTCTGGCTTGGTGTGGAATGGTATCCAAGCCGGTGAGTATTTTAATTTACCCTTGGCCTGGCTTCAGGCCATCATTTACACGCCAAGAGGCTTAATATACGTGTTTTGATGGTATCGAAAGCGAGTGGGCATTACTCCTGCCAGCCTATGGGATGTTCCTCATCCTTCTAACTTATTTTGTCTACTTTGCACTGGCCATCTCTGAGACCCCGCAGTTTTCTGACGTGACTACAATAATTGGTGCGGCTACCCCTCAAGTACTTACGTGATTGTGGTCGATGCCGATTGGAAATGTTTTTCAGACTCGAAATCGCACTTTCCCCCAATTGACAACTACAATCCCTACATCGCCCAGGACTGTCCGGATGCAAATCCAGAATTATACGATATCCCAATCGGCATGGTCAACCGTATTGTGTACGGTAATAACCAGTAAATCTTCCACGCCCTTCTTTGTTGGCCCTTAGACACATACGGTACTTACCCTAATATTCGAAACACAACGGCATCCCGCGCGGTCTCGAACAGTGTGTCCTTCCGACTTTGTACTCATCAAGCTGACCGCAAACCACTTCTTTATTTGTATCTTCGAATTTGAAGCGACTCTAACTTCCCGAACGTGAGGCTCCAAGGAGTCCCAAGAAAGGTATATTCATACATCATGTCAGCTAATAGACGAGCACTAATTTCTGGTACTATATCGGTTATATATACAAAGTGACAGGCCAATCAGTGTGCCTCACATAAAGGGATTGCAACCGGCACTTGAGGCCATGGAACTGGTCCTCCGTTACCACTACTAGAACCCCTCCCCTCGTTTTCACAACCGCTCCAAAAAAATCCCGTTTATTCACGCTTGTGCAACGAAATCATGGCATTACATCCCTAATATGGTTTTGACCGTCGGAATGTTTGTTTCACGAACACCACCAATTCCAGAGTAATGAACTCTTCATTGTCTTCAAGACAAATGGAACCAACCCCTTTACGAAGTGCGAAGGATCGCGGCGCGAGGTAAATGTCGCCACTTCACTCAGAAAACTAATCAACACAAGGCTGACTGGCTTCAGTTTACCGAAGAGACCTGGCATACCGTCGGGTTCGACTCCACATTAGGCTCCCATTCTTTGCTCGCCTCACCTTGAGTGTCATGGTGCATCGGAGGAATGACACATTGCAAAATTGCAGCACCGTAGTCTTGAAGGGAGCGGGCCTGTTCTGCATCCCCTAGCGTTGAAATGGGAGGTGGCATCAACGACGCAACCCATCTCAGCTTCATCGGCATGTTGGTTGATGGATGCTCAACAGGCAAGATCATGGGAGTAATAAACCCCACCGTGTACGGCGTTGTGGTCTCTTCGCATCGTTGAGGGAATATCCCATGTGTCCGGAGGTGTCGTTTGGCATTCGAACGGACGGTGAAGAACCTGGTGCATTCTGGAAACGGGCATGGGTGCGCTGTGAAGAGAGCAAAAGGAGGGAACATTCATTCAGCAAAGCGGTCACCATTTATTAGAGCAACTGGAATGACGCTAGGGTGATTTGGACTTACGCTTGTCCCCCGAATGCGAATTCTGGTGGGTAGCGAGGCCACTTGGGCGGGGAAACAACTTGTGGCAAATGTCACATTCGTGCATCTTGGACTTTTTCTTGCGCTGCGAACCGGTGCGAGTCGCAGCCGAACACGAGCGCCGAGCATGTCTCGGCGATCGGGAAGCCTTATCGGTGGGGTGGACCGTTGTCGTTGACTCCGGGTGGGCAACAAGGGGACTGCTGGGATTGTTATGGAAGAAGTCCGGGATATGGGTGGCTTGGATGGACTGTGCGAGGGAAATGGGAGAAATGGGCAGCGTTGTCGTGTCCGTGAGCTTTGACCTATACTCAGGAGCCCCGTCACCCGAGTCGCAGATGCAAGGAGGGAGTGACTGGGCTTCGCAGTCGTCTACAGGCTGTATAGAATTTCTATGCGGCGTGTGTAAGGTAAAAACGGTAGGGTGGCGCTGGTTGAAGTGTGATGATAGTAGCCAGGGGTTCGAAATAGAAGAGAGATTCAAGCTAGGAGGAAATGAGGTGGAGGAAATTTCGCTCGTTGTTTGTATCGCTTCCGCACCGCGGTGGGAAACATGAGGAGATGGTTGGCTAGCGGCTAACGGATCAACCCGCCACAGGGCCATTGTTGTGTTTGAGGCACATTCGAGGGGCTTCGTCATGAAAGACGTATTCGCCGACGTCATTGAATGCGAGGCACACTCTGGCATGTCGGGCGACCTTCGCGTGAAAGACGTATTTGTCAACGTCATTGTCTGCTCAAGGAGGGGTTGCAAAACACATTGACCACCCTGAGAACCATTGTGGGGGGCAGGCAGCCTTTCAGGTCCCCGTCCAACTTGGATAGGCAAGTGACGCCGATGTGCCTCTGGGACATTTTCGTTAATTATATTATTGTGCCCTGTGGCCTCCGACGTGTTCAGGGATAACTCCCGTGGTTCGCAGGGACATTCGTGTAAACCTTCGTAGTGCGTCATGCAGGTCATATGCTGGCGAGTAAACCGGGAATATTCCGCGTTGGCGCAATCATGTTGGCGGAGCAAGTTTGACTGCTGGTATGGAGGATATTTATGTGTCATCAGCATTTCCACACTTTGTAAGGAGTTGTACCGATGCTGTTGCACGTTGGGGGTGTTAGGGTACAACAGGTGTGACATCGATGGTCTGGAAGTAGTGTGGTCGGTCGCCCATGTAGGGTAAGCGTGTACACGGAGAGGTTGGCGTTGATCTAGCATTTGCACTTTGTGGACAGGTGCAGAAAATTGGGGTTTGACGGGGATTAGTCGATGTCTTAGCCATCAAAATGATCTCAGGGCACGTACGAAGTTCAAGAAACGATCTGGAATGTGAAAATCAATGTAAACGCCCAGAGGTATGGACCCCAAAAGAAAAACTGGCTTGTTGAAGGGGGGACTCACAGACGGGTTTCAAGGGTGGGGTTTCTGTGCTGGATGATGGGGGAAGAAGGCTGAAGGGGAACACATGGAATTGTGGAGGTCAAGCATGACCAACGCATTAAATGGAACGAGGCATACCGAGCCAACGAGGCCAGAGGGAAATTATGATTCGCCGCATATGCGATCAAACCAACAAGTCTGGTGCAAAGTCCACAAATCGAGAACTTTGAGCGCTGTGCGTCTAGTCCCCTTTAGACGCTGCTGCGACCCATCAAGAGTATCCGAGTCACTGTGGCCCGGTTACTGTAATACAGGTCAGTTCGCCCATGTCTCTGCATCAAGTGCCTCCCCCGCGCATTAATTGTAGACCGGGAACATCGTCTCTTCCCACCGTCAAATCAACACGTTAGCTTATAAGGGCCCACGATAGGGTAAACATATTATTCCGCTCGGGGTGAATGGGTAGGTACCAATGCATGGATGAAGCTTGGCCCTTTCTCAACCGCCTTACGATGCCGGTTAGGAACTCCGCGGCCCTTAACCAGGGGAATCCTGCAGCTGATCTTGACGGTGAAAAAAAGGAATTAGGTGTGCCCAATGCGCTTCGCTTGTTCACAATCATTGTCATGTCAGGGCCAAATCTTGTCAACGGAGAGCCACAAGACCATATGTATTTTATTCGAAAAACCGATGGGAGCAAGCCGCAGCATGAAGCGTCGTGTGCGTCGTCTGACAATAGTGTATATCGAGGATCCGAACAATGTCATGCTGACGGTTTCTCACAACAGCGCCAAGCTTGCGGAAATGAAATCTATCAGAAATACACATCAGGAGCGATTTCCAGGAATATGGCCACCAGCGTCTTCGAGAACCACCACTTGCTCGGTTTGTTTGTTGGTGGCTAGGGCATGCACGCCCATTCAGCACATTTAAATCCGAATGATATTGCACGACATCGTATAAAATTGACAGCAAGCGATCTCCAATAGGAATTGATGTAGAGGGGGAGCCAGACTGCCGGAAATCACCGGTCAATTATGAATCTTGTGCATTGATCGAAAACCAAAACACATTCTGATACCGGATGCTGTGACGGTTTACGCGGCTGCCTTGCATCTGCTCAAGTGTGTTAATCTAATGTGTAAGAAAATTCTCACACCCACAAATCCAAACTCACCGAAACCGTGCAAGTCTTGTTTGAGCCACGGACAGAACATCCTCGTCGAGGTCAGAGACGGCCTCTCGCTCCAATTCCGATGGACCAAGACATCTGCTGTCTTCACCCTCAGCTTTCGATGTCCTCTTTACTTCTTTCACAAATATCAAGCTCTTCCGCCGAAACAATTTCCCTTTTGGTTTGTTTACAACAGAGCTCGGCCGCGTAGAGGAAGGCACGCGAAGTGGGTAAGGACGCGGCAGGGTATGTATAGCTTTATGACGCCCAGCGGGCGTAACGGTCGTCTCGTGACGTCTCAACAAGGGCTGTATCTGAATACATAAACACGCTTAGGACACAGTTCCCAGAACGCAGGGCACTTGTGACTTTACTCACCCCAGATTTCCCATGCCACGCCCATCTATCTCGCCACCCATTCGCAACGGTCTCACTTCGCAACGCCATCGCTTGTCGTTCCGTATCCTCAGGGTCCACTAATTCCGATTCCAACCCCAAATCTAAATCCAGCTCGGTTTGTATGTGTCCAGATAGCAATGCCTCGACCTGACCTAGATCTTCCGGTGTCATAAGATTCGGGGGAGTCGGCATGGAAGAGGACGCCACTTCGCCCTCGAATGAGTCTATTTCGCTTGTCATATCGTCTCCAAAAAAATTGCGCAAATCTAGGGCCTCCAGCACGTCTCCTTCTGCACGAGCAGGGGTATCACGAGCAGGGGTATCACATACTGGCACCTGCAATTCATTATCTGTGACTTCCGTAGACCCGGCCGTTGGCGTCAGGGATAACGAGGTAGAACGCAGACAACGCGCTCGCGACCGTGAATATAGTTTCCTTGCCACAGGAGGGCTTGAAATGTGATCAACACCAAAGTCGTCTTGAGTCTGACGGTCGGAGTTGTTACACCAACTAGACCTGTTCGCTCGCTGCAAGGGCGAAGAAAGTTCTGGGGTATCCCATCGCGAACACGATGGTGAAGGCGAGATATACCCATCTTCCTGAATCACAGGATCTGGTGGTTCCTCCACTTCCAAAGCCACTTCCATTGAAATATCCATGTCATCTTCAGGTGGAATCGGGATATTCTCCTTTTCGAACGAGGGGTGCGCCATGGAGAAGGAATCGCAGCTATGCGAACGCCGTTTCGGCGACTTGATGTACACGGCCGTGGCGCCAAAGAACCGGGACTGGAATGGGGTCTCGATATTTAGCTCTTCACATCTCCTCTTTTTGGTTGCCAGATCCTGATCCATGACATCAACCAACGTCCTCTTCCCGCTCGCTCGTCCAACCACCATGTTTTTCTGACTGGGATACGATGGACATGTCTGTGATATGAGTTTTGGTTTCGGAGCTGGAAATAGGCAGTCAGTGAGAGCCAGACAGAAAGCAAAAGGAAAGATGTACCAAAGAAGCTCAAAATGCCCCCACTATACGATTTCTCGGGTCCTTTGCCTTTGCCTTTGCCTTCAATCTTACTCGGATGATTGTGGGAGTTCATGGTCAGTGGTACCCTCACCGCACGTGGAATGAAGGTTGGATTGATATCTTCCATGGGCATAAAAGTGACAGGATTAATGTCACCTTGAGCAATCTCTTTCGCCAAAACCGCGTCCATATCGCTATACGAAACATCGTTCAGCAACCAAATTTCACTGTACCGGGATTGTGACTCACAGCCCTACGTACGCCTCCGCCTCTACATCCCATACATCTCCGTCTGGGATAGGTGTCATGTTCACTAATCGCTCTTCCCCAGGATCATACACCCTCTGGTGCAAGAAAACCTTTTCGGCCAATTTAAACCCATGAAGATACTTCCTGGGCACATCCTTTTTTCCTTCTAACCTCAAGGCACGCACAACATTTTCCGGCGTCTTGTATTTTCGCAGCAAAGACCACGCGGTCTTGAGTCCGACGCCAGGGATGCTCGGAAGATAATCGCAACCGCTGAGAATTGCCATAGCGCGAAATTGCACATCCGACCACCCTAGCAGGGAGATGCCGCTGTCCGTAGCGGTGACAGAGGCAAAGTCGGAGCGCAAGATACAAGTGACGGTACTGGTGACGGCATCAAGCTTGAATAGAACGGTCCGGCAGCCAAAAACAAGGAGATCTGAGTCTTCGGTTATGATTCCGTCAACGAGGCCAATGCGTTCCAGATAAGCGAGTTGGGCATCAGCCTCATACGGCGCGACCACATATGGGATAGAATCGGCGCGGAGTGCCTACTTGCAAATTCTATTGATAAACATCACAATATGGTCCTGATCTGCGAATACGCACCTTGATGAGCTGGAATGCCATCTGGGGTGTCACATCGACACATTTGACATAGTGCTCTCGCGCTTGATTCAACTTTCCTTGTGCGGCAAAGTCGTGCCCCCGCGCTAGATTCTCGTCACGCCTTCGTTTCCGCTCGACTTCCGTTCCCTTTTTCGCTGGTAAGGGACCGCCATCAAAGACGACGTATGGTTGAATATTGTAGTGACGCAAAAGGCGAACTCTGTGCATGGCATAGTCAACATACCTGGTGATGCGCCCGAGTGCAATTAGTTTATATATATATATTACAATCGACCGACGCACTTTGTCGTCTTCTTCCCATTTGCTATCTCAGCGGCACAGGCGTAGACACCTCTGTGCAGCCAGACGTATGCATCCACAGCGAGAATTTGACCAGAAAATTCGGACAGATGTTTATTGACTTGGATGGACTTCAGTAGGGGCAACAAACCAGATATGCCCATTTTAGATGAGAATTATGGCGGGAGGGGAGGCATAAATGCCAGTGGCGAGGTATGTACAAAGTGAGGCAAACAACGCGTCGCGTCCTGTTATACTTCCGCGTCCATGGCTTTGTAGTTTACCAACGGAACATTGGTTTGATACAAACACATAGGAGTTTTCCGTGGATCTATCAATAAGTGACTTTCAGCTGTGCCTAGTGTGAAAAGTCTAACGGCTTGGGAATAGAAGGCCTGGCGTGGCATTCCGAGGTGACTCCGAGAATCTGGCAATCCGGTGGTGCAAATAAACTAGATAAGCGCTGTTTCATAACGGCAGAGCACCTCGTTCTTTTGGCACTCTTCACTTGGCTTTGTTCACAGATTATAAAGTGGGTATTTACCGGCGAACCGGTGGTAATGCCTACAGGTAAGTGACCCCGTGTAGGACGAATCCTTTGCGTCAACTCACACCCAGCGTAACAACTATTTGGAATTCTCCGGGGGCTCATTTATTTAACGAGCCACCTACGATCGGTTGCAGCCGAGTGGAAGGCTCATCTGGTCTAACCACGGTGCCAGTCTATCTCATCTCAAGTAAGTGTTCCGAGCCGTTAGATTTCACATGGAACCGTGAATTCTAGACAGAACCAACCTGATTTGAATAGCCAACGAAAAGTTAATTCCCCATTCTCTGCCCAAATTGTATCTCAATGGGCCTATCCACGTTCGAAATTCGGTTTCCTAACTTGACAGAGGTTCTTTGCAAGATGATACTAGTTAGGCCATGGTTGCCAGAAATTTTGAGTATGTATTTGTCGAAATGGGGATGAAATTATTATTATTCTAACCTCATCCCGCTTCAAGTTGTCTGCACATGACGGGCCGAATCAAATCCCACCTCCGAAACCTTCGTGCAGACGTCTTGAGATCAAACCTTCCGCTTGGCCTTCACTAGCTTCACTTTTTAACGGTGTCAGTAGGTTGCGTGATCATCTGAACCAGATCCCTCTTATCAAGACGATATAAGCAATAAGATTGGAGTTGTAAGATGTCATTGTTGCCTCTGGCACGCTCATCTCTGTTGTATGTGTACTGGGGGCAAAGGTCTAAACTTTCACGCTGGGAACGAAGGCAGCAACAGCTCTCTCGAGCAGTCTGAAAAATGTCTATCTTTATCTTTAGGCTCGTTACACTGAGGGAAGTAAAACCAATGATAGTCAGTGAGAATCTCATTGACATTGTAAAATAAAGTGAAAATATCACTGAACACCGCATCGTTTCTTTTCGGTGAAATCACTGATCGCTGATTTTTCGTAGAGATCTCACTGGTCACTGATTCTGGGTAGCGAAAAAAACATTGATCACTGGTCATTGATTTCTAAATTTGATTTCTACACTGGCACACACCCCACCGGCAACTGGATTTAGTGTTGTAAATATGCATGCCTACGAATCATTCAGCCAAATCTGAATCTGAATCCGAGCCCTCATATTCACTCAACAGAACATGACCATCAGTTGCCGCGAAGGTGCCTTGAGCCGAGCCTATCGTTCGATCAATCAATCCCCACCTCCCTCGTGTGAAACAACGACCAATGAGTCGCTTGATGTTCCTGATATCAGTGACAATTGACGCAGTTGTACTCTTGTAATGAGTGAGATCGAGAGATGCATCTTGGCCATCCGTTTTGAATGGTGTGATGACGACGAGTAACTGAGTTGAATTTCGAAGCCGGCCCCAAAGGCCCTCTGCGCCCAAGGAGCATACCAGAAATTTCTCAATGGCACCGTAGTTGATGGTTGTCACTGCATCTCCATCCCGTCCCTCATACACAATTTCGTACTGTTCAGGTATGTGAATGCAATTGCACAGTCATAGGAATCATGGCTGACCCGAGAAGAGGAACTGTTCCGACTAGGCTGGCTCCCCTGGCTTCGTTTAGTGACAAAGGTACTCCGGAATGCATCACCCCCATGCCGTATTCGCATTTTCCCCCACAGCGACATCTTCGATGGCAGATGCTTGGCGACTTCTGATCGCTTTCGGCCTATAAGGATCGCGAGGTATGTGGCAACCCTCACTTGAAGTTCAGGATTGGGTCAGTAGTTTCTGACATGTGGGGCTCACATGATGTGGTCTGGATCTTCAAGTGTGTTGCGAGTGCGTTGGTGAAGAGCAAGATACCAATTATGAATACATACATTGCTCATACGTCATTTCATTTCGTCTCTCTCCATCATTGCCATGAAATCCCACTACTGACAATTCCGATTTGAGGTCATATCGAGCAGCGAGAACTTGAAGGTAGGCCATATGAAGGATCCGTTTATTTAAGTTGCTCCATGGCTGAACACGAGAGCGCAAGCCTGCTTTAAGGATTCCACAGAATTGTTCCATGTAGAACGTCCAGCTAGCCCACATGGGCCCACACACACGAATGTCCTGTGCCAGGTGCAGGAGACCATGGATTGTGAGGAGACAGGTTGAGAGTCGATCTTCGCGATACTGGTAATAGTACCTGTGAAGTGATGAGTATCCAACTTTTCGTAGCGATGTAGTGACGGTTACTTCTCATATCTTTCAACCCAATCAATTATCTCTTCTTCAAGGTCATCAATCTCCTCCGATGTGAGCTCGAACTTGAGTGTTGTCTTCATGATCTTGCTAAGCGCACACATGTGTGTATAGTACTTGTCTTTGATGAAGCGACCTCGCAAGACAATCGGTGCAACATACATAAACCAAAACCCCCAGGACTCTGCTGTGAATGTGGAACTGTCCTCCGCGATGTTACCAAGTACACGTACGAAAGACGCAGGTATGTCCTTGACCGCATCGGCTGTTTCACGCCCAATTTCCTCCCAAATCTTGGGATGGATCTCATATTCCTCCATTCCGCTGTCGAGTCCCTTGAATTTTCCCATCCAAAGCTTCACCAGGTTCTGAGTGGTGTTTTCTGAGAAGATATGCATCCACTCCCAAGGGTTTGATTTTGCTGGATCGAAGGCACCAACCTGTTGCAATGCTGGACGTCTACTGATACCACACAGCTTTGCAGCTTTGTCCCGAGCAGTAGCTGTTGCGATTGCCTCTTGTTTCTCTATTTCGGTATTAAAATGGTGCTTTGTGCGGAATTGAAGTGCACGTGGGTTGAAGGATGGTCTTTCGCGATGGTGAGCTGCCTTTGGAGTGCGCAGTGGTATGTAGTAGATCTTCCCGCCCCCAGTTATGTCACGTACACCTGTCATTCGACATGATCGGCATGGAGAGAAGCTGTTGTGTCCCTTGAGTCCCAGCAACTTCTCGATTGCGACAATATCACCATGTTGTTGGATACAATAAGCGTGGAGATGGAATAATGAATTTTCGAGAGCATTGAATGTTTGGATACCGTAAGCCAACTGTACAAGCTCATTGTCGACGGGGACCATGAACGATGCATAATCTTTGGGGAGGTGTGGCCCAGGAATTACTCCGAGGCTGAGCAGCTCTTGGAAGTGGCAACGAATCTGAGGCAGTAAATTAAAGATTTGAGCAAGGATAGGAGTTGCAGAGGGTCCACGTCTTCGTCGCTGAAACAAGAGGTAGCCATCAACCGAGAGAGCAAGTGTGATATCGTGTTTGCCGGAGAAGTAGTGATATGGCCGCTCGACACCATCAATGATAACATTACTGTGCAAAAGGGAGCGGTAGTGACCGCCATCGAAAACATCGCAGATCCAACCAAGTTCATGTTTATATTGATGGCGATAGAGGAGAACATTGATCTTTTCCCTGCTTTGAAACAGAGCTTGTAGATGGGGAATGAGTGGGAGATACATGAAAACTCGACGACTTTTTCTCTTTTTGCCATAGCGAACTTCACCGCAATATTCGCAAGCTTCATGGTGTTCGTATTTTCCGGTGTACGCCATGCAGGAGTTGATGCAACAGTCATAGTATACTGGCTCAACGTCTGCGAGAACTGCAAGTCGTTGGAGAATCACCCACTCGGATCGGATTTCGAGTTTGTTCTGGAAGGTATGGCGCATCTGATTGAATGTTCGGCGGCTCATGTTGCTCATGATTTTCAGCTGGAATGCACGTATGTTATCCCGATCTTCCTCGGTTAAAAGGTTATTTCCTATGAAGACATGAGATGAAACAATGAGAAGTTGATAGAAAAGTATCATACGAAGCTCCCATAGCTCGTTTTCTCTCTCTGGCCCTAGGATTTCCCGTAGTTCCTCACACATTTCATCGAGTGAAGGGGAATCAGGGTTTCCCCAATCGTCCTCATCATATTCAAGATCACCAAAATCTGATAGCGATCCGGAGCTTGATAAAATAGAATCGGTGTCGTCTGAGTCTTCAAGAACTCGAGGAGAATTTATCTCCTTTCCTTGTTCAGTGGTATCTTGGGAGGTGCACTGTGGCAGGTCGTCATCCACTTCCATCTCGTCATCTGATTGTTTGAATGGTAAGATCTTGTCCTGAGCATACTTGAGATTTAGTAAGCTGTATATGATGTGTTTCGACAAACCTCTGAACCCCCATCCTCGCTATCACTCCCCATGTCCGAATCAAGCATAGTATGACATCAGGAAAACGTGGAGACACTGGTATGGCCAGGCGGAGTTGACAATTGCTAATCAGCCTGGATGGCTATTATCTACAATGGCCCGGAATTGTATTAGGATTAGGTCATACCATGTCATCCTGTTATATGGATATCTATTATTATCATTTCAGTGCCATATTGGCATCATTTTAGCATTTACCAGCATAATGATACAACTTGGGGAAGCCCTTATCATTTCAGTGCCATATTGGCATCATTTTAGCATTTACCAGCATAATGATACAACTTGGGGAAGCCCTTATCATTTCAGTGCCATATTGGCATCATTTTAGCATTTACCAGCATAATGATACAACTTGGGGAAGCCCTTATCATTTCAGTGCCATATTGGCATCATTTTAGCATTTACCAGCATAATGATACAACTTGGGGAAGCCCTTATCATTTCAGTGCCATATTGGCATCATTTTAGCATTTACTAGCATAACGGTACTGCCGGCAGAGAATTATGATATCATTCTGATAAATAAATATCATTATGACTTCGGAAGTGGTAAATAAATATTTAATCATTATCATTTCAGCCTGAGGAGTAACAGTTATACAAAGTGGCTTACAGCTGAATTCAGATAGATAGGCCACAAAAAAAAAACTTGTATTCGGAGTCCACATTTCTTCAGTGCTGAGTACTAAAATTTTGACAATATTTCAGACTCAGAGTGCCAAAAAATTCAGATTCTGAATGTGAAATTTTTTTATGGGCGGCCTCAGGCTATCGATCTGGATTCAGCTGTAACAGACTCAAAAAAAGTTCGGTTTCGATAGAGCCACGGCCCGGCGGGAAGGCTGACTCGGAGATCACGTCGTATTACTGTCACTGCAAGCGACCGTGACTCGAACTCCTACATGTTCCTCATGGCCGTTCCGGCTCAGGCTGGCGCACCTTCCTAGAGGGACCACTCCGACGCACTTCTTGGGCTTCATCCTCCCGGAAGCTCTCTTGTCAGAAAGTGTCAGCGGACTCGGACAGGTCGCGACTGAACTACTAAATTCTTCATTGGCAACTGAACTTGTTCTCGCAGATATTACTTTTTCTTCTCCTCCAGATCCACCTCTGCCAACGTAACAGCTTTCAGGCTTCGCCGGCCCACACGGCTTCAGCCTTCTCATCCCATTGCCTTCGGAAGCAATGTCCGGTCCTTCCCCTGAGGCACTCGAACGATCTCCAGACACACCGGTGTATCGTTTTATCTGCAATGTTCCCACCAAGGATGGCATCCCTCCGAGTCCCCACTCTCCACCGACACCCTACGTCCAATCTGCATTGAATAAATACGGTCCAAGCCATTTATCTTCGGATCCTTCCGTAAATCCCAATCCGATTCAAGTATCGCAGACTATTTGGTCGACGCGGTACAAATCCCATGCCGCCATCGCTGAACGCTTCTTCGTTCGGTTCAGAGGTGATACTGGTTCGGCGGCTGATGATCAAAGTGCCGCACACATTCATTCACCCACTGGCAGACAAGGTATGAACCTAGGCATCCGCGACGCTATCGGCCTCGCTGCTGTCTTGGCACAGCATCTCAAATTAGCCGAGTCACACGACGACGACGACAAGGTCCTCCGGGATTATGATGATGCCGCAGCCAGACACGAGCGCGCTATGAGCGTTATACGCTTGACAAAGCGCTTCCAGATGGTCCCGGCCAGATTTCAGTCGTGTATTCTCAGGGAAATCATGATTTTGGCCCTATGGTGTCTGGGGCACACGCGGCTTTTAGGAGGGCGATGGCATGGAGACTGAGTGGTCTGGGGACGAGGTAGGCTGGAGGCTTACGCTGTGTACAATATCCAACGTTGGTATGTCAGAAATAGCAACCACAGTGTCACATTAATAAAGGTTTCACTTTTCTTGCCAATGGAGGCATACGTCGAGCATGGATGCCCCAAACACACTGGACTCGTGCCATTGTGGACATCTGCTTCTACACCTGGTGTCCCACTCAGCGAGAACCACCGGTCAGGCAAATTTTTGCCATTAGATTGCGCTTCAGATCCTTCCATGTGCGAGTCCAGACACCACTTTTCGATTGATATGGCTACAAAAGCTTTCATACATGGCCCTGTCCCGGCCTCGAATCCAGTCAAACTGGAAATTTTGCAATTGAGCACCCCTTGACAACAGAACCAAGATGGAAACGATGCACTGAGTGTCATGACTGAGACTCTCGCGAACCATCTGACACACAAAAGCGCTTTCGCCACCTGGAATGATCATCTCCACATCGGCTCCCGTACAAATCTGGTCGAGGAGGGTGCGGAGGGAATATCACAGAAATTGTGATCCGCACCGCGCTCGGCCCCAATTCTTTTGCTTCTGCCGATTTTGCCACATCCTCCGCACTGCTATAAAATGGAGGATTGCACATCGTAAAATCAAATCTAGTTAGAGAGAGTGTGTGGGTAAGAACAACGCAAAATTGATGAGTTGCCCGCACAAACGTGGAACTTGAATCCAAGGATAGTGGTAGAAAATGGGCCTGCCCGACGTTGCCGCCGTAATCGTGATTCGGTTTTGAAGATTATTGGACTCGATATTCGTTTGAGCATTTTGAATTGAAGCCTCATCGATAACTGGACAGAAGCAGTCGTTAGGCACGTGTAGATGCATGAAAGAATGGAGTACCTGTGGCAGCGAAAGTCCAGCCTGGCTCCATCTTGCAGGCCAAAAGCGGATATATGGCAGATGCTCCGGTTCCTCTCATCAGCGTACGTGAGACGGAGAACAAACAGTAAAAAAAGTCAGCTGGGCATACATGTCGATCCCTCTGATGTGCACTCCGTCCTGGCTACCAGTTATACGAATGATGTCTTGAATCCACAGCACATAGTGTCTCTTTTTGTCGACATACAGGTGGACAAATGCGAGGCGGATCGAGTGACCAAAGTCGCAGTGGAGGAGCGCTTCAGTTAGACGTCTGGCTCCAAATTCGCGCAGGTGAACATATATGGCGCAGATAGAAGGGGTTCTGGCAAAGCTTTGAGATGGATCGTTTTGAAAGTCAATGGTGCTGGATTCCGAGTCGTTGGATGGGGAAATAACACTGAGGTTTGAGGGGTGAGTATACGTCTTTCCCACCATCTGCTCCTTTCTCAGCACCGTGACCAAATGCCTAAAGCTAACTTGAAATCTACGGTGAGTCTCATTTACCTTTGCGGTATATTTAGTTAACCGTTACTACCTAGTCCACACGATCGGCTCGACGTGCAGTGTCTGCTTCCATCACTGGTCATCGCACTGCCCAGTTCGAGGTTCGTGATCGGGGTATTGCAGTGCACTGGCAGTATACTCACGTCGGACATGCAGGAAGGCAACCTTGTCAGAGTGCGTTACGTTAACCAAGTGTACTGGGGGACATACATGACATTGACACAAATAGTAAGTTATTCATATGATGGCCAATTTTAATAGCTTATCGTGCTGCAAGGGCAATCACCGCGTTGATATCTATGTCAACGAACAGCGATTAAGAGTTGAGGTTGCGCCATCTGATGTGAAACATAGGTAGTTATTTGACATGACAAGGAAATGTATTCGAGGGGGAAGGGAATGTTCATTCAGGGTCGGATAGTTAAAAGTAGCGCTATTGAGAGCAAATTAGTTGCGAAGGATGGTCGTAACGCTACCCTTATGGAATTTTACTTACCTATCCCAGTTGCAATTGGAATGCGATATTCATCAAAACCCCAGCCCCCTTTTTTCGCTCACTGGCAGAGTGGATGGTATCCGGATGGCGAAGCATACATATAACCAACAGGCGGCTCTGGGCCTAGCATTATGATGATTAGGTGGTTATTCCGGCAATTCCAAGTCCATCAACAGCCAGAAGCTGGCCATGCATCGCATATTACAACAACTCAGCCTTCTGAGTCCAATAAATGCCCCACACAACTTAAAGTAATTTAGCAAATGTGCCAACTTGAGACTGAGATTTGTGAATAGATCGCTACTCATACATATCCAAATCTTGTGTGTCGCCATACATTTCCGCCATCGCAAGGAGTTCCCTGTCACTGTAGTCCTCATCTTCAGCTTCTTCATCCTCGTCCCAATCCGCATCTGAGCCCTCGCTATTCTCCTCCTCCTCCTCCTCCTCCTCCTCCTTTTCGTCGTCCTCGTCATCTCCCTTGTCCTCATCGGAGGTGGTGTCACCATTGGGTATATCGAGATAATTGATATCTTCTGCATCAATGGCATTATCATCGCAATCGGCAAGAACAGGGGACGGAGGCGTGTCGTTGTGTTGAGCCAGAGTGGGCTCTGTCATGTGGGTATACATGTGTCCCACTGCAAGGCCCCAATGGAAGCGCATAAGCATATCTCTATCGACAAAGCTGCAAATTGCATCATACAGCAGATGAAAAATCACTCGAATTGACTACTCACTGAAGAACGTAATACTGATGCCAATCATTTACATCTCGGGCACACTCCGAAATGCCATGCCCATCTGGATGCCGCATCCCAGCCGCAAATTTCGGAACCAAATGACAGCTGCGTAGTACATGCGCTGGATCGATGAAACCGAATGAATCTTCTTCGCTCATGGGCGGAAATTCTAACCGATTGAGCCGAGCGTTGGCCCAACCTATATTGACCAGCTCCGAGTCATCATCCAAATTCTGATAATAGCGCACCCACAGGAATTCCATCTGTCGAGCACGATAATCCAACATGCCTGGTCCACTGTAGACAACGTTGACATGAAATATGCCAAGAACACGCGCATAGATATACTCGTGATTTGGTGTAGTTGCATCTTGGGAAGCAAGGAGCATAATGTTGTGGTGATCTGTTCGCGGGTTAATCATATCCTGACCACGCCGTACATCATATGTGGTAAAGTTTATCCTCATAATATGGTGTTGGTACATCCGATCGCCTTTGAAGTGTATACCGTTAACTTCTGCCACATCGTCAAGTGCCGGAATCGGCTGGGAGTGGTTCGATGACGTTAGGTCATTTCTAGCTTGCCTTTCAGTATCCAGAACATTTTTTATGCGAGGTAGTAGGTGTTTCTTGAGCTTCGACCAAAAGTTCTGTTGTGAAGTGATTCGCTTAGTGTTTTGTAAAATAATGTGAAAATTTACCTTCACTGCCGGATCTTCGGTATGACTTCGCAAGAATGAACCAATGTGTATTGGGTGATTCTCAGCGACTCCAATATGGTGGTGAGCATCAGGGCTGTTCAACACCGGTTCCACACCAAGAGATGCGTTATGTGAGAGCTTTTGGCGTATGGCTCTGATGCGGGCTTGCCGGCGTTCGATTTGAGCTAATTGTCTGGTAAATTTCTTTTTACTCGTCCTGCAGAATCGAGCTTTGGGATTTCGATGTTCGAGTTCACCCTGTGACAATGTAACAGGTCAATATGCGCGATCTAGAAAATGTAGCAACACACAATTTCGGTAGTGTACGAATCAGTAGTACCGTATCTCTTGATTGTTGCCACATAATCTCCGAATGAGTGAGCCTTGTAAGTGTTTAGATTGAATATTTTTGGCCGGCGTTGATTTTTCTCTCGAATGTTCAACGACGAACCGACTTTTGATTGTCGCCTGCTCTCACGCTGCTTTCTTGCAGCCATTTCACGTTTTAATTCACTGGTTGAATAAGTGGAGCAGGTTACAGACTGAAATGGCGAAGCTGTTCACCAAGGGCGGTTGTTTCGTTATCAAGGACGGCAAGTGTGGTGTCAGTGTGCATTCGTAATTTGGCAAGACCATGCCAGTGAGCGAAGGTAAAGAGAAGTTGGAGGACATTCCAATTGTGGGGTTCCGGTAATAAACCGTCAAAAACGGGGATAGCACACTATGAAATACCAATAGAAGTCAGCACGCTATCACCAAGGATGTGAAGTGACTAACTTGTAGAAAGTCCTCGTAATTCCGTGCAGCCATTTGCTTCAGTTCCGAGGTGTTGGATGTGAATCGTCTGATCATATCTCTGCCAAAAGTTGGAATTAATCGAAAGCTGCAGAGATGTGTAAGACATACAAACAAGAAAGATAATAAAAAGTCACCGTCGATCTAGTTCATGGATTAAGTGTTCACCAGCGGCCTCTAGTATTCGAAGAAGATGGATAAACAACATCTTCCACACCCCAAGCTCAATCTCATGCAAGAGGTCGATCAGAAACAACAAGAAAAAGTTGAAACCGAATCGAGAGAGTTGCTCTGAAAAAGCATTCTACAACAGACATTTGAGCAGCTATCAAGCGATGATACATGTATGTTAACCTACACAAGTGGGAACAAGAGATTGAGTTTTGAGGAGCCGCTCCACGGGGGCACTGTCAACGGCAAAGTTTCGCTCGTAGATGGCTTTTCGAGCTTGAAGTACCTTGTATTGGCGATGTCGGTCATCGACACGAGCTAACTTAACTTGCCTGGCTCGATCTCCTTTTGTGCCTGCGAGATGTGTGCTTTTCAGTGGAGTTGTACAATGAGGACATGGGAAGTTGCCCCTGTTTCGGATGCTAGCGAAGAGGATTCTTGAAACAGAGTTAGACAGATACAAGAAACCAAACTTCAAGCCTTACTTCTCTGGATAGTCTGCTGAATAAGTGAAAATGTGAGGATAGAACCTGCACAAAACCCCATTGCAACACTCGATCACAATTCCGTGTTCATAAGCGTCCCGAAAATCTTCATCAAGGAGGATTCTCCACTGAGCGTGAAGTAACTCACGGTGACAGTGAGTAGGGTTGACCACGGGTGTGGTACGGGTTGGGTTTGCCAATACCGTACCCGCACCCGCGAAGACCGTACCCGTGACGGGTAGCACCCGCCACGAACCGTACGACCCGCGGGTGCTACAGGTCTGTGGTGGGAGCTCGTTCCGTCCTGGTCATTGTCGACCTCGCGAATGCCTCGCCATGTCAATTGACATGCGGCTGACGCGGTTCGCGAGGTCATTTGAGGGGGGGTCATGGTTCTGTCAACATTATTGACAGTCCCCATGGCCCTTCATCCCCTGGCCCATCCTTGTCCCACGTCGCGTCGTTGCCGACCTCGTCACCATTGGCCAATCGGCTGGTGTCGTTGTGGCCGTCGTCGCCCCGGCCGTCATTGTCCTGGCCGTCGTCGTCCCGGCTGTCATGGTCCTGGCCGTTGTCGTCCCGGCCGCCATCGTTGTGGCCATCGTTGTCCTCGTCACCATTGGCCAATCGGCTGGTGTCGTTGTGGCCGTCGTTGCCCCGGCCATCATTGTCCTGGCCGTTGTCGTCCCGGCTGTCATGGTCCTGGCCGTTGTCGTCCCGGCCGCCATCGTTGTGGCCATCGTTGTCCTGGCCATCATCGTTCTGGCTGTCGTCATCATGGCCGTCGTCGTCATAATCCCGGGCCCTCGTCGTCCACGTCCACCTCGTCCTATCCGCGTCGTCGTCCCCATCACCGTCACCGTCCTTGCTATGGTATTCCACGTCGTTTGCGTTGCCACGTCGTTTGCGTTGCCACGGGCCGCTTGACTGCTGCCGCCATCTTCGCATACACGTTGGCCCGCGTTTCGACGCCGTTAGGCCGTGGGCTCGCACTTGCGACTTCTTGGCAGCGGCGTCGTGGCTTTGAGCTGGTGTTGGTGCCTGATTGGCTGGACGTTGGTGCCGGCGTTGTGGGATCGCGGTCTGGGACGCGTTTAGATGCGTCCTCTTGCGGGCGTGGGGTTTTGGGTTGGGGTTTTCGTGGTGGTATGGTAATTCAATATTATCTAAGAAAAGATAGTCAGTTTAATGTCAAATACAAAAGAAATGTACCTGAGGGCACGTAGCCCTGTTGTTGTCACCAACCCATCGATAACCGCGGTGTCGCGGGTACGGGTCACGGTTTGGTTGCGGGTGCCAAATTTGGCAACCGTACCCGTACCCGCGCCACCCGTGACCTAAAAACCGCGGGTAAACCCGTACCCGTGGTCAACCTTAACAGTGAGTCATGAACGCGCGTTTCATCTTCTTGTCGCCAGTATGCTGTTTTGCGAAGTCCTTAAATGAATCTGGCAACTACACGATCATCCATACCGCAGTGACGTGGAACAGCGTAGCGTGGAACGCTCACCTTCTCGAAATAGGCAACGTGTTCGCAAAGATTGCATGATGGCTTACATCTTCGATATTTTGACTCGTTTCCAAAAAACATGTACAAGGGCCAAAGTGTTGTGTTTCCGAATGTCGTCAAATGGGTTGCGTCCGACCAGAACATCAGTGCGACAATTACACGTGGGAGGTCACAGCCAGTTTCGCATGGAGAATTCTGCAGCTCATTATGGGCGTCAATGAATGCTGGCGATGTGTATAATTCGCCGTGCACGCGGACTTCATTCCCATTGCCGGGGGGCCGCCAAAGCAGCTCGTAAGGTTCATAGTGGAAGTGTGGGTGATCACTTTGCTTTGCGAGCTTCTCCTTGATGACAGATACTAAAGGGCGATAATGGAAGTCGGAGACCGCATAGTCCCTAATCCCTGGATTGTCGGTAAAGCGGTGAAAGGGTACTGATATTGTGACGGGTACAGATGTCCATCCTGCATCCTCATCAACCCATTCTCCCTTGTCCCAGTCGTTGATTGCTAATTGTGCATTAATTTTGTCCCATTGCATTGTCCGGACCTCGGCGGGTTGGAAATCATCTGCACCTATGATATTGACAAGTTCCTTGAAATCCTCTTTTGACTTCCGAACGCCATGATTCCAATACCAATCACCAAGTCGGAATGAGCTCTTGTTCGGAAACGGACCGAATGATTGAGTAACATCAGATGATGAATGAGTAGTATTTGAGCCCATGTCAATGATATTGGACAACATTGATGTGTTCACCTCGGCTTCGGGATCATGAGTTGGAAACTTTTCAGCAACATAGCGTCGGAAAAGGCCAAAATAATTCTGTGCAGTTTCGAGGACCCGGCGAAGTCGAGGACCGTGGCGTTGCAATAGCTGTGACGTGGAAGGAATAGGCTGTTGTTCATAAGGGAGGGGATGGCGCAAAATTGGAGATGGCGCCAGAGCAGCATTGTCTACGCCAGGTGGCGGTAGCGGGGGAACGGCCTCTGGAAGAATATCCCTAAGTTTCTTGTCGTGAAGCTCCAGACAAGCCACACGAAAGCGAGACGGAAGTTGTCTACGACGCTTTATGGGCCTTGTTTCATCGAATCGAGCATCTGCCGCTGGTGACACCGGAGTAGCCGATCCCTACAAAAGTAACATGTGAGAGATTCCAAGTCCAGGAAACATTACTTCGCACCCCTGCGCATTCTTGTTGTTCGGGACCTAGCGCGCCAGTCTCTCCCTGCAAATGACCATCAACATCATATGCACAAGGCTCTGTCGTGGCTATGTCTGAGTCTACCGTGTTGGCTCTGCGTGTTTTAGACGCTATTGCTTGTTTTGCTCTCGCAAGTGCGCCAGATAAGTGATTTTTGCTTTTCTTGCAGCTCTTTTGATGAACTTTGAGTGCTCCCGAATGTGGGAATGTCCGACCGCAGTAACAAGTTTGAGAGAATGCTGAATCACGATCCATTGAGGTCCAGAAGGCGGGGAATGCAGAAGGCTGGGAATGCATGCTATGAATCGCACATCATGGTCACATGAGGGTCCTCGCGGCCTGGATTCAATGATTGATAAAAGCCGAGCAGTGTTCAAGTCCATCTATATATGAAATATATTCATAACCGGCCTCTGAACATGTCAATCCAACTTACTGTGTTAACCATAGATCGCTGTATTCGGCAACCTATGGGCCAAGGTTTGTGAAACTTTCATGTATCGTACATATTAGTTTCGTAGTTCGAATCCCAGTTTATTTTAATTTGTGCCAACAGTCCATGGACATTCTGAGTCTCATACTAATTAAGTTAGGACTATTACATATCAGCTAAACGAATGTACTGTGCAGACACGGGGAGGAGGACTCTAAATAGGAAAAGTTGTTTTGAGTATCTACAAAAAGGGAGTCAAATTCGACATTACCTGCTCGTCGAGGCACTCGGCAGGTGGCATTACGATTGCAACCGAACATATTCTCGGAGCTGTAATGACCATTTCAGATTCGAATTGAACTTACCCTCAGTGAGTCAGCTCAGGCTATCTCCGACTCCAGTCGACTTTTCAAGTGGGCCATCGTTACAGAGGGCCCGGGAAAGCGTAATGATGGGCTTGGCGCATCTGCTGGGTAGTTGGGTATGGTCTCACGTCAATAATAATACTGAGATTGGGATAAGTACAGGCATGGCAGGTTCCCGGGTTTTGAAAAGAACACACAGCAAAAAGGGTGAAAAGAGAAACATGAACACTTATGAAACAGGAATGTTTAGGGCAAGCTTGATGTCAGATTCATCACATGATATGTGTGGTTTCATATCATCAGGACCCCGAGTCAGTATAGAACCTTTGAATTTGACTTGGCGCTCCGCTCAAATATTGCCAAAGACAGAGTTGTTGCCTCAACAGGCTGTCATGTCAAGATCTTTTATATGTAAGAGTTGTATATACAAGTAATTCAAAGCTGCCAGCAAAAAAGTGAAGCAACTTGCCAGTGAGTACTAACTACACACCTGCCAGTGCTGTAATAGTGATTTGAAGTTATATTGTGACTTCAACTTGAAGTTGTCACGGTCCAGTGCCTTACAGCTTGGTCAGTCATCCTGATTCACATCAGCAAATTCACAAAAAACTTTTCAACTTTTTTGACTTTTCAGACTTTTTGAAAGGATCAGAAAAGTCAAAAGTAAGCTCAGTGTAACAATTTTACTACAATTTTTGTTATGACTTTTTAGAAGTGGGACTTGAGTAAACCACTTATGACTTTTCGACTTTTTGGGCTTTAGAGTGACTTTATAAAGTCAAAAAAGTTTTATGCGAATTTGCTGATGCAACCATGGGACCCGGCGAGTGGCTGGATTGGGCCAGGTTCTGCCATGCCTCAACAAAAAAAGGGCAGCCTCTGTCCAACATCCAGCTTCAGCCACACAGATTTCAAGTTGGCATCATGATCAACCCAACACAGATTTTGCATGCCACTGGGAAGATGGTGCACCAGGTGGAAATAAATAGATAAATAAATATTATTGTCAATATTTCGTGGTAGCAAAATCACAAAATATATTATCACAATTCTGCGCCTGAGGCCAGCACTAACTTTGAAACTACACCACAAACTACTCAGGCTAGCATTATAAGGATAGAAAAAAAGCTTTTCCTTGCCTGCTGCAGTGGCTATCCATTGCCACCCCACAACAAAACAAGGCAGACTGCATCATCTTAGCACACTTAGAAGAGGGAGGGTCAGTGAACGGTAGCCTGAGTGTTGCCACAGTCCGGTCTTTTTTTGGACCTGGCAAAATAAAATTAATAAAATTCTGGAAATATTCTACCAACTGCTCTGCTATTTCAACTATATACCAGGATATTTCTGAGATATCAAGTTCTGATAATTTATTTGAATTTTAATTTGCAACAGTCCAGCAGCCATGGTCTTGCAATGGTCCCAAAAAAGACCGGACCATGGCAACAGTAGTGAATGGCAGAAGGGGTGGAAACTTGAATGTAGAAGAGGTGACCCTGAGTCTGTTGCTCTACTAGGTGTAGACATGGTGGAGGGAGGGGACAGGACGTTGTGGTTGGTGAAGCGGTTTCAAGTTGGTGAGGCTGTGGTTCAAGTTGAGAAGGTTGAAGGCCCAGGTTGGCAACTTCAAGTTGAAAGGTTTGAATTTGAGCTCAGAAGTTAGGTGGAGTTCAAGTTTGAATAAGGGATCCTCATGCTTGGAAATCACTGCTAAGTTTTTGCCCAGCACTGATTTGATGTCAGTTTCTCTCCTTGAGGTCTGTACTTGGCCCAGTGCCATGAACTAGGCTGGATTGTGGCCAGTTTCCATAGAAATTTATGTAAAAAGAAGCTGACTTGTACCGATGATGAATTCTATTCAATCATTTTCATATTGGTTACCCCCATTACTGAGTTTAGATAGGATTCTGATACAAAACTGAATTTAAGTTAAATCTTATCTATTTCTGATGCTGCCATTTCTAGGTCTCAGGGACACTGTGAGCACAACAGTGGTGTAGTCATATTTCATTGGAATCACTTGGGTGGCTCTGTTGTTTATGCTAGCAGCCCTGAATTAATTTGATATACAACTTGAACCCTTACATCCAAAAGATCCTGCCAGTGGCATCATGATTACTAGTATGCTTTCAAACTCTGAATGATGACTCAGAGCTTCTTGATTTCTTGTGTTATGTGCTGATGATTTCCTGGCATCGCATCCAAGAATCATAGCAATGTGCTAGTGATACAATATTTGTTCTCATCTTGTTACAGATCATGTCATTGGCAGGCTCTGGCAACAATTACTATAACTTCACATCTGAGTCAGAGTCAAGGTAAGATGAGGAAAGCACTGGCAGCTATTATCATTTGGTTGCTACAGAGGAGGTTTGGATTACATCAAAGAGCAATCTGTGTGTGGGGGTTACCCCAAAACCAGACTAAACATTGGAGTGGCCCAGGATCTGATAGACTGTCCAAGTGCCCCCCATTCCAATTTCCACCTTGTGAACATGTATGGATCACATCAATTGACATGTGGATGTCGTTTGCAAGGTGTCTGGGATGGGCACCTACCAGTGCAATTACAGCCCAGCTGCATGCCCATAAACAGGAAGGGTACAGGTGCGGTGCCAGTGGGTATAGGTGTGGTGTCCTAATTTGGAACCTGTGAGTTACCTGTGTCAGGCCCTTCTAAGTATTGCCATCATGATTGCATATCAGTTTGTCATATGATATCAGGATGGGAGACAGTGTAGAGGCACCTAGCCTCTATGAGTGCAGAACCCCTCATAAACAGACAGTCCACTAAAAATGCCAAATTGGTCCGAGACCCGAAGTCACATCCGGAGTCACATTGCAATCCAACTCACCCGACCTCTTTCAGGATTGATCGCACATTTCGCATTGAGTCCATCCAAACACTGACCTCCTTCACCAGCGCGACGAAGTCTAGATCGCAACACGAGCGCACTAACTGAACACCACAGACTGCTGCATGCTACCTGTTCTGAAGGAACTTGAACATGACTAGACTGGATCCTGTCTGTCAAGTCCTTCTCCCATGCAACCACGACATTTCAGATTCAACACTGACAAACCAACCAATGTATCCTCTCACTCCCTTTGTACATTTGTAGAGACCTCCTATCTGCCAGTGTGCTAGTCCATAGATTCCAAGTCCAACACTGTATAAAGTAGACAGGTTTTGCACCATAAAAATAAGTTATGCTGTACCCTCACTATTGCAGTCTGAACCACTCACTGTACCATGACCTTCTGCTCATAAATTTGATGTTAGACCACGATCAGATAGTAGTCTATGACCTACATGGTCTCCGTGTGTCTCTGTCTTCACTCCCCAATGCACTCCACCTCATCGGACTCAATCCCGACACATCGGAATCAACTGGAAGTGTCGGACTCAACGTTCCCGCTATTGGACACCACTCTGGCACTAGGATTCCTCTTCACATCATCATGACTGATAAGCTGCTGACCCCCTCTGATCACTTCCTAGTCAATCACCCCTGTCATTCCCAGTCCGGAACCACACCGACACTCGCCATCACAACAGTATGCTTTAATGTTGAACAAGGATGTATCTGTCAGCAATGGGCTTATTTGGTACAGCAAGGTCATGAGGGGATGTGTTCATGATTGCACGGTGACAACCAGCATTTTCAACGAGTCAAAGGCCAACATTTGGTAGCTATCATATGATAGACCATGGCCACCACTGGCAAGTATCAGCCTGTGAGAAAGCTGATTGTGCACCAAAAATTCAAAACCAGGATCAGCTTTTCCTGACCAGCTGAGTTGAGGCAACACTAGTCTCGAACCATTGGCAGGGGTAAGAAAAGAACGATGTCCAATTTGAAAAGAAGACAAGGGACAAAAATGAAATGAAAAACAACTTGAACTTGAAAGGTGTGGCAGCCTGAGTGCAGACTCAGAATCATAACAAATCTGAACCAACAAAGTATGTAATTATAAAATCAATCCTGTCAGAAAAAGCCACCTCTCACACAAACCCCTTCAAGTTCAATCTGCCCTCAGGCTTCTGTCACAACTTCTGGAGCTCCTGAACAGCACCGATGATCAGCAAAAGTGCCGAAAGATGACATGGCCATGTATCGGCCTAAAATCTAATAAATATTGTACATTCCTGTAAAAGTTGTACAATTCTGGCAACCAGCCTTACGGGCCGCATCGCCATGTTAGCAAGTCCTTTTTTTACCAGATACTGCCAGAATTGTACAAGTTGCCATGGTAGTGACAGAAGTGCACGAGTTGGCAAATTTAGTGCAAGTCTTACAAGTCTATGGCCAAACTTTCTCAAGCTTACAACTGCTATTGGGATTGCAAGTTTGAAAACCATCATTTGATTACTGCAGGTAACAGAATGCAACAACAATTTACATGTAAATGAAGGACAGTGGCGAGTACAACATGGAGCATGCAGAGAGAAATGCAACTGATCAATGAACAACAAGAACACACCAAGAGACTGCGGAGAACAACCCAGGACTAGTGAGCACAACTTGGAAGATGCATCGCTCACCTGAAGCATTTGGAGGAGGGTAGTGGCGTCAGGGACATCTCCGTTCTTCATAGAATTGACCGCTTACAAAAGAGCCAGTGAGGCTGAGGCCCCCCTCAGGACCTGCCAAGGGAGCAGCGGTGGGAGTAGGAGGGAACAAGGGGTTGGGGGAGGAGAGTGCAGAGAGCATACACTTAGCTTCTGTTAATCTTAGAGTTGCCAGGCTTCGGTCCAAGCTCTCTCCAACTGAAGGGGACAACAATCCTCGTCCACAGCGAAGGGGAGACTGGGAACGACAAGGAGGCAAGGCCAGGACGGTTTGTGGGCTGATCAAGAGTGGGGGATATTCCTGATCAGGGTCTGTCCTATATATATGCATGTCTTGGGTCTGTGCACTTGTCACGTGCATGCTAAGATTCGCTCAAGTCTCACTGGCAGTTGTATTGACCAATAGGAAATGGATTCTTGCCTAGCGCCATACACAAAGGATCTTCAGAAAAAGAAGAAAATCACTGCTGACATTCAATTTGACTGTGGGCGAGATACTCCCTGGCTACGAAAACATTACGTCCCAACCCCAACTCAATGTAACTGTGGTCTCGCTCGCCAACTCTCCCTCAAGTTCCACAGTATGTCTCCATGTCATCTGTTGGTCCTCGCTGATAGACTTTTTGTTATTTGGCAGGGCCATAGTGGATGCATTCTACAGGTCGTTTATAGGAGCTGCACTTGTTAACATTACCGGCCTCGGCCAAATTTACACACTACCTTGTAACCAAGACGTTAACTTCGCTTTCAAAATGGGTGGTATTACATACCAGTGCATCCTCTTGACGCTGTACTACTACGTAAACATGTAAGTGAAAATGTTATTTGTGTTGTTAACGACTAATTGAACTAGGTTTGTTGAGTGCCTACGGTTTTGTGGGGGCAGTGGCGGGCACAAGGCGACCAGGCCTAGATGGCACCTCACAGTGATTCCGGTGACGTTGAAGACAGCGGAGCTGATGACACATGCAATGACGGTGAGCTGGTTGAACCAGATAGGGATGCCGAGGAGGAGATAGAGGAAGTAGAGGAAGAGGAAGAAGGCGACGGTGATGATGACAATGACGACGGACTTGACCCAGAGGATGGGGAAGGTACCCCTGATGATGCAGAGGGCATGGAAGGTTACGTCACCTTACCAATATTGTACACTCTGAATACAATCCCTTCACGGGCTTGTACGACCCTTCAGCATCTTGGCATCCTCTACAACATTCTCGTACCATACTTGACAAGTCATATACCAGCTGTTGAATGTCACAAGCCTTGGATATACTTGCCAATTGTCGTAGCAGACCAGCAAAGGCACCCAAGACCGGTATGTCATTGACATTCAACTTGAAGCTACCATTCCAGTATGTACATGCCAAGTATGATAACAGGCTGGTATACTAACCCCATTCTGGTACAAATATGTCATACCTAGCACGAGAGTGGTACAATACATACTTGGGGATGTATCTCAGTGACAGACCTATGAGAGTTTGCCACCGGTGAAATCCGGTAACAGGCCATGCATGGTTTGCGCACTTTTGCTGATGGCAAACCAGCTTCAGAAGCATTTTCTGAAGGTCTGAAAAGGTTTTGAATATCTTCATCAACTTCAAGTTCAAGGTGGTCTGGGTTAAGGCTAGCCCATTCTGTTGAGAGTTTTCAAGAAATCTGCACAAGAAAAGCAGTTTCTCTGAGTCAAAGCTTTGGTTTTAGTAGGTGTGATTCCATCACTGGCAAATGCAGCAACTTGAATTCACAATATCAAGACCTCATCATGATATCATGATCACATTTTACAGGCCTCAGTGTATTATATATCTATAGTACTAATTCTTCCACTGGCAAACAGTTTGGTATCACTCCGATGAGGAGCCGTCATGTCTTCAGTGAGTAACAACTTGAAGACTTTTACAGTGAATTTGCTGTTTTTGGATATTATTTTAGGCTCCGCCAACTTAGACAAGTAACTTACCTGAATTGCGGCCAGGGGTCCCACTAGTATTCCCATGGCACCGCGGCCGTGGTTGAAATACAAGCCTGAGCCAGCCCCGAGTCTGCAGAAACCACTCCCTTATCTCCTATGAACCCTGTCGACAAGCAACGCACCTCGGTGCAAGATCCCCCCTCCCACAGCCGCTATGCGGATCTGAATACAATTCTTGACCTGATCTGTCAGGGTATCGACCCCTGGACATCATCCATGTAAGCGTCTGGTGCTTCGAGTATAAAAAAATCAATATATTTATTTTTCTCAGTACATCATGCGAGCCATTCCCTGTCAACGATCACCAGAATTCATGCAGAACCTTATCCAGTATACCCAAATCACACGCGATGTGCGACTGTATGAGGAGATGCTGCTGCAGAAGAGAGTGGAAATGTCTCAGATGAAAACTCGGCTTCTGGGGGAAGAGATACCGCTTGCGGGGCAACGCAAGTTGCAGGCAGATCGGGAAGCTTCTATGGTTCGCCTTGCCATGGAACCAGAGCGCCACCGCAATGTCCATCCCGTCATAGGGTTAAACCGCAGCTATCCTCGCTCCACCCCAGCTCAGGCTACTACTAAGCTCTTTACCGGAGGGAAAGATGTATTGGGCGAGTTGCTCCGCAACGCAGAATGTCACCATCAACCCGAGCCCGGAGGTGAGGACTCTGAATCTGGAAGTGAGGACTCCGAAGGCTCCGGGTCTGGCGCCGTCTCAGAAGATTGATAGTCCCATTGTGCCAGGTGAGGACTCGGAATGCAGGCAGGGTGGGCCCTCATAATACTGTGGCACATGTATCATCATGACTCGGATTTCATTCTAGATCTGTGATTCCAGACTCGGACTGACTGCATCATTTACGGCGATCAGTTTATACTACATGGCGGACTGTAACATCACACACTCAGTGAATTTCGTGAGGAAGAACGCGGCCATTGACTGATCTGTGTTGGGTGATGTGGAAGCGCAAACTTGAACAGAGCGCCAATGAGAGGCAGTGTCCGCACAAGGTGGGCACCGTCCTGCTCCGAGTCTTCAATTGAAGATAGATTTTTGTCAAAGCAAATTTCATTGAGAATTTACTAATAAAAATTTATCCGTACTCTTACTCAGGCCGTCCATTCATATCATTTACTCCCGATTCTCCTGCTCATTCCTCCACGGGTGCACCAGAATATTCGCCATAGCTTGCGAGCTCAGACTCCAAGGCTTTCGGGGTCAAGCACAGTAATTTGAGCAATACGCCGGTGACCATCAAGCTTCTGGTCAATGGCCCGGGCCCGGGGTTTCGTGCCTTGCAGGGGGGACATCTTTGAGGGCAGACTCGTGATTGCGTTGTGAGGGGAAGGGTACTCGGCGTGGAGAATGGGTTCGGGGCGGTAAGGTCATGGGTAGCATTGTTTGATGCAGTGCCAGTGGGGGGGGGGCACTGGCATGCGTTTGATGTCTATGGCGCAGATGAGCTGAAAGCCTGAGTGGAGACTCGGAATGATATCGGATACTAGTAACCAACTTGAATACACGCCGCGGTTCTTCGATATTGGAACTAGAAATTTGGACATACAGTCTTCCTCTGGATCACCAAGGGCCTCCAACTCCTCCATAATGTGTTGAACCAACTTGAAGTCGTCGAGCCTGACTTCAAGTTCGTAGGCCGCGACCGCGTCACTGCGTGATGTCACGGTTAGGTTGTTGTTAGCGTTGACTCGGAGTACATAGATAATAATTAAAAAATTCAAGCTAATGTTATACATAGTCTAACCGTTTAGAATGTGTTATGATTACTTTCTCTATTGTTTGGAGCGAGTTCGATTCTTGGCATTTGCAAAATGCTTGTTACCATTTTTATCATTTTTATGTAATGAGTATTCGGTTCAGTTTATCAAACCCTGGACCAAGGTTTGGAAACCCATATATGGAAATATTACATAACAAAATATTTTGAAACCGGCCCTAAACTTTTGCTCTCCAAAACTCTTCGGCCTTTGTTGTTGTTTTTTTCTTTTCTTCTACCTTTCCACCCGTCTCTCATCCCATTCTCTTTTGTTAATGATGGTATCAAATGTAAAGTAGGATAGACACTAACTAACTAGTAGAATGTCGTTTAAAATCACACAACTTTGAGAGAAAAAGCTGCGTTCCAGCCGTTCCAGTGCAACTTGAAGTTCAGTGGTGTAGTGGCGTCACCGACTTCCACAGGCAACAACCGACCGTACTGAGCAGAGAGTTATCATGCCGTCGAAGCGGATGAAACCGAATGTAAGTCATCATATTTTGCTATACCGACCTAACTTTCGCATTTCACTGGCAGGTGTTGCAATTGCTTAGCATTGAAGCCGCCGAGGATGGTGATAACGAAGATGATTTAGTCAGCAGCGATGATGATTTTGGTATGTCGTATATACCACAAAATTCCATCATATTGAGCACCACGGTCTGGATCAGGCGGATTCATCCAGAGTAGCAATGATAACAGTGACCTCGAAGGCGACGAGTTGGACGACCCTGACAAAATGTCGCACTTTCCTCCCTTATTTCGACTAGCCGATAAGGATAGGTGGGCTGAACTTACCCAAAACATTTTGGAACGGCGTCGACCCCAACGAACTCCACCTTCCGTACAAGGCGACTCCTTCACACAATATTTCATGGCAGCAGCCATCACTGACCCTCCTGTTTTCCGTGTTGCTGTCAAGGTATGCTTGGATATTGCTAGTGGGCCAATTCTAACGGGTTGTTTTTACAGCCTAACCTTACGCATTATGTGGTGTTCGAGATCATGCTGAAGGCATCGACACAGCCCCTTCCAATCCTTTCCGCTTTTGCTCGTGATTCCTTGCGCGGTGAAGTCTTCGTAGAAGCATCGAGTGAAAGGGATATTCAGCATGCTCTTCGCGGTATACATGGCGTTTATCTCTTTCGTGGCATCCACATAGTTCCCCTCGAGGAGAGGATTCGTATACTTACACTTCAGGACTTAGATGATCCCGTTATTCCAGGCAGCTGGGTTCGGCCAAAGTGGGGCAAATATAAAGGAGACCTTGGCCTCGTTTTGACAATCAATCATTGTATCCTCAAGGTCGCACTGGTACCCCGGATTCCTATGATCCTGCCAGACCCCTTGCTGAAAGGGAAGCGAAAGCAACCACCACAATGTCGCCCTCCCCAACGCCTTTTTAATTTTGCGGAAATCGTCGATGTCTATGGATTGGACGCGGTCAAGACACTGGCAGGCAATGGCAGTAATAGATTCAATGGTGACGTTTATAAAAATGGGATGCTCGAGAAAGTCTTCGACCTTACGGGCCTGAAAACGCAAGACGTTAATCCGTCGATGGACGAAGTCAAACCATTCCACAGCATTGGTAGTTCGAGTTGGGGGGCGATCCGAAAACTGATCGCTCAGAATGCTGTCGTTGGATTGTCTACCGGTGACACGGTCCAGATCATATCGGGCGAGCAACAGGGTTTGCATGGAGAGTTGATAAATGTCGGAACTGACGTCGTCCGAGTTATATTGAAGACTGGCAGCAGCAGCGGGCAGTTGGTTGATGTTCCTTCTGATACCGTCCAGAAATATTTCGAGAGCGGCGATTATGTCAAGGTTAGGGTGGGAACGGAGCGAGGGAGATCGGGATGGGTTATTGCGTGCGATCAGGGCGTCGTCACATTATACGAGCCATTAACTTCAACACACGTATGTTTGCAGCATCCTTGCTGATGTAGAACTCATTGGCATCCGTGGCACCACAGGTTTCAGTATCCTCACGAGATTTGGACATCGCCTAACCCGACTATTCTGATGAAACGCCACCGGCTTCCGCTGAGGTCTATGACAAAATTACCCGTGATCCTTCGGTAGGATTGCGTGTATTGATCACCTCCGGCCAGTATAAAGGTTATCGCGGCCTAATCAAATCTACCCGGAACTCTATCGTCCAAGTTGAGTTGGAAGCGGGGCTTACGGTGATCACGATACAGTCAAGTATGGTGTTGAATCACAGGTAAGCATCCTTCATTATCGACCAGATATTCAGGATTGATACGAAATTCGCCAGGACTGGTCGACCTCTTCGACAATTTGTGATCATACCTGCCCAAGATGACATTCTCTTGTCCAACGAGCCGGTCATTTCTTCCACCCCCCTTGCGGAGCCACTGTCAGGAGTCAGTCCGGCGTGGGATCCGTCTTCTCGGACACCCGGAAATGATGATTGCGATGACCTTCGAGTCCGGGCTTTGGGTAGGATTATTCGACAGTATGTTGAACTTCATTAACTCGCCCTTTCGTAGGGCTCCCTGAAGATTGGCTTTTGGACCCAAAGCTTCGCGAAAGAAGGCTAACAATAATAATCTCAGGGTCGACCGGCCTCTCGGGTTGGCATTTCGGTCGATATGAACATCGGATGGGAGTCCTCGGCGACACCACACTTGACTGGGGATCATCAGAGGTGACCTGCAAGCTGAAGGATCGTTCCCAAACGAAGCTCAAGGTACCTATTAAGTATATCAAGCCGTTACACCCAACAGGAGTGGGAGAGCAGGTTGTCGTCATTCGTGGCGAAAACATTGGTATGGATGCCATTGTACATTCAACGGCGGAGGGTAGCCGGTGGGAACTCGCGGCGTTGCATGACCATATGAAAGTTGTCGGCTCAGAGTTCAAAGAACAATTGTGTTTGTTAGCGATTCGTTAACTTACTATAACTTACTACACAGACCAGTTTAATATGACTGTAGCTCGCGGTTAACCGTGGCTAAACCAATTCAAAATATTCAAATTAAGGAAATCGCAACAGCTGGCGATTCTGTATGGTCTGTCTTTCTCGATGTTATGCAACTCACGATCTGACTTCGAGACTTCTTTCCCAGAATCATCCGCGCACGTGAACCCAGACGTTATGTCAGTAGTGTTCATCAACGTACCCAACCCACCGTACTCGTACACGCTCGCCAGTTGTAGAGTCAAACCGCCCATCGTCCCGTTCTCATGGATGCCCAAAGTCATTGATATGGTCACGGCATCTCCTTGTTTATGCCGCCGTTCACCTTCCTCCTATAGTGTTCACTCGGGCCCCGTACCCTGTAGTGTTTACTCGCTCCTGCTCTAGCAGCCCGGGCCGTCGAGGTGCTGATCGGTTCCCTACTCAACACGTCCCCACCACAGCACCCACGCATATTGCCATGAAACAGAGAGACAGCCCAGTTCATCAGGGCGTAGACTTCGCCACATGACTCGAGCACGTACACTGCATCGTCTCCCTTACTCTCCGTGACGAGGAATGATAAGAAAAGCTCCGCCAGGACGAACCCGGGGTTGTTTTCTTCGTCTTACCCAAGTTGTTGCGATGATTCCTGAGTTGGAACTTATACGCCATCAGTAACCGGCTCTTATACTCCAGCAGGATACGCCTTGTGAAACAAAGTCGGAGACAATAGGATGTCCTGTTTCACGCTCGTCAGAGTTTTCGTCACTTACATTTCCATGCTCGACCACCCCATGTCAATCCACGACCAAAAGCACGTCCACTTCTAGACAATCTACCCAGACCGATTGAGATAGCGGGATCTACATCACGGCATTGGTGGAAGTTCTGATTATGGTATGAAGCATCGTCAGGCCTACCGCTGCAGTTGACTGAGAGATCGAAGCAGGTTTACGGTGGTGACCTCGGAGTCCGGTCTGTATTGGTCTCGATCACAACAAAAGAGCTTCGGACATTTAAGTCCATGCAACACAGGTCAGATGTTCAAGCTCACAGTCATCGTGATTGAACATGCTTCATGTTTTCGGCATCCTTTCTTGCTCTCCCAGCCGCCATTTTTTCCTGTCTTCGTCATATTTTGTACTCCCGTATGCACCATAGTTTTACTGGCATGATCACAATACAAATTCTGACATGAACCTGAAGTTAATACAAATGGCAAACGGAGCACTAAAATTTTAGGAGGTTATGCTTACACGTGGAATGCGTGCGTGTTAGCCTCATTTAAGTTGTCGGTTTCGGCTTATTTCAATTCTGCAGACCCCAACCCCCCTCTTGCTGAACATGGATCTACGTCCTACCGACTCGTTCGAGCAGCCCACAGCAACTGGCAGTGGCCTTACTTGGGTAAGTGGCCCGGGCTCGCCTTTACTCCAACCCGGCTAACTGTTGTATTTGCAGGGAGACGAACAAATAACAACGTTAGTGAGATTGCTGGCAATGCCGCAACCTATGGACACAATGGTTTTTATCTTGTCATCCCCAATATTAATATTGACTCCTTTCTTCATGCAGTTGCCCTCAGGGGAAATTGGCTATCCCAGCGACCCCTACGTCGACTCATGGGCAACGCAACCACTAGCGGGCGATTATAATCTAGCCGCGGTGTGTATTTTTATGTATCCACGATTGTACTGACCGGTCCCCTTGCACAGTTTCAGTCACACATCCAGGAGCAACTCGGACAACTAGACTCCGATACGGCAGGTACGGTATCATTTTTTATCATAACGATTTTACTCGTTTCATCTTACTCTTCCTCAGGTTCGCAAAGCAACGCTCAACCATCAGGATCAACGACGGCCATTCCCGCCAGTGCTAGCCAGGACAATTCGGTTGTCTCCCCCCACCATTGGGAATCGACGGTAACTACTCAGAATCCTCAAACGTCCATGATGCGTAAGTGCCATAGTTCATCTTATATTCCGAATTAAAAAATTTATAGATCCAAATGTGGGTTCAAAATAACTACAACTTGAATTCTAATGGAGCTAACACCGAACAGGAACGATACGGGGACTTCGATATTCCTCTACCTCCCTCGTTCCAACTGCCCCTCACGGGCAAAGTCGACTTCACTGTTTTGCCGACTTTTGCCAAACCCTGGCATTGTTTAATTCTCGCAGCCCAAAACTTTTATGACGTAGGGATTCCACGACACGACTGGTTTTGTTCAATCTCACAGCGCCGATTGCGTGCGCGACAAGAAATATGGGCGACGGGATTAATGGGCCGCTCAAAGCTGGGCGCATTCTGGCAACCAGGGCTAAGTAATGAACAACATAAAAGTAACCGCGTAACATACTGATGTGGTAATAGGTATAGTGAATCCGAGTGACGGGACGTTGATCAACTTGGGTACGCTTGAGCGTCCCCACTCGGACCTGATCGACTTCGTGAGTGACAGCTTCGTCTCAACTTGTAGACGTTGAACGACATTCTACTTAGGTCCAAAATGGGCATAATAGGCGCCAGAACGACATTCTTAATGCGGTTGTGACACATATTCTCCCCCTAGTTGAATCGGGTAAGTATGGGAGTATTGCTTACTTAGTCAGTCTCATCGAGAACCATCAAATATTTACGCATCCTCCGAAATGGGTAAGCAGATTTGATTTCTCTTCGTATACTCATCCCGTATACTCATTACAGCGCAACTTCCCAATCTGGTTTGGGAGCGAGCTGATCTTCGACATTATGACAATAATTTTCCTGGGTCCGGGTTCATTTTCCATTGTCCATCATTGGCAACGGCTGGGCTTACCGAGCCCGATGATCCCCTTTGAAACCTCTGTGACAGCGGCCAGATTGGTAAGTTCTACTTTTAAAAGAAATGCCCTTCACAGTTTACATAATTTTCAGGCGGTTTGGGTTGTTTTGAGAGCGAAATACGGCTCGGACCATCGCTTCACGCAGCAGATGTATGGGGCCACACTCCAGACCCTGAAGAACCAGATGATGGAGATGCGCTCCGATCCGGTGGAATCAGCACGTTTCATGCAGCTGGAGGTTGCCTTACTTCGCAGCACGGTCTTCCAAGCGGCTAATATTTAGAAAAAAATTACTACGACATTTATTACTTCTCCTCATCTGATTCCAAGCCCTCATTAACTTCAGATGCTACATAAAATAATTTTCAGCTTGTTGTTCTTAGGCTGTCCCTAATAAAACAGTGACCCACTGGGAACTGGAGAAGAATTAGTCCAATCAGGCTGCTGATTGGGGCACGCCAGGTGATATTCCAGTAAGTTGTCAGCCGGAATATGTCCCACTGCAATGGAATTGATGAAACGCTCCCGTTTTAGCTCAGCTTCGCGTTGGATCAGTTCCGTAGTCAACTCCTGTATTCGAGCTTGCGCATTGTCTAACGCGCATTTCATATTTTGGAATTCTTCCATATCGACGACGGTTGTTTTTTCTGCAATTGAAGGTAAGTGGCTTTCTGGATTATGGAACTCGTGCTACTCACCTTTAATATCTGCAAAGCTATCGTTCGTCAACATATTATGGATACGGATGCGTTTGCTGCCCACCCTGCATAATAATATTGGTGTCATGCAAATGAAAATTTTAATGACCAATGCGGTGTGCACCTGACTTTGACTTGTTTCTCCATTACTTCGATATCTATTTCCACAGGACGCTTTGCAGGTAACGGCATGTTTCTTGACTGGTACGTTGCTAGTCTCAGCGTCATTCTACTGACTATTTATACATTTGAACACGGAAATTCAAAGCTTGCACATTTGATGAACAACATAAACTAATCGCTACGGCAAGACCCCTTGTCGATTATTCAGTCACGTTCTAGCCTGACTTAGAAAGTTGAAGATGCTGTCGCCTCAATATTGATATTGCCGGTCTTCAAGCGGTGTCTTCCCTCTCAGATCTAAAATGCTGGTTGCTGACGTTGCCTTACTGTAGGACTTTATGAGGCCGAAGATCATCACTTTCGACAATAAACGCCCCATCTAGGTTGCCGCTAACATTCTAGAAATTTTATTCGAACACCGATGTCATGAAACGCACGAGTAAACGGTTGAACACGGAAATTCAAAACTTGTGCATTTGATGAACAACATAAACTAATCGCTACGGCAAGACCCCTTGTCGATTATTCAGCCACGTTCTAGCCTGACTTAGAAAGTTGAAGATGCTGTCCCCCTCTCGTGCCTGAATATTGATATTGCCGGTCTCTCATTCCTATTCCCCGATGTTTTTCAAGCGGTGTGTCTTCCCTCTCAGAACTAAAATGCCGGTTGCTGATGTTTCCTTCATCGGAACATGAATTAAGATCCTTACACGAATATAAGGTGTGGGACCCATACCGAACCTGCATCCCCATGTCTGATCTTGCAGTCAACACTGGCCCGGGTCGACGAAAACGTGACAACGCGTTGCAACAAGGCGCTAAGAAGAAACCGTGAGTGACTTATTGTATCCTTATGCACCGCGCGCGCTGATTGTCTGGACAGGACTTTGACCGACCCTCTAGTACACCATGGCCGCCATTTCGGCCGAGTCATCTACGCTTTTTGCAACATCAGCACCCTTATAACGAACGGGCTCCAGCACATGGGTGAATTGGAACTGGGGAACCAGGATGAGTCCTTAACAGCTTAGTAAGAGGCGGCTGACTCGAGTACGATGACTGATTAATTTTTCTGCCTCAGGGAATATCGTGAACACCGCGTCTTCACAGCTTTGCTCAAGATATGCCCGGACCTCAAGAAGAAACTTCTGGATGCTTCTGAAGAGGAGGTAGAGATGATGGCCGATCTGGTTTGTTTATTATACATGGAATCGTCTATGTCGTTGGTCACCAAAAGCTCTTGCGACAGATCCAGAAAGGCATGAACGGAGCTCGCGCCGACGACACCAAAACGATGAAAGCGGCTATCGTGGATTGGATCACGCCAACTGGACAAACCCTCAATCCCCCACTCAGCCGCAAGGTGAAGACGAACCGTGGGTTCCACCACGAGAGGACGGGTTCGTTACTTTGTCCTGCTGGTGTCGATTGGTCGTCACCGCAGTAAGGATCCTTGTGTTGCCGCAGACAGTACGCCACAATGACATTTCTGGTTCCCAGGATTAGAGAGAAATTGAGTAGCGGTGAGATGCAAGTGCGCGGAGATCAATGGCCCTTGTTTCTTTATGCAGATCTCGCGTATGATCCAGAAGACCCCTGGAATGGGCTGTTCAGGAACCAAATTCTGGTCATGGTGCGCACGGTATCTTGATTGGTTCACACAGGTTTAAAACGCAACGACACCGTATATAGGGATACAAGCATGTCTTCACTTCCCCCAGCTCAGTAGATGAAGACAAACTGAGGCTACTAGGTCCGGCAACGCCCGCATCCATGGTATGACCTGTGTCACCAAGGCTTCGTTAGCATATATCGCAACACAGGTATCTTTTTCATGCCTCTTGTATGTTAGTCACTGATAATTCAGTAGGTTCGCTTTGCCTTGTGCTCCTCGAGCACATTCTCACGCACCGACACGGTGACCGACTCTGAGACTTTCTACAACAGCGTTCTCGATCTGCTCGAGGACGTTGACGAGAAGGAAGAGGTGCAGGAAATCCTCACCTGGTGGAACAGGTTAGTGCATCATTGGCTTGTGGCTTACGCTGATCTCTTTTGTAGGAAAATATTTCCCCATGCCTGCAATGAGATCCGAACTCCAATCGAGGGAAGCGCATTGTCCCGAATCAAGGAAAAGAGGCAGAAATACCTTGAAAATCAGCCGGCAGCCCGGGGCGCGGAAGTTGAGTGGGTGATATAGGAATGCTCTGCCGCCTTATATAGTATTGTTTCTCACCGTTCGCTCTCAAATACGATTCCGTTTTTCGCTTGTCCAGCCTGTCAAAAAGTAAGATTGATACGTCACAGCATATAATCTCGAGTCAGGCATATGATAATCACAACACTGCCCAATGCAACAGAACTGTTAGATTGGTGTTAGCATCATGCCAGCCCGGTATTGTCTGGTAGTCTGTTGTCATGATTGGCTGCATGATGGCCTTGCATATTTTTGCCAACAATTGACCTCTAATGTCAAAATAATATTACTGCTACATTTATGGCATAAACCACTGTAAGACCTAGCATTATCCTTTACTGGATGAAAGATAGCTTTGTCAATGAATGGCACATTATGTAGCATAATGTTATTAGTGATGGAATTGTATTAATGTCAGCAAGGATTGCTTTGGATTGTCTTCTAAGGGATTAATGGTGGTACAGCTTCATGCTGTTAACCAATGGCACATCATGTGTCATAGTGTTATTAGTGATGGAATTGTATTAATGTCAGCTAGGATTGCTTGGGATTGTCTTCAGAGGGATTAATGATGGTACAGCTGCATGCTGTTAACTAATGACACATTACTTGCCATAGTGTTAACAGTGATGATTTTTCATCAATGTAACCTAGGCATAGCTAGCTTTATCTGAGCACCCTCATAATGGTAACCTATGGTTCTAATGACATTCCAGTTCTAGCTAGATCTACCTATGTCAGACCCTCATCAAATTCCTGATGCATTGGGATCTGCTTTTTGGTAATGATTCTGACGAGTTGTAAACCCCAGTAAGCGGTAACAGTTAGGGTTGCAGCGACAGCATTTGTGTTTACGAGTTTTATTCTTGCTAGCCATTGCCATCGATATTGAGGTCAATGGACTTAGCGTTGACTGATCGTTGATTGTCACGTGACTTGAGCCTTAATGAATAATTAAATATTAAATCTTGACGTCTTTATCCACAATGCCCAAGTCGAACAAGTCATTAAGCAAGCTCAACTATGTGAGCTCAAAGATAAGTCAGCTCCAGCAGGAGTTACGGGAACTACAACGTATGTATGTTTGACATCATCAGATATGGCTGATTGTCGCTGTAGGCAAAGACAAGGCACGCAAGAAAAATTTCAAGCACACACCGCGCGACATGATCCAGATTCCAAAACCAAAGGGCTCTGCAGGAAGAAACCCACCAAAAGGGTACAACCTCCAAACTGAGATGGGATTGGGTGATAACAAGCGACAATATAACAACTACCAGGTACACAAGACTTTCCTCTACCACATACGCTGATGGATGCTTGTGCAGAAAGCTGTTCGAAAATTAGCCGATGAATATCTCAATACTAACAAGACTATGAAGGATCAGAAAAAATTGGAGGTTTGCAAGGTTATCACAATCGTACGTACAATTTCCATATCATTTCGATGCATATATGCCTCGATATCTATCATACTATAGGCACAAAAGAGACATAAATACTTCCGAAGATTTATTGATGGATAGCCCATTCGTGACATGATCGGCATGTACCTTCGGAACGTTGTAGCCAGTGAGAAGAAGAATAAATCCAGAAATGTACGTTATTATTTAACATCTTCATTGAGCTCTAGCACAGTAATGCTGTCTAAAATAGACAAACAGCAAGAATTCTGACGAAGATGATGCCACCGATCTGAATCCAAGTCTTCGCAATGAAGATGATAATGACACGTCTTCTGAAAACAACGACAACGATGCAATCAATGAAGACGTGAACGACTCTGATCAAGATATGACTGATCAACCTATAGAGAGGGGCCGCAATCAGAACGAGAAACAAAAAGCAAGTGAACTCGTCTATTTTTACTAAACTGACACATCGGCATCAGGGACCAAGGAAATCAAATAATAATGTTGAATCACCCAAGAAAAAGACCGTCGTTTTGCAGGCTCCACCTCCAATGAAGAAGAAGACCAAATCCAAACGTAAACGAGTAGTAAGTTATTTCACTTCTGAGAATATGTCTCAAGCTGTTGTTCGCGTTGATTCACAGGCCACAACCGACGAGAACCAGGACGTGGTTGATCAGCCAAAGAAGAAACGTGTCTTGCGCTTGAGGGATTTATGTCGCGGTGACGAAGAGGAAGATGATATGGAAACCAAAGTTACGGCACTTGGCCATTTTGAACACCTCCGCAACTGACAGTTCATTCAGGTGACTGAGAAAAAGACCGTCGTTTTGCAGGCTCCACCTCCAATGAAGAAGAAGACCAAATCCAAACGTAAACGAGTAGTAAGTTATTTCACTTCTGAGAATATGTCTCAAGCTATTGTTCACGTTGATTCACAGGCCACAACCGATGAGAACGAGGACGTGGTTGATCAGCCGAAGAAGAAACGTGTCTTGCGCTTGAGGGATTTATGTCGTGGTGATGAAGAGGAGGAAGACGATATAGTGAGTGAAGTTACATATATAAAAAATTCTGACATACTTTGATTACAGGTCTCAACGAAACCAACACCTCCTTTGACTATTTGCCCATATGAAGACGCGATGACCCAATTCCTGATCACATGAAGCCCGCACTGCTTAAGATGTTCGAATACCATAGGACTCTGATTGACCAGCAAGGACCTGACACCGCCGCAGTCTTACGATCGACAACGATGATTCATATTGAACTGGAAGCTGAACGCAAGAAGAACACCTACCTCAATCTATCACGAATGAACGGTTGGCCAATTCTTCTTGATTTCCAGCACTTGCCGGATCGCATTGTGGCAATGACAGATGAGTTGGAGACACTGATTATGGTCCAGGGTGCTCGAGGAGATGGCCCAGTCCAACAAGGTTTGCGCGACAGCCTTGTACGCGAAGGTCTTGGAAGCGGCTTCAAGAAGTTCGCAACCCTTCACCCAACTATCATACCAGAAATTATTATCAACAATGCTCGACCAGGATAGTAGGCGTCTTTTTTATCTTATCATCGTCATCTGCTGATTTGCACACCTCAGCTATGGCTCAAAGGGCACCGCCATCATATACAGCACACTCCTTTGCATGTTCAACCCATCCAGCACCCCCTGTGACGCCTTCGCACCTCTCAGCCTTTCCAAATTCACTTCATACATACTAGTCCCCTATATCGGGCACCGTCTTATCGCAGGTGACCTCAACTGTGGGAGCACTGCCGCCTATCAAGAGATGGTCGACAGCGGTGACACTGGAGCAAATTTGCAACCTGCAGAGGACGATGACCAAGAAATTGATGAACTCGTGCGAGCCAATAACCGCAAGGCAAGACTTTGAAGAGAACAACAGGCAAGGGAAGGTTTGATGACTCGGGAAGAAATTTTGGCAATCAAGGTGTGCAATTGTCGACTATAATGTCTTTTGATCCACACACCCCGAAAACAGAACGACGCCTCAAAGATCACAGCACCCATTGTGTCAGATAAAAACTATAAAGTGAGTAGCTAACTGGCCTTGCCTACAACTAACGTACTATGTTGCAGCAGTCAAGCCCCACTGCGCCAGCGAGGTTCAGCAAGCACAATCGTACCACAAAATGACCGACTCAAACTACTCGATATCTTCCGCGATTCACCATCTCAGCACGCAGGCACTGAAACCTCAGGTTTGGTCCCAATACGTTGTCCCCACGCTCTTGTTTGTGGCCATATCATTGCACCAGCTCAACTCTCACACCTTCAAGTTGCCTCCCAGAGTCCTCATCAGAATTTTTGTTGCATCCCCTTCCCTGTATGACTCTTTCTTACTTGTGTCCCTTTCTACCATGTTCAAGTCGACTCGGAAATCATATTGTTATTAGTGCTATCAAGCGAGATATGGTTAGAAATCATTAATTTGACCCTTCATGTCAGTGCGATGTAGAGGGTCGACGTCCCTCTGAGTCCGTATCATCGATATATCACGAATCCGGACCAACCCGATGCCGCCATTTGACTTGCATTCGAACCCGACGTAACCCGACGTGACGTGACGTGATGTGACCCGACGTGACCGACGTAACCCGACACATGCCGCTTTGTGACGGCCGCTTTTGGGCTAAATCTGGCAGCCTCAAACGCCTCGGAGTTCCAATTCCAGGAGATGGATCTCTTCGGACTCAATCCCCGACTTCGGATTTACTTTATTTATGCATCCCCTCGTCCTTTCGGAGATATGTAGGACTTTCTAGATCTTTTCCTTGCATATTCATTTTCCCCTCCATTTCCTGTCTTCGTTGCTTTGCAACCCCCCTTTCCACATCCCCATTCCAACCTTTCTTTGTAGCTTACCATCGGCCGAAGTAGACATGTCCGAAAGTAGATTACTGTTTCCTGTACTATAAAAACGGTCCCCGACGACTGTACAAAAAAGAAACCAGTTCCCCCATTTCCTCTCTCTGAGAATTAGTCTCTCAGTAAATTCCATCGCACACATTGCTCGTCGGATTCCTCGACGCCCTCCCCGTCGTTCTACCGCCTTTATCTCTACGTTTCTCGTCACCTGACACCCGACCCGCCGTACCCGACATCGTCGGCTTCGTCGGCTTCGATCGGTCTCGATAGATTTCAGTAGTTTACTCGGCGGCTTCTTACTTTTTATATCCTATTATCTTACTGAAGCTTGTTAGACTATTCCTAGTCACTTCTACGCTGACCCCACAGGCTTAGGATTATTATTCCGCAGCCACCCCGACCTCGCCTTTACAGCGAACACCACTTAAAATCAGTCAGAAATCCGTTACAAATCATTGATAAAGACACTAAAGACGAGTGGGAAAAAGTGGTATTTCAGCGATCTGAATCACTGATTTTGGCAGTGAGTGACCAACTGTTTTTTAGTGGGTCGGCCTATTGAAGAATAGTGATTTTGGTTGCTGATTTTCAGCGAATCTTCTTCCCTCAGTGGTTACTAATAGCAGTGGACGATAGCGATTCTGATACTGAGTTTGAAAAAAAAAAGCTTACATAAGCTCCCTTTCCAAGCCAAAGCAACAGATTCTCATGAAAAATAATCTGTAGCTCTCTCAGAAGTGATCCCAAAAATATGGTGCTTGAAGGGCGCAATGACAGTGTTGATTAAATGCATTTGTACTTTTCAAAATTCTCATAAATGCAAGGGATTTTAAATAATACAATATTTTGTCCAATCATTAAACATGAAGACTGTTTGTGCAGGCATAAGGCCACAGGGAAGAACATACCATTATTGCATTGGGAGAGCTAACAGGTTAAGTTTGAATAGAAAGGGAAGACACAGGAAATTTGCATAGTGTATCACAAAAATATAACTTCTTTTCGTCCACTTTCTCACTAGATTATTTAATTTCTCTTTAGATACATTTGAGAATATTCTGGAAAAATTCTGAGAATAAGATGGCTTTAGAAGGTATTTTCTCCAATTTTCTTTAGTTATAGCATGGGGTATTTATTTGGAAACACTATAACACGCCCCGCAGGGCAGATTTCTTTTGATTCCACTCTCCCAGCTTTCTGTAAATGCTTGCTATTGTAAACAGTCTCTAGTCAATCCCTGACAAATAAACACCTAGACACATTGAATATAACTTATGTTGTTTGTGTTGATATGATTATTTCTTTCTATTCAAAAATATTATTAATTTTTTATTCTACTGTCCACTGATACCGGTATCGGGCCTATCTTTATACTTCAAGCTCGATGTAGATAATCATTTATTCTACATAATCAAGAATGCTTTACCTCGGCGCTGCAAAACGGGGGCAAATCTCATGCCATTATTGATCCACTCACGTTTCTGCTAGCCGATGTACCATATTGCATGTGAGTATAGTCAACGGTTGTGGGGAAGATCACGAAAATGAGTGGCATTGAAAAGAATTATACCGACATATATTGTCTAGCCTTGCACCTCCCCTAGTCTTGTGTTTAACATTCAGATAATCCCTGAATTTCAGAACTCAATATCCAGCTCAAGTTTTGGCTTGATTCCGGACATTGGATGCGAACGAGGTGAAGGGTGGCTGTGGAAATTATCCTCTACCCGATTACGGGCCTAAGTATGCCATTGCACACTACCATCAACTCCATGCAAAATTAAGTATGAATGCTTTGACTAACATCTTGCTCCTGCCTGTCCTTACTCCCTTGGGAGGGTGAAATCGATGGGAAGGTATTTGAAGGTGTTTCCAACGGGGAAACTGGGCTTGCACGTCTCAACCACGTTGTTAATTTCTTGCGACACCTACATCATCAGTAAATGGGGTTTTGACTTATTTGACTTAGCTGACTTAATCACAAGCCATAAGAGGCTAAGTAAACTAAGTGTCCGATAAGTAGACTAAGTATATCTAAGGCACTAAGTAACATACACTTTTACTTTGTGTTTTTATTTTTCTTAAGACTTTTTTTACTTTTCATATATTCCATTGTCTTTACCCTTTTTGCTTCCTTAACACTTTTTCGTAGTTCAGTGTGGATGATTATGTAATATACATCGAAATGGCAAGTCGAAAATTTCTCTAAGTCCAAACTTTGGCTTTATTTGTACACGGTTCGTTTTAACAACAAGGTAAGCGCTACCTCTCTTAAACGACCGCCACAACCTCCTTCTCCACCAGTGACCGTGGCGAAGACCCAACGGCGGCACCACCACCACGATGGAATGGCTGCAACACCACCACCACTGGTGCCGACAGCGATGCAACAGCGGCAACATCACCACCACCACCACCACCAGTGACGGCGGCGACGCAACAGCGGCAACACCACCAGCGGCATCACCACCACCACCACCACCAGCGGTGACATAATAGCGGCAACACCACCACCAGTGATAGCAACACAACGGCTGCAACACCACCACCACCACCACCACCACCACCACCACCACCACTGCCCCAGCAACGGCGGCTACACTACGACCACCACCAGAAACGGCACCACCAGCACCAGCACCATCACGTCGGTAGCACCACCAGCACTAGCACACCACGGTGGTAGAACCACCAGTACCACCAGTGGCGACACCAGCACCAACACAACACCAGCACCATCACGGCGGCAGCGGCTACACTATGACCACCACCAGAAACGGCGGCACCACCACCACCAGTGGCGGCAACACAACAGCTGCAACACCACGACCACGACCACCAGCAACAGCAGCTACGCTGCGACCCCCACAACCACGACCACCAGCAATGGCAGCTACGCTACGACCACCACCAGAAATGGTGGCACCACCAGCACCAGCTCCATCATGTCGGTAGCACCACCAGCAATAGCCCACCATGGCGGTAGAACCACCAGCAATAGCACACGACGGCGGTAGGTCCACCAGCACCACCAGCACCAGAATCAGCACCAGCACCAGCACGGCAGCAGTGGCTACGCTATGACCACCACCAGAAACGGTGGCACCACCACCAGCACAGCGGCAGCAGCAGCACCAACACCAACACCAGCACCATCACGGCGGCAGCGGCTACGCTACGACCACCACCAGTGGCAGCAATGCAACGGCTGCAACACCACCACCACCAGCAACGGCGGCTATGCTACGACCACCACCAGAAATGGCGGCACCACCAGCACCAGCGTGGCGGCAGCGGCAACACCAGCACCACTAGCACCACCAGCATGGCATCACCAGCCGCAGCACCACCGTTAGCAGCACGGCGGCGGCGGCAGTAGCAGCACCAGCTGGATACTGGGTGTGGCATTACTCGAACATACTGTACTTGTCCTGTAGTTAATATAATAGTAATATATTTTATTGATTTCTGAAAATATCCATTCTAAGTGAAATAATAGAAGAATAAGTACTATTTAAGATTGATAAGTCGACAATAAGTCAGATTTAAGTCATTCAAGCAGAGAGACCTACTTAATTTCGTCTTAGTCGTCTTAGTGCTTAAGACGCTCTAAGACAGCTAAGTGCTGACTAAGAGCTGACTAAGGCGGGATAAGACACATTCCATCAGATCAAGTTGGTGTTGGCTACATCGACAAAGACAAGGAGACGAGAATTCTCACCACGGCGAAGACCTTCAGGTATTCTATACGTCTTGTGAAAGCAACCAAGTTCGTACAAGACTTGAGGACTCTAGATAGTGAGGTTGTTCATCTCCCTGCTTTTGCTTGGTTTTAGCTCATGTTGATTACCTGCATCACTGGCAATCAGTCGCCACCTCTTCAACTTTGTCCATGTCTGGGAGAAATTAGGAACAGTCGGGATCATAGGTTGCTCAATATACTCGTCTTCAGCCCAACAACTCTGGAGTCGAAAGGAAGCGAACTGCCAGGCTGGTGTGTGAATAGGATTTGCTTATGACATTGATTGCGGACAGCTCATTGCTAGCAGATGAGGAACGAGCCCTTGAAGGCTTCATCGAGAGAAGGTGGATCTTTCACGGTCCGAGGGATGCGCTTGGATGCTACTGGACCCTGGAAACCAAGATGCAACTGAGCATTGTTTAGATGGCGTATCGGATAGCAAATTTGTGATGCTATGGGGTTCTCGTGTATCTGGAAAGACGACACGGTTGTTCTAGCTCAATGTATGGCTAGAGGCAATGGGTTACCAGGTAATTTAGTACGCCATTTGCATCCTAATTGCACGTTCTCCCAGCTAACATCTACTTCCTCGTGTGCCTTCGTGAATTTTTTTATTCAAGGTCCTGAACTATATGAATGATCGACAATTCTGGGTGTCATTCGGCCAATGTGATCCAATTCGCCGTTCGCGACCACAGGATGGAACCAATGTTGTCTCATGTAGATTTTATCGACGCTTTCTGACGACCAGCTTAGACACGAGACGTTATTCTCCTCGATGATCTTAACGAGTTGTTTTGGGCCCCCGATGACGTTAGGAATGATTGTCTTTGGGCCTTTGACGAACTACAGGCTTGCACCATTCAACATCTCGGTCTACGTTCAGAACTCATACTTGACAATGCAGCAGACGCAGCAGCTATTTCTGCAGGACAGCAATATCGAGATAGACAAAGATGTTGTTGATTATATCAAATGGGTGCGTTTTCAGCTTCACGAGCATTGACTGGGCATTGTAACCATTTTGATTTGTGACTCTCGCCGGCCATCCAGCTATGGTCTGCTGTTGTGGACATGCCATATCAGAGTCGTCGTACTCAACCACGAAACGATGCTAGAAATACTTAGCCATTACGCGTCTGTATGTCAAGCTCATGAGCACCACATCTTTCGATTCATGATTGATTCTCCTTGCGGAAAACCCCAGATGCTATCAATCTCCTCCGCTCTCACTTTGTTGGATTTTGTGGATGTCCACATCCTGCGGGGAGGAACTAGCAGATTTCCTGGTGACAGAAGGGGTGTTATTGAGGTCGGATGACATGCCACCATATATCAGCTCTTCGAAGGACTTATCCGAAAATATGTCATTCCGCAGACGCCTCTTCATCGCCTCCCCCTGTGCTACCCCATGGAGGATTACTTGTTTTCGACGTTTTGACTGAATCACTCAAATATTTCGACAAAAGGTCTCATTCCTATCATTCATACAAGCGATCGAAGGTCAAAGTGGGTCGGTACTGAGCTATTCAACGAGGATCCTCGACTGGCTCGTCGAACCACTGGTGAATTGTGCCTACGAACTGACCTGGATCACGACAAACACTGCACCATTGTAGTCACCCGGCCAAGTGTCTCGACGATTGTTCTGGAGGTTTTGGCGACGGAAGAGTCCAGTTTTGTGCAGGCGCATATTGAGAAGATATCCTATTATAAGGACCTTCTCTACGCCGATGAAGACTGGGTCCACTTCACATGCCAAGATCATCATCTCAATAACCCCATGCCTATTTGGTAATCCAACTAACAGCTAGAGAACGACACTACTAATGTGCATTTCTGGCGTGACCGTGTGGTTTTCGACATGAGTGCACGCTGGAGGGATGCCAATGGTAATATGAAGCAAGCTGATAACCAAATCATCATTTGTTGCTTCATTTCACGATTTACCTCGCTGTGTACATTCATGGGGCTCTCTGATCAGTGAGGGCTTACATATCACTAATATACAGACAAGTTTTGTTTGCATTCTCGAACTAAGTCCGTAGCATGAAAAAAAAGTACAATACAACATTTTTTTCCCCGTTTACTGAACAGAAAAATTCAGGCACCCATCGATTAATTCACTCGACGGTGACAGATTTCGCCCTGCAAAACAAGAAACCCCAACTCTGTTAATATGTATGACCAATGGATGAGAACAAAAAGTGAAACGTACAAGTTCCTCGGGAAGTCAACATCGCACCCGTTGGTCACAGCCAAGTGGTAACTCAATAGCTGGAGCGGGATTACGTTCAGCAAGCCTTGGAGACAATCAATCGTCTTGGGCACGCGGATCGTCTTGGCACCTTTAGGGATGCCTTCGTCGCCTTCATTGCATATGACAATGGGCTGAGCCCTGCGCGCCGTGATCTGAGCAAATGCCGATTGCACCTTGGGGTAGAGAGAATCTTGGGTCATGATGATGATTACTGGCATGTTCTCGTCGATTAAGGCAAGAGGGCCGTGTTTCAACTCGCCCGCAAGGATACCTAGTGGAAAGAACACGAGTAGTAGTTCATTCTGGCGTCCACAGACCTAGATTACAATGTTGACTCACCCTCAGAATGCATGTAGCTGATTTCTTTGATCTTGAGGGCGCCTTCAAGACAGGTAGCATATCTAGACCAAGTCAATTTAACATTATATCCACCACGCAGGAAAGGACTGACTGATATCCTCTACCCATAAGAAGTAAACTCTTCGAGTTTGCCAACGTGGTAGTCGCAAGCTGCTGAAGGGCCTTGTCTTGGTCGAGTACCGTCTTAATCATTCCCGGCATGGAGTGTAAACCATGGATGATCTGGTTACGGCGCTCTGTGAACGAGATGCGGTCCTCGGAAAGCTGGAGAGCCATCATCAGGAGGGCAATGATTTGCGAAGTATATGCCTAATAGAAGGTATCGTGTCAGCTCTTCACGGAAAATAAATACGAAAACAAGAATCAACTCGCCTTGGTCGACGCGACACCGACTTCGGGACCAGCATTGATGTGAACACCACAGTGAGTCTCCCTAGAAATAGTGGATCCAACGGTATTGACCACACCAACACAGAGCGCGCCACGCTCCAAGCAATATCTCAAGGCCAAAATAGTGTCGGCCGTCTCGCCACTCTGGCTCAAAAATACGCAGACGTCATCTCTGAAGATTGGCGTCTTGCGGTCCAAGAAGTCAGAAGCCAGCTCGACACTGACCGGGATCTCCGTGAGTTCTTCGAAGATGGCACGTGTCGCTAAACAGGAATGGTAACTCGTTCCACATGCACAGAACACGATCCTGCGCCCACGGCGCATGATCGGCAAGTATGCCCGAAGCCCACCAAGCGTGATCTTGTTGGTGTCAAAGTTCACCCTTCCGCGCATCGTGTTGACGACGGATTCCGGCTGCTCGAAGATCTCCTTTTGCATGAATGTGTCGAATTTTCCTTTCATAATGGCGGCGATCTCGAGTTCGAGGGTCTCGATGCTGCGTGTGGAAGCGACCTGGCTAGCGGTCTGTTCGCTGTCTTCTCGGCGACGTAGACGATGGATGTGTAGTTCACCTTCGGAAATATGGGCGATATCATCATCCTCTAGGTACAGAACTCGCTTGGTGTGTTCGACCACGGCTGCCGCGTCCGAGGCAATGAAGAATTCAATGGGTTGTGGCAGACCGTCCTCAGACATAAAAGCGCGTGATTGGGTACGCAAGACCTTGGGGTTTGCAGTTGGTGGAGCAAGCATAGCCGAAGGAGAAGTAGGTACTGTGTGTCAAGGTTAAGAGAAAAAATATAACATCGGGTAAAGAAAGCGATTGCTTACAGGCATCTACTTTGGTTTCATTGTCTTGACCAGCAAACTCAACATCAACGAAATCAACTTTGAGTTTCTTATCGGTCTTGACACCGATCAAGAGAGGGGAACCACGACGGGCCGTCACTACCTCGTTCGGGAAGTGGGTAGATTTGAAGACGAATGCGAAGGAACCTTCGAGCTCCTTAAGCACGGTCTTGATGAGTTCCGTAAAGGTGATCCTTTTGTTGGGCTGCGAATCCCAGACGTATTTGCAGAGAATCGCGACTGATTCCGTATCGGTCTCAGTCTCGAATTTGTAGCCCTTCTTTTGAAGAACGAGCCTAACCTCTGCTCCATTAGTGACGATGCCATTGTGAACGAGTAGGAACTCAGATGTGGGATCGGAGCGGACAGGGTGACAGTTGATCTCGGAGGGAGGGCCGTGGGTTGCCCATCGTGTATGAGCAATGGAGACTTGAGACAAAAAGGTCTTTGTGACATCAAATGTGGAGGAAGCAATCTTCTTGCGCAGACCGGCTACTTTTCCTACTTCTTTGAAATAGATGACCTCTTTTGCTTTGTCGCCATCAACGACCAGACCTGCCGAATCGTAACCACGGTATTCCTGACGGGCCAAACCATTGCAAAGGATCTCAAGGACCTCTTGCCGGTTCTAGATGTTGGTGGTCAGGTTAGTAATGGTGGACACCAAATGTATCAAACGTGTGAATAGGGGTAATGGGTAATACAGCGATCGAACTTCCAGCCGCTTTTGATATTGACCGAAACATTGCGAAAACGAGGTACGAAGAATACATACTTTCTCTTTCAAGAAGTTACAGTAAGCGAAGATGCCGCACATGATTACAGCAGATCTATACGGTGTTCAGCAATGGCCACAAACCACCCATTCTGCACGTACCAGAAGTGAAGAGTTGCTTAGTGATTGAAAGACGGGAGGTTGATTGACGCTGGAGTGCAATCGAACGTTTGTATAAGAGACGATCTAGCCAAACAGGAACAAACACTGATTTAGCTCATACACAGCTTCGGCCCGGGCGTCATGGGGTTTCCGTGTTTTACATTCACAACTCCGAACTTATGCTTGCAGTGTATAATACTCTGTATATTACTTTGTAGAGTACTGTAAGCCCGGTGTTATCTGATCAAAAAGTCACGTCACATTTGGGGTTGTTCACCTGCCATATATGGAAAGTTTTGGACCCTGAAGTAGTGTTGCCACGGTCTGGTTAAAGACCGTGGACCGTTCGGACCGGACCGAAATTTAACCGAACCATTGGTAATGGTCCGGTTACGGTCCCAGACCGCGGTTAACTGTGGACCGACTGGTTCAAAGTTCCAAATTAGGCAATTTGTGGGCATAGGGCTCCCACAAGTCCCATGACCCGCAGTTTGCTCCCCACATCACCATCACCGTCTCCTCAACGGTGTCTCCGACTTTCTCAACGCTCCTCTGTCACACGCTCGCCGTCTTTGTCCTTCAAGCTTCAAGCATCAGCCGTCTCCCTTCCTCCCTGTCACACTACCTTGCACCGTCTCGAGGCTCCCATCTTCATACCGTGAGTGTGGTCTGCCGGTTCCGTCCTTCAAGTTTAAAGAACCTGACTTCCTCTCTCTCCAGTGCAGGCTCCCTGAGCTTCCATTTTGGTCCCAACTTCCAAGCCGTCACCATCCGTTTAGTGCCGTCCCCCCACCTTCTCGAGGCTCGCCGCCACTGTCGTCTTACCCCCTTGAGAGCCTTCTTCACCTCCCATGAATGCCATCACTCTCCCTTGAGTATCTCCCTCCTGTAAGTGCCGTTTTTTTCCTCGGAAACTTTTTCTCCCCGTTAACCTGCCCTCTCCCTCCAGTGCAGGCTCCCCCTCATCACCCTCCATTTAACACCATTCCTTGACTTGCTCGAGGCTCCGCCACTGTCGTCTCAACCCCCTTTGAGAGCTCACCGTCTCTCCCTTGAGCGGTTCCCTCCTGTGAGTGCCATTTCCCCCCTCCAGACCATTTCTTACCCTCAACCTGCGGTTACCTGTCCAGTGCCAGTCTCCCCGAGCACTTCCATCCTGGTCCCAAGCTGTCACCCTCCATTTAGCGCCGTCCCCCCACCTTCTCGAGGCTCCATCCCCCCTTGAGAGCCCTCTCTGCCTCCTCCCTTGAGTGGCTCAGTGCCGTTTCCCTTTCTCGGAAACTGTTTCTCCCCATCAACCTACCTTCTCCCTCCAGTGCAGGCTCCCCCTCAGTCCCAGGCTGTCACCCTCCGTTTAGCGCCGTCCCCCGACTTACTCAAGGCTCCGCCACCGTCGTCTTAACCCCCTTTGAGAGCTCACCGTCTCTCCATTGAGCGGTTCCCTCCTGTGAGCGCCATTTCCCCCCTCCAAACCATTTCTTACCAACCTGCCGTCTCTGTCCAGTGCCAGTCTCCCTGAGCACTCCCTTCCGGTTTCAAGCCGTCACCCTCGCTTTAGTGCCATCCCCCACCTTCTCGAGGCTCCACCACCGCCTCCGTTGTCTTACCCCCCTTGTGTCCCCTCTCTGCCTCCTGTGTGTGCGTGCCACTGCTCTCCCTCCTGTGAGTGCCATTTCCCTCCCTCAGAAACTGTTTCTCACCGTTGATCTGCCCTCTCCCTTCAGTGCTGGTCTCCCTGAGTACTCCCCCCCACCAAATACCCATTTGAACCGTCAATTGAAGTAAGTTCTCTGATTTCTGTTTCATCACCTGAGCTCATGCTTGTTAGCATGCCACCACGACGTAAGAATGAAGACACCACAAAGTTTGCAACTGGTGCCGTTCAATCAAGTTTTCAAATTGAAGGTATGTACCTCATCAAACTGTAATACCAGTTGACGTATCAGCTGTTAGGCTTTGTGCATGAACTGGATGAGGTTGCTCCCAGGAAGTCACAGAGAGGTAAAGGAAAGGCGAAGGCTGTCGAAGTGGACCCCGAGTTTTGCGTACAATATGATGTTAATGCTGCAACTCCCACCCGGCAACCAATGTCACCTGTGGTCCTCACGTCCCAACGACGAAGGGCTGTATCCCATAAAGCCAAAGATCCATTGAATGTAGCCACAGCCGTTGGACTCTTATACAGCCCTACTCCCCCTCGACCCCGCCGTGTTCGAGTGAGGAAAAAAACACCGCTCCAGGGCCGACAAATTCCAGAAAGCCCTGTACCTGTACGACGAGTTGCCTTTAATATACCAAGCCCATCGAGTGATGGAGCCGATGATGTGTTCTTGGTCAATCAACTGTCAACTTTGGTGATGCTGGCCCCTCCTCTCTTCCATCCAATGAATCAGCCATCTACTTTATTGACGCCGGCTCCTCCTATCCTTCATGCATCTAATCAACCATCTACTTCCACTATGCCAACTCCTCTTCCTCTCTTTGATCTAGAGAATGCCACACCCCCGCTAGCATCAATTGGCTCAAGCTCCGAGTCCGAGTCGAGCAACTCTGAGTCTGACAGTGGAGAATCACAAAATGCAGGTCCACCTTCCCATGCACAACATCGCGTGTCTTCTGGAGGTCCTGCAGGGAACAAGAATCGCTATGCTGCATCAGATGTGTGGACCTTTTATGAGAAGCAAGGCAGCCAGAGGTGTTGCCAATTCTGCCAGTTTGTATTTCAACATGATGTATTTTGATGATGTGAAACTTAATTGCCTGGTAGACATATTGCAACGACGAAGCCTGCTCACAAGATCACCAAGTTTGGTGCCAGCAGTGCTACGAGCACGCTTCGTCGACACCTTGCTGAGGAACACCTTGATCCGTGGGTCTCAGGATGTGACAATCTCAACATCAAGATCCAAGCAAAGACTGTCCAGAAAGCTGTGGATGAATATCAAAAGGCTCGTGGTCAACCAACAGCTTCCCGTGCCCCTGATCGACAACCATACTCGAATGTGGGGTTCGTTGATGCAATTGTTGAGTTTATTGTGGGTGATGATCAGGTATGGGATGATATATATTGTGATGCACATTGACAAGAGGTTTATTTAGTCAATCAATATAATTGAATCCCCCCGACTCCGGGCAATTTTTCTAATGCTTCGTCAGGAGCTAAAAGACTCAGATATTCCGGGTAGAACGACAATTCGTACTCGTATTGAAGAGTCGGTTGGGGAACATCTTGATCAGCTATCTGTGGTCATGCAGGTTACTCAATTATTTTTCATTGTGTTGTATGCTTGCTTATTGATGAACAGAAATCTGTGGGGAAGATATCTTTCACCACTGATATGTGGAGTGATCCAAATCGAACACCCTTCATGGCTGTTACAGCACATGGGATTCAAGCACGCACTGAAGAAACCAACAATGGTCCCCAACATATTCTCAAATTGCGTGCCGATCTGGTGGGGTTTCACCGTGTGCCAGGAAGACATGATGGCGAGCATCTTGCACATGTGTTCCTTCATGTCACTGACCGTCTCAAGATTACTGAGAAGGTGTGTGCTGTTGATTTTAATTATTCCTATTATGAATATCTTCCAGATTGGATGGGTAACACTTGACAATGCATCAAATAATGATACATTAATGGTAACTCTGGAGCGTGAACTTCGCCGTCGCAAGATTCCATTTGACCGAACAAAACGAAGAGTTAGGTATGTAACATTCTAGGATTGTAACTAGTACTTATTGTGTTGGATTCTAGATGCTTTCCGCATATTGTCAATCTCGCGTGCCAAGCAGTTTTATCAGCCATTACTAATCTGGATTATGCAAAAGAAGATGCTGATGATTACATTCCTTCAACTGGAGACATGATGGATAACCTGGAACGAGATCCTATTGCAACAGTGCGATCTCTGATTCGTGCTGTATGTGCTGACTTATCTTGGAAGTCTTAACTTAATTTCTGCTCTTGAACACAGATCAGGTCATCAACAATTCGCCGGCAACATTTTTCATCTGTGTTTGAACGACTAGAGAGGCCAGAACTCCAACTTTTGCGTGATATGGAGGTTCGATGGTCATCAACATTACTGATGATTGAAAGAGCAATTGATTTACGAGAAGTACTTATAGTATTCAAGTGTCTGATTTGGTTGTTGACAAATATTTAGGTTCTTGATATCTTTCTTGAAAATCGAGAGTTTTCTAGTCTACAAAAATTTCAACTTACTGAGCAGGACTGGGAAGGTCTTCAAGCATTTCAAATCATTCTCCAGGTTGGTGTCTCAAACAATAGAGCTCTATACACTACTCAAATGCAGTTTGTTAGGTTCCACATGCTTTCCAACAAATTATATTCCATGAAAAGACGCCAACCTTATGTCACGCCATACCAGCATTTGAAGCGATTATCGATGTTTGGAAAGCACATCAAGATGACTATCAAGAGACAGCTGAAATTGTTCAAGCTGGCCTTGACAAACTTGAGTCTTATAGTCAACGAACTGACTTGGTTCCAGCTTATACCCTGGCAATGAGTTTGTCATTTTTTTGTTCTTTTTGTATTAGGCATTGATTATTTGTTTTTTCCAGTTCTTGATCCTTCCATCAAATTGTCTTGGTTTGAAGAGCATATGCCTGAGCGAGTTGAGTGGGCCAGGGATATATTTATTGAGGCTGTAGGTTCCTATGATATTTATTTCACTCATTCTCATTTATTTTTCCCAGCTTCGCCCATATCATGCTGCTGCCATTGCCACTGCTGCTGCAAGAACTGATGCGCCTGCAGCAGTGAACACAGCACCTCATCGTCCCACAGCAAGAGATATTCTGAGACTCAACCGTCATCCACATCGCCTAACACCACAGCAATCTGCTGAAATTGAAGGTAATGCATATCTTCATGATGATCGACCAGCAACAGGGAGTTTGCTATTTTGGCAGGCATGTGGCAATTTTTTTTCATAATTGCTAGCTATTTGACAACAATGTATCAAGGAAAATCAACTGCGTTTTCCAGGTGTTTTTGGCCTTGCAATGGATATTCTGCCAATACAAGCATCAGCAGTGCCTTGTGAGCGTGTATTTTCTTCAAGCAAAGAAACTGTGACAGCTCGGCGAAGTTGTATTTCACCTGAACTTATGGAAGGTTTGCAGCTGTTGAAGTATTCTATTCGACAAGGTAGAGGTCTTAATTTCACTGATGGTATGGATTGGGGACAGGAGCTTCAGGAACTGGAGATGTATGGGGAGATGCAGAAGCAAGTTCCAGATGATATTACTTTCTTTATTTCTAGTTTGGTTGATAAATTGTAAAAGTGTACATTGTATGTTCTCCAAATGTTGCCCTAGCTCTATTGAGATTCTGGAATTTGGAACAGCAAGAGTGTGTTACCGCTCCACTGTTTCGAGGGAAGGGAAGTTGAATTGGAAATTGGCTCGAGGAATTACATCGACCATCTGAAGCAATCGTTCCGCTTCAATTCCATGGATGACCTGGAAATCAGCAGAATTATCACGAGCAATTGCACGCAGAAGTTCACTCTTTTTTATTTGAATGCGAGCGGTGATGTCGGCTAGGTTGGGCAGACGATCCATACCACCATTAAGATCCACCCAAATGGGCTCGACCTGGGTGATACTGAACAGGAGCGGATGCATCAAGCCGAGAATATTGAAGGCCATCTCTTTTACCTGTCAACCAGTTATGATGGCAAAGTCCATCGGCGCCTTGACCTCCACATTCCTCACCGTCTTGAAAGATTCATCTTGGTTGCCCACGACAGCACAGAATTTTTGCACCGATGCCACGTCAATCGTGATCTCCGGACCGGTGAATGTATCGCGGATGTCGATGTCTGGGAGAACAGCATCATCACCATACCATAGTTTCCAGTAGAACTCCTTGATCCATAAGTTATGGCCCTCCGCGATCTCGTGGATCGTAGCCGAGCCCATAGAAGGTTTATAGGCGAATTGTAAGTGAAGGGGTACTGATACGTTGCGACGATCTTCATATATGATCACATTCGAGGTAGGCTGATAGCGAATTTCGGCCGCCTTGAAGGCGGGTTTGTGTTTGCCGTACAAATGAGCAGTGCCATAAAGCGTCACAGATCGTGGCGACGAATCCAAGGAAGTGACGACAACCTTCTGCAGGGGTCGAGGTGCAAGAAGCCGCCGAATTGGGTTATCGATGTATGAATGCCCTGGACAATGGTTGTCGAGGTGAGGAGAGCCCACAGCCAGCTGAGCTCAGAGCCTGCTAATATCTCCAGCCACAACGAGGCATCAGGAATATCCTTACCCAGACTATAGCTTACTACACCCTCAGCTACCTCCCGCTCGACACCCAAGGAGACTACTTCCTGAGAAGATGCAACGGGCTTGGGGCTAAGGTAGTCCACGGTGGGAATTTTAGATTCGTCACCCCCATACCGACACTCGAGAAGCCGGCGGATAAGGTAGGCATTGATGTTCCCAAGAAGGTCTTTTATGGGTTCGTCCTTAACCTTCGAGTTCTTCACTGTGACTGGTCCTTGCAGGATACATACGCGCTGGGGGTCCTGGTCGAAGACGGCTTCAATATCCTCTGCTGCCCACAGGGAATCCTGTAAACCAACTTGAGCGAGGAAACGAACAAAAATGTTGGTGAACACAACCTCACCTTCTTGAACCAAACCTCAAAGTTGGCATCCAATACAGGGATGAAGGGAATGGGCTTCTGTCCTGGCCTTTGGGATATCGTCAAAAAGTAAGCCTTGTCCTCGGAAGCTAGTAGTTGCTTCGTTGCCAATGGATATGCTTTGAAAAAGTCCTCTGTGAAAGGTAAAGGATCATCGAGAGACGCAAAGCTCTGCAACAGCGATAGTTTGCTACCGCTCCCGTTGACGCCCGCAAAACACTCCTCCACCCTTCTCAACCAATCCCCCATTAAGTTCCTCAACCAGACATCCATCCACCTCTTCTCGTGCATCACAAACATTAACCTCATCCTCAATACCATCTCCTCATATGTCATGTCACCCAGATCAGTCACAACAGACCCATCCTTCTTCTAACCAAACCATCGTTGACTGAATCACGGTTCAGCTTCCCAATGACTTCCTCAAACTTGTCACAAGCCCATACAACGCGCAAGCAAGCCGAGGAGGAGGGGAGAATGGGGAGGGAGGGGAACAGGAGCAGGAGCAGGAGGCAGGGGGGAGGGGAGGCAGGGAGTGCGTTCATTCGCCTTTCCGCCCTTGTCCTCCATCCCCGTCCTCGTCTCCGTCATTGTCCCCGTGGTCGTTTTCGTCATCCCATCTTCGTTGTCCTAGGCGATCCTAGTCCCCATCTTCCCCGTCGGCTCATGTCCTTGTCCCCGTCCTCATTGTCTCGTTGTCCTCATTGTCACTGTCCTGGTCACATTTGCATTACAGGGCAAGGAGTCGAGATCCCGTCCTCGTTGTCCCCATCCCTGTCCTCGTTGTGCCCATCCCCGTTCTTGTTGTGCCCATCCCCGTCCCCGTTGTCCCCTTCCCGGCCCTGTTATGTCGTCGTCCTCGTCTGTCCCTCATCGCTGTCCCCGCGATCATTCTGGTCCCTGCGATCGTTGCGGTCCCCGTCCTCATCCCTGTCCTCACCGTTGTTGTCGCCTTCTTCGTCGTGCTATGGCTGCTGGTGCTGGTGCTACCGCTGCTGCCATGTTGCTGCCGCACATGAAGGTGAGAGTGGAGTAGAGGCTGGGGATTGGTAGTAATCAGTAGTGTAACAATAATATATGAATGAAAAGAATAAACGCACTAGTTATCAGGGCAGTAGTGTTTTCTTCCCTTGTCCGACGCATTGTTCTCCTGCTTCTGTCAACGTTCTCCTCCGTCGTGTTCATGCGTGCCCTCATCCCATGGCTGTGGTCATCGCCCTGGGCTTGTCTTGTCATCAGGGAATGGCCCATCTCTTTCAGGCTTGATTGCCCTGCGATCATAGACGAGGGCGTCGGGGTGTCATTGTTCACCTGAATGCCCTTCCGGGCTTGGCGTTGGTTCTGCATTGGGCACTCCTGCCTCGCTGCCTCTCACTCGGCGTCATCACTCCCTCGTTGGCGTTGTACGTGGGTCAGTCGGCCTGCATCCGCGTTTGAGAGGCGGTTGTTGGCGCCTGGGACGGGCAACCGCCGTCTCTCCCCCTCGGACACGATGTCACGGCGCTGGGGCACATTGACGCGTGCGCTGGGCATTGTCGTCGTCGTTCGGGGTGCTGGGAATCTTGCCCCCTCGTTTAGGGTGTCGGCGTGGGTCTCCCATCCCACATTGGCACTTGGGACGGGCAACCGCCGTCTCTCCCCCTCGAACACGATGTCACGGCGCTGGGGAACATTAACGCATGCGCTGGGCGTTGTCATCATCGTTCGGGGTGCTGGGAATCTCGCCCCCTCATTTAGGGTGTTCGCGTGGGTCTCCCATCCCGCGTTCGCGTTGTTGGCGCCTGGGATGGGCAACCGCCGTCTCTCCCCCTCAGACACGATGTCACGGCACTGGGGCACATTAACGCGTGCGCTGGGTGTTGTCGTTATCGTTCGGGGTGCTGGGAATCTCACCCCCTCGTTTAGGGTGTCGGCACGGGTCTCCCATCCTGCGTTCGTGTTTTTGAGGCGGTTGATGGTTTCCCGGGTATGCAGTGGTAGCCGCCCCCTCGGATGCGATCCTGGATTCCCGGTGCTTCAATCGTCAAATTGGGTCGGGTGCATGACACTGCTGTCGTTCTGGGCACTGAAGGCTTCTACCCTCGCTGAACCCGCTGGCGTTCTGGACAAGAGTGGGGAGTGGTTAGTAAGTTGGTTTAACATGAAGAACAGACAGCAGGGGGACATACCGGGGCCGGAGAATGGGCGCACCACTTCTCCGGCCTTGCCAGCGGTTACCGTCATCATCGTCAAGTCATCGTCGCAGCGTTCTTGTAATTGCGGTTGACGTGGCTTGAGGTTGCCCCAAACTGCCTTTTTGGGATGGTTAACCACGGTTAACCGCAGTCCCAACGGTCCGGTCTGGTTTGAATAGCCATATTTGGGTTAACCGTTGTTAACCGTAACCGGACCGGACCGGACCGTGGCAACACTACCCTGAAGCCGGATATAGGACAGGGTCCTGCCAAATAAGGGAATAATTGTTATTAAAATACCAAATTGTTAAGGTCACACTGTCACACTCTATTGTTACAATTTGTAGTACAGTGTTCAATGGCTCCTTTGAACAATACCAGTCCCTTGAACACCCTAATATAATTGATTCTGTACTGATTTCTACTGCTAAAAAATGTTCTAATTCCTTCAGTGCATCATCTGAACCCATCTGGATAATGATTTTTATTCAGAACCACCAATAAGATTAGAAACTGAATATTTACAAAGCAGAGAGAAATCTGATCACTCCTTTGAACACTAATGTTTTGATAATAAAACATTCAAATATGAACAGATTTCTTTGAAAATTGGTATGAGAGGTCTTTAAACATATGAGCAACTTTCTGTCTACTCAGTTTTTGTTCAGTATAATTTGGCTACTTGTGGCATTTTAGGTTAATTTTTGTGTTCAAATGAGCCATTGAATACTAGCCCAACTCAATTATGTTTTCGACAAAATCTTTTTTATTTCATATATGCTATAGTAATCTACAGATGAGTGAACCAAAAACATCAAGACAATTGAGCTGTCTGTTTTTGAACCAATTTCCTGAGTGGTTGGAACATGAAATATGGATGCTTGTGGCCTCGTAGTAGTAGAGTAGTAAGTAGTAGTAGGTAGCAGAAAGATAAGTATACTGCTCATGACTCCAGACATGAACCCTCCACAACTACTATCATATCTGAATGGCTTTTCTCATGTTCAGCAACTCCCAAGGATCTCAGGAACACAATCTGAAGTGCAGCACTGTCAACATCCAGTTACTGCCACAGGGCATGGTGTACAACCATACCAGTTCCATCCAGGCCATTTCTACCCTCAGGCAATCACCCTGTTCCCCATCATCTGCTGGCATTGCCCCAAGGCCAGCATCCCCTGCTAGCACCTTCACCTGTGCAAGGTCCAAGTCGTAGTCTCAGTGCCACACCAGTATTTCCTGCAATACATGATCCATAACTTGTCAGAGAGAGGCTATTGAACCTGAACCATGACAAGATGCCATTGAATCTGGATGTCGAGAAGGAAGATATTCCAGTTCAGGGTCATCGTGATGAGGAACCAGTCGCTAAGGCCAGAAAAAAGAAGGGTGCTAGGGCCAAATCCGGACCACTGAACAGACGAAAGCAGGGCAGATCAGATGATGAAGTCAAAGAACTAAAGCCGAATCAAGTCAAAAAGGCAGCAGACAATGTCAAAGGGCAATGGACGGATGATGAAAAGACACTTGTTGTACTGTGGTCAGTCAGGTACTTGGTCAGTGGTCACACCTGGTACCTGGTCAATGTCAAATTTTGCATCCAGCATATTGTTACTGTCTTCACTGCAGTTGGCCATGATTAAACATATGTCTATCTATGATATGGCCACAATAGTGATAGTTATAACTCATAAGAATATTATGCACAACTGTCATTCTTGCCAACAAGTGCCCACTTGCATAAAAACACAGGTAGTTGAACTTGAAAGGCATCAAGTACCGTAGTTTGGGTTAATAGAATCATAAATTTGGATTTCATACATAAGAAGAGATATAGTAGAATATATTTTACTGCAGCATAAGGTTGAAATGTTACTGTATTTTATAGCATAGCAGGTATGACCAACTTCCTGGTCAGGGTCAAAAATGGACACTCCTGTATTATTTTCACTCCTGCAGGATTTTTAGCCTTGTAACTATCGTTCAAATTATATAGATATCTTCCTGAGAACAATGTCTATCACCTTGAAAAGATAGTTTATGAATATCTTTGAAGTTGTGGGAGAATTCCACCAAAACATTTAGTGTGACCAAGTAGTGGATCATACACAGTAAAGAATATCACTTGTGAGAAAGTATGGAAGGATTTCCGTGCTTCCAAGGCTAAGGACTTTATCCATGTAAGATTCCAATCACCGCACGAAATCACCTGCACTCACTAACTTCTCTAGATATCTCAAGTTCTCCTAAAAGAAAAAAAGTATGCCGAGCAAGTAAGAAACTTGTGGAATTGCTTTTGGGATATGTACAAAGCTGTTCACTGTCGCCAAGAGCATACGGGAGGAGGGGATGGCGATGAGGATAGTGATGAAGAGGGAGACAATGCAGACAACAAGGATGCAGATAAGGGCATGCCCAAAGCAAGCACCAGTGTTGAAGGGAAATGGAAGAGACCTGTGAAAATGGCAAAAGCAAGATTCTCAAAGAAAACACTTGATGCTTTTGAGGAATCAGCATATTATGCTATGATTGATGATGTGTGAGTTGCTGTGCACCCTTTAAAGTTGCCTTTGAACCTTCTCTGTCTGGACCAGTGCCCACAATGACTTGGCTGTTGTCTGCATTCACAACTACAACTCTACAACTCTAATTTCTGATACAGATGACATTGAAGATAATTTGGTGAAGAAAAAGAAGAAAAAGACTAATGATGCAACACTTGATCTTCTCCAGCAAGTCATTCAAGACAGTGGTGCTCACAATGCAGCTCGGAAAGTTAGAGCAATCTCGGCTGGAAATGAAGAGTTGCTGAGAGGAACATGAAGCTCGGAGAGCTGCCAAGTTGGAGGAGCAGGAGAATCAAGCTCAAAGATTAGATTTGTGGGATCATGATGAAAATGATGCAGCATCTGAACTCTTTGATTCAGGTGAAGGGGAACAAACTTGCAGAGCAGCTGGCTGAAGAAGAAGGTTTATAGATATATTTGATATATACAGCACAATTCCTAAACCTGTTGCAATAGTCTAAGCAAAGCCTTTCTCCTCGCAAGCCCTGTCTGATACAGATTGTCTGCATTCAGCCAACACCAAGAGGGCCTTAGATGTTCGAAGACTTGTGCTACATCATCATCCTCTTTTCCATTAAAGCCAGCAATTGATGTGGGATTGTCTCTGTATGCTTCTAGTAGGTTGTTGGTAAGCATAAGGCTCTCAATGGGATGATACATAGCTTTTATCTTTCTTCCTGGGAGACATCAGAGGATTGGAAAGTGCCCCTTCCACCAGTCAAACACATCTTTCACAGCAACATGGAGGCCAGATAATTTTGATTCCAGATTTTGCACTCATGAGCTTCCTCAGGATCATCAGTGAGATCATAATCACTGAATGGACAAATGGAGTATTTTGTGAGCAGATAGTCTGCCAAATTGTCATGCCACAGTGTTACTGACTTCATTTATATGTAACAAGAGCTCACCCTTATCCACGAGGATGTACTTGTCATCTGAAAAGTATTTGTGCCGATTTTTCCACATATCTGATTCCTTAAATATTGTGCTGTCAGAGACTGAGCCTGGCCAACCCAACTCATATGCAGTGAAAATGCCACGGTGATCACTAATAGCTTGTACAACTAGCTGTAATGCTATCAGTAGGAGAACATGTATGTTGAACATTGGCTTTCTCACCGCATAGTACTTCTTGCAGCACCAATAAGCCCAACCATTAATTAATGGCTTGTTTACCATCTGAATTAGTGTTCCATCTCCAATACCAATACAGCCAGGAAACCCCCATTCAAACATCTCCTCTTTCAAGAAATTTCAGTGTGAGGGGCCAGGCCAGGCCAAATGATCCTCTCTGATGTTCCTGATGGCCCAACAAATGTGTGAACTATAGCTGTAAATGGTCCCTTTGGCAATGCAGATAATGCTTGCAGTCTTGAGGGCATCTTCAGACCCAGCCCAACATAAAAATGAAGCAAGTTGATATCTAACTGGACACTGGGGTTTGTGTGATGTGCTGACAAAAATGGGATTATCCTGGATGAGACTGAGAAGATGATCGAATGCTTCCTGTGACATCCTAGAGTTGGTTGTAGTTGGATATGGGTTGCATGCTGGTAGTAGTAGTACTCACCATAACCAGTTCTTGAACTGCCAGTCTGTGAAGTGATGGAGGAGTAATTCAAAGAAATCATTTGACTTTACATGGTCATAAGGCCCTCAATGCCCATATTTTCCTGAAAACATCTGCTTCTTCCGATGTTCTAGGGCTAAAATGGCCATCATAATGCTGACAAATTCTTCTTCATCTTCAGCCATAGATAAGAGATAGACTGCAGTGAATGCAAATGGGTTGATAGGATGAGTAGTGTGCTTAGGTTGTATATGATGGTGGCGAGCCATAACAGACAAGAACAATGATATTAAAGCTCAGACAGCAGCTGACAGCTAGAAAACATGAAAACCATCATTCGATGTGTTTCTCTCTTTCTTCACAACCACAGTCAAAAAAGGTAATCCACCCACACTCTCATCAGATCCAGTCAGATTTGATCGCTGACAAACCATTGAATTGGGTTTAAATATTTTATTTACTATAGTCTAATCATGCTTGAAGAAACTCTGCAGGACTTATTTGGGTCACCACTGTGACTTAGTGTTGCCACGGTCCGGTCTTTTTTGGGACCGTTGCAAGACCATGGCTGGACCGTTGCAAATTAAAATTCAAATAAATTATCGGCAATCTCAGAAATATTCTCATATATAGTCAACATAGTAGTGGAGTTGGTTGAATATTTCCAGAATTTTATCTATTTTATTTTGCCAACGGTCCAGCCACAGTCTTGCAACGGTCCCAAAAAAGACCGGACCGTGGCAACACTACTGTGACTCTGCCATCCACTGGCTAATCCTTGGAGTCCCATGCATACTCCCGCTTCAGCCATCTGCCACTTACCATCATGGTTATCGTGTTGTCTCACTCTGCCCCTTTTTTGTCCACCCTTATATTCCTTGAGGGAGACTCCTGTCCTTTCATCAAGGACCTCAGTCGCCCCTCAAGTAAGCATTCTTTATCTCGCAGTTATCTTCTCACATAACCCCTTTTTTATTTTTCAGTTGTATCTTTACTTTCTTTGCACTCTCTTTTGTCGTACCTCCAATCAATTCAATTCTATTCCATGCCCCAACATAAAGAAACAAGTGAATTTCAGTTGCAAATGCAAGGGTCGTCTACTGGAGAATCCCAGACACAAAGTTCTTCGCTTATCAGAGAATTCTCAGCTGCTTCCTCGAGCAGGATCAGAGACGAATGCAACAGAATCATACAAGAATATCAGAGTGGTTCAAGAGACAAGATCTCGGCCATCCTCAATCTCACCATTGCCTTACCATTCAATGGAGAAGATGACTTATCTTTCAGGGAAGCCTTCAGATCTTATTGCAGGATGCTTGATGATTTGACAAATTGCACAATAGAGGACAATCACGATCATAAGCCACTGACCTGCTGGCTGAACCTGATGATGGATTCAGAACTGCAGACAAATGACACTCGCTCCCCACCGGCGATACAATGGACCCTACTCGAGCGACTAAGCAGACCATCACAGCAGACAATGGGGAAGACAAAGATGATGCTCACCTTCCAAAATGGAAGGTCAATGTCTCATTACTACCATGGGTTATCTGGCAATCGATTCATCCGATGATACTCCCCGCTTCACTCCACGAAACCAGAACATCCCTTGAAAATTACACCAGAGATATCAAGTACACCGTTGCTTCGATCCTCAATTCTCTAGACTGTCCACAATTCCACTTAGTGAGTGGACCAACCTTGTCTCAGGGAGATCCATCGATCTCGACCACATCATCTCAGGCCTCTTGTCCATCTTGGAACCTAAGAAGCAAGAATCACTCGGATCACTCAAGATCTCCATTGGCAACACCACAGCCACAAAAGCCATCTCTTCCCATGGAGAATGGATTGCTGCATGGGAACCTACAGTCAAAGCTACCATCTACATTTTCCCTCTTTGACACAATGAACTCTGAAGATATGGACACTATATCTCTGGGCTCTTCGCCATGCTCCCACAGGAGCAGCACCAGTGCATCATTCATTTCGATAAAGGAATTAGGGTCAGAGTTGCACAATGACAAGACCTCTTACTCACCGATGCGCATGAGTTCAGCGACCTGCAACTCCATTGGATTCAGTCATGGGATGGACCACACTCATGCAGGAACAATTTAAAAGCTGATAGGCAACCATTCTGCAAGAGAGACCCTTGCTGATGCTGGAATGATGGTAAATGTCCCAACACCAGCGGCAAGTGCAACTATGCACATGTCTGTGGGAAGTGCATCAGTCCCAATCATAAATCCCCTGAGTGTTACCCTTGAAAGATTTGATCGCTGGGCCTTCAGACCGAAATATGTGAGAGACTTTGTCTGGGACCCTGTCATCCACCCAAAACTGACCACTTCCTTGGTGAGTACCATGGAGGCCCCCATCCCCATGGTACCGTTCAATGAATTACACAATGACATCGTCCTCAACACCATCCGCGATCACTCAACACTCTTCACCATTGTCACACCAATCAATGTCGACATATTTGAATCTTACCTCTTGACTCACCCTAATCGTGCCTTTGTCCTCTCTGTGTGCCAAGGTTTATGGGAAGGTTTCTGGCCTTGGGCTCACACTGACATGCCTGGCTACCCTGTCACACATGACAATTCATTTCGCCCACTCACAAACCCCGCACACCAACATTTCCTTTTGAGTCAGCACGATACGGAAGTAGTGCTAGGGCAGTTATTGCCTTCCTTTGGTACTATACTACTTCCCAGCATGCATAGCATGCCACTTGGCATTGTTCTCAAGCCACATTCCTCTGACCTTCATATGGTTGTCAACCAGAGTGCCAAACCCTTTTTGCAGAACTCCTTAATCCCCAAAGAAGACCAGTTTGTATGCATGGACAATCTCCACCACCTTGGTCATGCTCTTCACAATGTCCATGCTGATCACCCTGGCCGCCCGCTTGTCGTTTTTAAGTCCAATGTCTCATGAGCTTACCATTTGATGCTGATGGCCCCTCTCTGGCAGATCCAACAAGTTATGATGTTTGATGGCGATCACCACATCAATCATTGCAACCATTTTGGCAATGGCAATGGTGGATGCATCTTCAGCAGTTTCGCCTGCTTAGTGACTTGGATTGCCATTTTCATCCTCTTACTCTCTGACATTTTCATGTATGTTGATGACAAAATTTCCTGGGAATTTGCAGACAAGTTGTCCTGGTACAAACCCTACCGCAAATGCATGCTGATGAAGCAAGTCAGACTGCTGAAACTTTTGGATGAACTTGGTATCCCTCACGCTGAACAAAAACAAGAGTGGGGGAGTTCCCTCTTGATCATCGGCTTCACCATTGACCCCAATGCCATGATGATCGCTATGGACCTTGATCGCCACATGGAGCTTGTTACCGCCATCTGAGCATTCGCTGTTATTGGACAGCGCTGCCCTCTTCGCGATTTTCAAAGGATCGCTGGCTGGATCAATTGGGCACTCAACATGTATCCTCTTTTACAACCTGGTCTTTTGATGCTGTATGATAAAATGGCAGGCAAATCTTCACCTCACAAACTCATCTGAATCAACAGCATTATGGTCACCGAGCTCTCATGGTTAGCCGATGAGGTCACGTTGTAGTAGTTGTGCCTGGACAGTCACGTGATAGAGTTCCCACGGTTCGTCGTAGTTAGTAGCCTTCTGGATGTAGTAGACAGATCCATCTTAGCCTTTGCACAGCTCCTTCCCTCTTGCGATCCTGAGGGACCTCCAACCCACTCCAATGTGGTGATGAGAGCAGATTCAAACCCTGCCAGCAATTCCTTGTGATCTCCCACCTTTTCTGCTTTTTTTCTGGCCTTCCTGCACTTTTTCGAGCCCTAGAACATTTCTGAGCACTGAGAACCCCTTTATTCCAAGACCTGAGAACTTTCAGAACCTTGAGCACCGAGAACCAAGCACCAAGAACTTTCAGAACCCGAGTACCAAGACCCGATGATACGGTTTCCACATCTATGACCCCGGATAAAGAGATAATAAATGATGAAAAATGTCGCAAAGGTGCGAACGAGACTTGGGGACACTCCCGACAATAACGCGATAGTGCGCGATAGTGCGCGATAATATGTGTGATAATATGCGCGATAAAATAAACAAACGCGAAGAGTCGCAAGACAACGTGATGTCGCAACACAGTGATAAACAAGGATTGGAAGGCTTAGCTGGGTGTCCTAGATGACAGCGCGATACGTGGTGATGACGCGACGAGACGGAGGTTCTGCGCTATGACTTAGGTCACGATAGCAGAGAGTACGCGATGAGGAGAGACGCAGATTCGAGTGAGAATGACTAGATCCTTTTAAAATTTAAGCCGCAAACTAGTGGAGAGGGGAGAACTGGGTTCTTCTTCTGTATTTTCTACTACAGGACACTTGTTATATTCTAAAGGGATAGGGGGAAAGGGTGGATGAGTGAAATAGAAATGCAGCGAAATATCGCATGAAAGCGACGAAACGGGAACGGAATAGCGAAGGATTTGAAATAACGGCGAATATCACATGAAAGTCAGTGAAAAGACGAAGATAAACCGGATGAATTACATTTCTGGTATCGGACTCGGTGTCCGAACGTGTAGGACGTGTTTAACAGTCATGTGTCAGCGTATTAAGACTGGGTCGCGCGGTTAAGATACAGCAAAGATGTCGCGGTCACGCGCGCGTCGATCGGCGTAAGTCGTGCAAGTCGTGGGTGGCGCGCTGATGTTTCGCATGTACGCGGGACTGCGAAAGAGTCGTAGGGAAAGTAGAATTGACCATATGAGAGATTCCGTGCCCAAAGGGAGAGACTGCGTATCACCGAAGACCAAACACCTGAGAAACTTTTCACATTTTATTTCACCATGATGAACAACAAAAAGAAAACAACAAAAAAAGCCCTGGCTCCCGTGACTCAACAACAGCCTGCACCCACCGCCTCAGGTTCCCTGTCTCAAGATGGCACGCTCGTGCGCATGACAGATGTCGAGAGATTGGTAGCAGGATGCCTCGAAAAAGGCAGAGCTGAAGGAATCCTACAGGGCATTGCTGAAGAACGCGCTCACTGGGAGCGTTCTACAGCACCTACTGTCCTCTGCGCATCCACCCAGTTGGCCCCATTGCCCACCAGCAAGTCTGCATCAGTGCAAATGGATGCGATGCCAACAAGGGCTTCCGCATCAGCCCAAACAGAGCCGCTTACCGGCACTTCCGTCTCAACGCAAACACAGCCGCATACCCACGCATATGCGTCAACGCAAATGCCGGCATCTATCTCAGCCCAAATAGCATTTAGCAGCATCTCTGCATCGACCCAGATGGTCCTGTCGACCTGCGTATCGGTGTCGACGCAGACAACATTACCAACCACCATTTTGTGGCAACCCAACAGCCATCTACCAGCACCTCTGCATCAAGCCATATGACCCCACCTGCATGTCCACGTCTGTGCAGCCAGACAAGCCCCTGCCAGACCCAAACACATCAAAAACGACGAGAGTTGCGCCAGAGCACGCCATGTCCTTGTCAAGCACCCAAACAGCCCCACCCACCCGTGAAAATGCGTCCCAGCATGGTACAACACACCCACCATTGCCAGAAATGATGGCAACTGCATTGGATGTCGCCCTGTTGTCGAATGGTGCCCCAACGCGAACCCCTGCACCCAAAACCCAGCAGGAATTGCGTCACGCGTCCACACTCACCCAGAGGCCGCCGTCCCCCTTGCACAACGCGTCCGAATGTGTCCCATGTCCCACCCTGGCCCCAAACCCCATGCCCGTGCAAGAAAACATGTTCAAACACGTCCCAGACCACAATCCTACAATGCCCGACCATTTGACGCCCACACAGGCCCCAAAGCCTATGCCCTTGCAACAACACACACCCAAACGCACCCCAGACCCCATTCCTTCCCCAAGTATATGCCCACATGCGCTCATGTCAGCCTGGAATCACGACGCCGCCATCCAAATGCCGCAACTGTGAATGCCAGGGCTCAACAGCATCGAAACGCATGCTGACGCATATGTGAGGTTCAAGACAACAAAGGAGGATGAGAGGAAGGGGAGAATGGGAGATGGTGTGAGGACAGAGGGGATGGATACTACGAGGACAGAGGAGACGACTGAGTCAGAGACCACACGATGGAATGACAGGTCAGCCCAACAGGAGGCTGCGAATTGCCCCATTTGTATGTCCAATCCCACCCCAACGTCTAAGCCAGCACTGTGATTCGACTAGGCCGAAGAATCCGCAACCATTCCCATATATCACACCATCCCAACACGAGCCCCATGCGACCTTTCGACCCTCTGTTCCAACACCACCGGACAACCGTTTTCCACCCTATGGTGCTGTGCTTGATGACGTAACTGCCCACATCCCCGACAAACTTTTGTCACCCCCATTGGTCCCATCTGGTCTCGGAGCCACCCACGAGGCATTGGGCCTGGCCAGTGTAGAGACTCAATGTCCCTCTGAGTCTGTATCATCGATATATCATGAATCCGGATGAACCCGATGCCTCCAATCGACTTGCATTTAAACCCAACGTAACCAGGATCCCTGAATACACGTGGCAATGCCTGCACAGGTGACCCCATTTCGGTCCGGATAAAAAAATTCAAATTTGCTCAAAATGGTCTGGATAAACTCAGGCATGGGGCCAATTTTCAGAATTTGGGGCGGACTTTGGAGGAGGCATCAAAAAGAAATCACCATAGGCCCACCAAACCATAGGATTCATCTATGTACATGTCCTCTAAGCTAATTCATCCCCAGATACATCCATTTCTGCCTCCTGTTCCGTCAATGCCCCCTTCTTAGACCTTGGATTCCTACACAAGACTTGAAGACACTTGACAGCTGCCACAAGCTGGGAACAGTACTTGTTATATCTTGCAAAATTTGAGAAAGAATCCTTGTCTAGTTCAAGCTGATGCTGATCAGTGCTCAGGCTGTAAGATCCAGGCAGCAGCTGAAGTAGGATATCAGGAGACATGTGTGAATAAGTGTAGGTTTGCAATGCAGCAGCCTTCCAGTGGATGGCATGGAACCTCGCCATTCAAACAGTTGCACGCCAAGATATGATATTGCACCAATGCTGTGAGTCTTGGATTGCCAAGGAGTCCCATTTTTCCTGCCAGATTGTGCATAGAGAGTTACCACTGTAAGATGAATGGGTCAAAGTAAGGCCATCGGAACAACAGCTGGAGATGATACCTTTTGCAAGGAGAAGGGGAGAGTCAAAAACTACCAATGCCACCCAGAACAAAGAACAGAACAACCACCTGTGATTCCGACAACAGTGCCTGTCAACTCATCAACAATCACCCAAAAACCATGTTGATGAGGGTAAGCCTATTATGGCAGGAAACTGCCTTGATTTGGGGTGAAATGTATAAAGTTTTCAGAGGAATAGTCCAGACATGGATGAGGCATTGACAATTTTACAAAATTCTGGTTGGATATATATGGTGGCATTTTTTAGATTTTCGGGCTTTTAGTCCAGATAAAAGCAGGCATAGGCTACTTTTTTTCTCACTTTTGGTCTGGATGCCGCGCAGGCATTGCCACTTATATTCAGGGGTCCTACGTAACCCGACGTGACGTGATGTGATGTGACCCGATGTGACCGATGTAACCCGACACATGCCGCTTTGTGATGGCCGCTTTTGGACCAAATCTGTTAGGTTCACAAAACCCCGGAGTTCCAATGCTAGGAGACAGATCTGATTGGACTTGATTCCCGACTTCGGACTTACCTTATTTATGCATCCCCTTGTCCTTTCAGAGATATGTAGGACATTTTAGATCTTTTCCTTGGATATTCCTTTTCCCTTCCATTTTCCTGTCTATGTCGCTTTGCAAGCCCTTTCCACATCCCCATTCCAGCTTTTCTTTGTAGTTTCCATCGGCCAAAGTAGACATGACCGAAAGTAGACTATACACACATGTACTATAAAAATGGTCCCCGATGACCATACAAAAAAGAGATACCCTTAGTCCCCATTTCCTCATAGTCAGAATCACCTTTTAATCCCTTAAAATGCTCATCCTCGTAAACCCTTAGATTTTTATAGTTCACGTCATTGTCTTTATCGTTGTTCCTCTTCTCATTCATCGTTTCTGACCTGACCTGACCCGACCCGCCATACCCGACATCATTGGGTTCATCGTTATTTACCCGTTTTCATTCCGTTCATTGCCGGATTTATCGTTATTTGTCCAGTTTTACACAGCGGCTTATATTTTTACTTCCATTTCCACTTTTTACTACTATTCCCAACACTGACTTATCCACCATCACTTCTATGCTGACACCCCTTGGTTAGGATCACTTCTTTATTGTTCCAAAGCCACCCCAAACCTGCATCTTCACCAGCCAACCATCACACAACCCTTTGTACCTGCCAGCTCAAAACCAACCAACCCAGCAATTCTTGATTGGGATCGTGACCCCCACCTTTGTGATTTGAGTCAGGCGCTCATAGCTTTGGGCTGGACAAGGCCTAGGTAGTGTAGAGCTTTCTTTCTGGACTGATTTCTTTCTGTTCTGTTGTTTTGTGTCTGTTCCTTTCCTTTCCTTTCCTTTTCCCATTCCCCATTTCTGTTCTTTTGTTTTCCTCTTGCTGATAGCGATGAGGGCATCGCTACAAGAGGGGAGGCACAGTAGTTGTGCCTGGACAGTCACGTGATAGAGTTCCCACAGTTCGTCGTATTTAGTAGCCTTCTGGATGTAGTAGACAGATCCATCTTAGCCTTTGCACAGCTCCTTCCCTCTTGTGATCCTGAGGGACCTCCGACCCACTCCAATGTGGTCAGACGGCATCCACATTCTGGACTCCACCACTTGGTCTGCTGCTGACGCCGACATCGCCTTCTTTTCTGATGTGTGCCCTACCAGCCTCGGTTTTTGGTGCCCATCCCTCACCAATGGTTATACACATGCCATTGTCCCCTCCACGGTGGTTTGTATGGACAACTTCTACCTCAAAGCCCTCACTGTACTCTCCACTCTGTGCCACATTGCCCTCTTCGTGAGGCCTTTGCCTATGAAGGTTGTTGTCCACTGTGACAACACTAACACTGTTGATATGTTCAACTCCCTCTGTGCTTCTCTGTGATACAACCCCATTCTGCTCACCACTGTACAACTCGCCCTCCAACATCACTTCTCCTTCCATGTCGATTTTCTTCCTGGGACCTTTAATGACATCACTCACTCTCTTTTCCCCAGCCTGACCATCGGGCTCTTTGAACCCCCTCAATTGATGCTGGGGCCCTCATGATGTTGATTGATGGGAGACATTAGACCAGGCAGCCTTCTCGGCCACCCTGGTCGCTTGATAAGCTTCAGCATGAACACATGATCGCCATCGGTTGTGTGATCGAGCCAAGCACCACTTCCGCTTACTCTTCAGCACTTCAATCTTATCTATCTTTCTGTTCTTCCCACAACCTGCCTGCTACCCCCAACCCCGACACCTTCAGCTTTTTCATTGTGTACATGTCCCACCACATCAAACCTCAGTCCATCGACAATTACTTGTCTGGGATTTGCAACTAACTTGAACCTTTCTATCCCGATGTTTGCTCTACTCACTGCCACCCGCTCGTCGTGAAGACCTTGGCCAGCTGCAAGAAACTGCGATGCGTCGGCACATTCCGTAAATGTCCCCTGAGCAGCACAGAACTACACAGCATCACTGGTTCCCTGCACAGTTCTACTTCCTATGATGACCATTTGTTTGCCACCACTATCACTGTTGCCTTTCACAGACTCCTCTGTCTGAGGGAGCTTGTATGGCCAGACTCTTTAGCCCTGCAGGACTACAGGAAGGTGACAATGTGCAAGTCTGTTCACATTCACGATACCTCCTTTGACTGTTACTTGCCTGGCCACAAGGCTGACTGCTTTTTCGAGGGGAGTCCTTATTCACTTCCACCAAGCTTCTCACGATCCGCTCAATATATTCTTAACTTACTTTTATTCTCATGACAGCCTGTTCCTGGCTCACCCTGAGTTGTGGCTCCATGCCAACAGTGTAGTAGTGTATCACATGACTGTTGGACTACTTGGTTTAGACATGTAGTAGATAGACCATCATCACTATCCAGATCCCCACTTGCCAGAGCCTCACAATAGCTCTAGGACTCCCTTAGCCTACTCCACCTGGTGATGAGATCGTGATTCGAACCTCACCCAAGCTCTAGTTTTCTCATCTTAGCCTGTTTTTGAGCCAGATCCATCACAGCACACAACTTCCCCACCAAACACGAGTCCACAGCCAAAGTCCCATCAAACATGAGCCACAGCCAAAGTTTCCCCACACACAAGTTCTACCCTACAAGCAGCCCCAACACGAGAGTTTTCCCCTACAAGCCGTCACCAAACACAAGTCACCGAGTCCCTACACGAGAGTTTTCACCCAAGCCACCATCAAACACAAGTTTTCACCCAGGATTCTGACACAAAAGCCTTCCCTTACACGAGTTTTCCCCAACACATGAGTTCCTTACCAAGAATAGCCCTCATATGCCAGTTTTCTCTATGAGATCATGTGAACCCTGAATTTATTTTGCAATCCCAACTACGCCTACTTGGCCCATCACCATGCCAGGTCCCAGCAATAAGAAGAAAATCCCCAAGAAAGCTATGAAAACCACTATGCAACAACAGCATAAAGTGACCACAGACACTATGGCAAAAGTGACACCTATGGAGGTGACCAAAGACGCTGAGCAACTTGACAGTGAAGGCATCAACAATGTACCTGAGGATGGCAAAATTATGTGCATCAAGGACTTGCAAACTCTTATGCTGTCAGTTTTCAAAGATGGCAGGCACGAAGGATTCAACGAAGGAAGAGAAGCTGCCTTCAGCGAAGGCCAAAAAATCAGTCTCAAGGAAGGGAAGACTCTTGGTCAAAGTTGGGCTGATGAAGACATAAAACAGGCCTATAGACAAGGACAGTCCAATGGCGAGTGAAATGAGAGAAGGAAAGTGGCCGAGCAATGTGACAACCCACGCACCTACACTTCCATGTCGACCCAAAAACGCCGTCTACCCACATATCCGCATCAATACAGACAGTGGCCCCCATTACAGTGTACACAGCTACCACTATTGTAGAGACTGGTATCTCCCTGGGCACGTATTCCCTCATTTTCCTTCATTATACATTCATTCAGTTCACTCTTCTCACTTTCCAATCACCTCTCCCAGTTCTCCCCCTTGTTTCTTGTTATAGATACTATATAGTACCTATATAGTGGCTTATGTCCATAGTTACAAACAAGAAGAGATTCTTGGGTTTTTACCCCATCGACAAAACTCGCAAAACACTGAGATTACGTGCCTACAAATTCTGCTCTCACTACACCATGCAGACAGAAACAGCATCGAAACCATGCATATCTGCTTCAACTAAGATGACACCATCCAACCACGTACACACAACAGTGCAGACAGACATGGCACCAGCAACAGCACATAAAGCAGCCCAAACAGAGCTGTGTACCCACGCACGAGCATCAATGCAAATGCCAGCCACCAATTTGGTGGCAACCCAGTACCAACCATCCACCACCTCTGTGTTTGCCCAAACAGCCCCATCCGCCTATGTGTTTGTGTCAGTGCAGATGGAAGAACCACAACTGCACCTACACACAGAAATGATGGCAGCTGCAACAGACAGTGCCATGTCACCAAAAAGTACAACGCCGATGCACATGCAAGTCCCCACACATCCACCTTCATCAAAAGCAACTGCACCCACAATTGAACGCATCATGTCATTGTCAAACACCCAAATGGCCCCACCCACACACGAAAATGTGTCATGGCACACCCCAGCACATCCACCCTCACCAAAAACAATGCCCACTGCACCTGAACGTGCTACATCACCAAACCCACCACACATTGCAGTACCAGCCCACCTACATGCGTTGAGGATGACCCCGCATGTCCCAATATGCCCCTTGTTGCCCAGCACTGACAATGACCAGTTCATGCCCACACACGCCCAAGACCCTGTGCCCCTGCAACACAACATGTCAAAATGCATCCCAGACCCCACTCCTGCCCCAAGTGCATGCCCACACATGCCCACACCAGCCCAACATCATGACGCCACTGTCCAAATGCCGCAAGTGTGAATGCCAAGGCCCAACGATGTTGAAATGCAAGCTAATGTGTCCCCAAGACCAGAAAAAGAGGAGGAGAGGGAGGGAGGTCATGAGAGGAGCAAAGAAAAGAAGACGACAAGGACAGAGGAGGCGAGTGAGGAGATACTGGAGACCACGACGGACAAAGACACACACCAATGTGAAAAGATGGCCAAACGAGAGGCCGCAAATGATCCTGTTCACATGTCCAGCCCCACCCTGGTAAATATATCCCCACCCAGACGATTCGACTGGGCCGAAGATGCTGCAACAATCCCACTCCACCCCATTTTCCCAACCAAATACCTACCCCGAGACCTTTCAGCCCTCCATTCCAACTCGTGAAGACCATTCACCACTTTACAGTGCCATATTCAACGACTATGAACACAGGCCCACCCTCGACATGTTTTCATTGCCCCCACAGGCCCCATTGTTACCTGAAGCCACCCAGCTGGTATCACACCTGGATGGCCAATCATCACCAAGCCCCTTGCCACAGCCAATCCTACACAGGTTCAAACACCTCGACTGGGATCGCGATCCCTGACTTTGTGACTTGAGTAGAGCACTTCAGGCCCTAGGTTGGATCAGGCCAGCTTAGTGTCGGTTTTTGTGTTGTTTTTGTTTTTTCTTGCAGCAGTTTTTGTGTTTTTCTTTTTTTGTTTTGTTTCTGTGCTCCTTTTCATGTTGCGACGAGGACGTTGCTTTGTTTTGAGGGGGGCAGATGTAGTAGTGGGTCACATGACTGTTGGACTACTTGGTTTAGACATGTAGTAGATAGACCATCATCACTATCCAGATCCCCGCTTGCCAGAGCCTCACGATAGCTCTAGGACTCCCTTAGCCTACTCCAATGGGTCTGTACCTATGCATTCCTCGTTCCTGGGTCGCCTTTGTGATTTCTGCCCTGATCCTGCACTTGGCAGCCAGTCCCTTCGCTCTGGGAGTGCCACTGACCTCGCTAACTCCGGTGTCCCACCGTATCTCATCCAGAGTATTGGTCATTGGGCTTCTGATGCCTGGCAGATCTACATCCGTTGCCACCCAACTTTACAGGCTGCCCTGCTTTTCACCCACCCTTGATTTCCTCTTTAGCTGCTCCCCATCGCTGTTCGCTTCATTTCTTCCCATTCTTGTACATTGCATTTCTTGCATACATTCACAATGACACCGCAAAAAATAAAATAAAATAATTCATTCTTAATATCCTTTTATGGTTACACAGCCATGTACTTTGTAAATGATCACTCCTGGGTGCCTGCTTCTGACTTACAGAGCAGCACCACAGACTCCTTTACTCCCTTTTTTTCAAGATTCAACTGAAGTAGCGTGATTAGAAACAGCGTAAAAAATACAATTGAGGTGGGCTACTGTAGTTCCTGAAATATTTGCTAGTTATATTTAATTTCGCACAAACAGAAGCAAATAAATAAATAAATAAATAAATCATACATGTAAGCCTATCTTTGAGAGTCCATTACGGTGAAGCTTAGATTGCAGGGTAGAAGAGATGTAGGAAGGTGCAAGGCATGTAGCTACTTGTAAGAATTGGGAGAAGGAAAGAGTGAGTGAAGAGAGGGTTGGGTGAAAGCCAGAGGGCTTCCTGGCCCCGAGAAGGATGGTTTTGTCTGTGGGAAGGAACCAATGTGAGCAGCGAGGGTGGGATGGGCCACCCTGCAGGGTTCAGATCACAGGAGGAAACATACTTGTCCGGGCAGCAGTCAGGAACTCTGAGGTGCAGGAAGAGGCAGGGCAAGAAAGGGAGGTGTGGGTGGGTGAAGAAAACAAGCCCCAACGACGATGACAGCAGGACACAGAGTGTTGACTCCATGTCACACCTGTCACTCGCTCAAAGACTATTTCTTATGTCACACTCGTACCTCGCTTTGTCTTAAGATTGCAACCTTGCGAACCACTAACCCAGCGCCCCAGGTACGTGGCCTTTTCCTTGCTTTCACATGCGCGGCTGCCTGCATGAATACATTTTGTCAGGGAATGGCGCATAAACTACCCGACGAGATTTTGAGGGAGATTTTATCGCCTGTCCTGAAAGTGGACGACTTTGAGTTTGCCGACACCGCACAAAAGTCCCCATTCTCTTTGAGGTCTTATTCCACCTCGGCCATTCTCGTAGTATGCAAACGGTGGCTTCGCATATCCACGCCACTCCTTTATCATGTGGTCGTTTTGCGTTCTACTGCACAAGCCCAGGCCCTCGCTCTTGCACTCAAGATTAACAGAGAGTTAGGCCGATTCGTGAAGAAGTTGCGTGTCGAGGGTGGATTCGGCGCTTCATTGCGCAAGATAGTCCTTGCAGCTCCCAATATCACAGACCTCTTCCTGACCTTAATGATATGGTCGAGTGACAGCGTCTCCGGTTTGTGTAGGGCTCTCCCAACCATGAACCCAACCCGCGTCATTCTACAGGACAACGGCTACGAAAAGAACGCCAAGGTTCGTCAGCTTATTGTCAAGCTATGTGAAGGTATCCAAGCCTGGTCAAATCTCGTACGTCGTCGTAAAATACTTGAATTGATGCCGGTTGTCTCACCATTGTTCCAAGAAATCATTCGACTTTCCCTACTACGCAGCTTCTCAGGAAAGATCCATCCTCATAATTAAGGCATTGAGCAAGGCTCCAAACCTACACACATTGTTTATACCCAGTGCGGCCTGGTCCGTAACGCCTTACTTCAATACGATTGTCGAAAACCCATCCTTGAAAGTAATACACGTCAAGTCTGGTGGACCATCGTCTAGATTCCTCAGTGCCATTGATTGTAATCCAAGGTTTCGCGCTCTGATGAAGTTCCCAGTGCCGTCACAGAACAACTTTCCATCACCTCGTATCCTCCCCGAAACACAAATAATTCTTCCTGCAAATCCATTTTTCGTGCCGATGGCAAATGTTCCGGTCGATATTCAAGAGAATATATGGCGTCGGGTAGTCGAATTTGTCTTGGGAGCCCCGATCTCCGAAGGAATGGAGCCCCACGGCTATAAAGATAGTAGCACACGAAGAACTCTGACACTGGTATCAAAAACGTTCAATGTGAGTTTTGAACCTCTCTGATTTTTTTGTTTTGTTTTGGCTCACAACTGACTGTCACGGACTCAGAGACTCTCCCTGCCGCTCCTTTATCGACATCCAGTTATAAACCGACCCAAGTCTTTGGAATTATTCGCAGATCGACTTGTCATGGACCCAGCTCTCGGACATCATGTACGCACACTCTACGTGTGTTTCTTGGGAAAATCAGCTTCGGTTGCGCAGAACATGTATAAAATTATAACACGCACTCCTTCCCTTATTCGACTATCTACCTACAAATCATCTAACGTTGCGCAGTGTACACTCAGCTGGGATGGTTTCATTGCTTTGGGACAAACTGCCGGGTCCACGCTCCGCGAATTTCATGAGGTCCGAGTTGCAGATACTCCAGGAACACGTTTATCGTCAGTTTTCAATAACTTTCCCTCACTCCGATCACTACGCTGGAGTTCCACTGTGAGTTTTCGGACCAGTCGGGAGTCGATCACATCTACTTGTTTCTTCTGTCTGGAAACTATTCATTTCACCCTTGCCGATTCTACTTTTTTTGAAGTGCTTTCACAAATGGAGTATGTATGGGTTCATTGTGTTTGACTTGCGGCCGCTCATACGCATTTATTAGGCTTCCTCGATTGTCGTGTGTATATCTCGGGGACGTTGGTTCTAATGTCTTGACATTCTTTGCCAAACACGGAGCAAAGATCCGGAACTTGGACATACAAAGTTATGGCGATCTGCCTGTGTTGGATTTGTGTCCCGCCTTGACTTTCCTCACAATCCGGTGGGCATACGTGGTTGGTCTTGTGTGTACCGTTGTGCGCCTCGATGCTTATACCTCACCCTCAGGCGCCCTTGGCTGTTTGTTTCCGTTGCAGTATTGAACACACTTCCCTCACCAAAGTTGTGATCAAAACTCCGACATGGTACGCCTAGCAGGTTTAACCTCCCCAAAACAACATTTTCATTTCCGTCATTTCCACGTAGCCTCCGAGTTCGCCAACCCTGGTCAAATTTCTTCCGTTCCCTCGAACTGACACCGTTTCCGGCGCTAACTGAAATTCAAGTGCCATCTTGCTCTTGGCCGACGACGGAGTGAGTAGTTACTTTATTTCTCTGAGGTCTGGTAATGTTGACCACGAACTCACAGGCGTGATGTGGCAAAGGACCCGTGGCACCAATGGGCGGAATGCTTGTTGGAGAGCGATGTGAAATTGACCGATAAAGAAGGGAGGGCTTGGAGACCAAGATTGAAGAATGCACGACATTTGTGAGAGAGGGGCTGTCTCTGCGTAGGAAATCTCTGGATATTCCCCATGTATCCTTGCGACGCAAGCACAAGATGAAGTAGCACGGAATTCTGAATGCACTCCGCGGCTCACAGTTGGAAGTCAAATCTGATCTTGTAAGAGGTGCTGTAAACAATATTACAGCTGGTTAGCTACAATTGTTCGGACTCGCTGGTACGTATTATATGGACATCTAGTAAATCAAAGAGAAATGTTGACAAGGGAGACAGATGAGCTGCTGGCGAGGGTTCCGGAAGGATCCAATTTTGTCCTCGCAAGTGCAAGCGGGAGGTGATATTACCCTCACCTGATAATTGCAATGCATCTCAGCAGATGGCAACAGAGTGTTTCGATACACACTGACTGAGTCTCGGCGAGCTGGCCCCGGGATGGGAAGCTTCTTCAACCGCATCGACGGCATCGACCATCTCCTCTTCAAATTCAAGAATAGTGACGATGCTGCGATGGTCTGTATCTTCAAGAGATTCTACGAACCTTCCATAGACATGTTGGTTCCGGTTTACAACTTCGTCTTTACGAACCGTTAGGTCTTGGTGGGGAAATGTGGAGACTTGCTTACTTTGAACCAAATCCTGAGGTGGCTGAATCACGATAAAGGGAACTCTTCTCGCTCGAGCTTCTTGAGACACTGTCTGTTAAAATTGACGGCATATAAAGACCCAAACCGTGAAGGGTAGTATAATTCCAGAAACCTACTGTTGTCTTGAACAACAATACACCAGCGTCATGAGCGAACCGATGAGCTGCAGAAAGAGTCGACGGCAATAAATTTGTTGGGAAAGAATCATCCGCTTCAATGTCTTTTTCGTCCGCCTTCAGTCTGTAATGTTTGGTCATTTCAGTCCAATCTTCGCAAGCATAAGACAAACGTACTTTCTGTAAATTGCTCCTATTTCTTCTGCATCTTTCCGTTCGAACTCGTGGCCATCCATCAGGCAAAGTGTTAAAGTGTCGGCCAGCCTTGCTTTACCCTTCCTCAGTCTCCCGCCAACTGAGTGGACGGTGCCGACGTGGCGGCATGCAGCGAACGTGATGGCGACTCCCGCAGCTGTCCATTCAAGCATAGTGGATCAGAATAGTAAGAGAATCTTATTCGGGTGGGGCAGCATTGTTGGTGATTTTATAGTTGGGAAGACAAGAGAAGTGTCTCCACAGTTACGCCAGTCACAAAGTTATTATTACTCAAATGTTCTTACTGTGGGTCCGAGACGTAAACCACAGCAACAATGAACGTACCGGCCAGTATTAATATTGATATTGATAGTTATATCAGAGGGTGGGTGTGAATACTCACCAAAACAGGTCATTCACCTCCAGGAAGAGTAGTTTTAAGCTCCGCGATAGTCATCGGGCCGGATATTATTAATAATGTTTCGGTACCGTAAGCTAGTGTTGCCACGGCTCGGCTCAACCTTACAGACGTCCAAAATAGGCAATCCGACCTACCAGTCCTCCTTCTCGCCTTTCACCTCGGAAATTCGGCTTGGCAGGAGCCTGGCATCACCTCATCTTTTCTGTGATTTCTAACTGCGACAAATTGAGACAATTGTTCATACTCTCAGTCGACGCCCAAGTCTCCACGCATGGCTTCAAGGCACGACTTTCTGGATCTAGAGAATTCACCTCCCTTTGATCCAGCGAGTCTGACGAAATCTGAAAGCTTTTGGAGGGATCATTACGATTGGCTTGCAGAGCATGGTTACAGGCTTCGCCCGCGGTATGCTCCATCCTGGGTTCCATCATGGCAAGGGACGAAAAAGCGATGGCGTAACTGTGAGGATGGCCGCGGTGCAAATGTACGTATCCTACATATAGTAGGCTGGAGGACAAATTTACAACACTTCCTTAGTATGCCTCTCTCCTCGATGGAACTCGAACTGTGGATGGGAAGTTTGTCTTCTTGAAAATCATACGGAAATCGATCCATCCTTTTGAAGCGGACATCGGTCCCCTTTTCTCCTCCGCGCCATTGGCATCTGATCCTTGCAACCATTGCGTGCCGATTTATGACATTCTTCAACTTCCGGACGATAAGGATAAATTGATTCTTGTAATGCCACTTCTGCGAGATTTCTACGATCCGCGGTTCGAAACTGTTGGGGAAGCCGTTGAATTCTTTCGGCAGCTGTTCGAGGTATGAAGACTTGCCTGCTGCTAGGGTCGTTCTCATTATTACCAGGGTCTGCGATTTATACACAAAAATCACGTTGCCCATCGGTATGTTGAAACTTACAAAAACTTATGCCCAAATGCTGAGTTGCCAGCAAGTGATTGTATGCCTCTTAACATCATGATGGACGCGACACCCCTTTTCCCGATGCCTTATCATCCAATGGACACCTGGAGAGTGCGTGACTTCAAGGGGGACGGCTTGATCACCGGAAGACTGACGCACTACACACGAACACAACGACCTGTCAAGTATTACTTCACCGATTTCGGTATATCCCGACGCTACAATCCTGATCATGGTCCCCCTCTCGAGGATCCCATTTTGGGGGGTGACAGAACGGTTCCGGAATTCCAAAGATCCCTAGATGCGTGTGACCCGTTTCCAACAGACGTTTACTACCTGGGTAATACGATTAGAACAATGTTTTTGAAAGTGGGTTTGTTGTCTATATATATCTCTTAAATGTTGACCTTGGTCTTTGAAGGGGTCGCCGTATCACAGTGCAAAACTGGGCCTCGAGTTCATGGAGCCTCTTATGGAGGATATGGTGCAGGATGACCCAGCCAAACGTCCCAATATGGATGAAGTCGTCGCTGAATTTGAGATCATAAGGAAAGGACTCAGCACCTCGAAACTACGATCTCGAATCGTAGACCAGAATGAAAGTATCCTTTTGGCTATTTTTCGTAGTTTGACGTCCTGGACTCGACGCATTGGATATATCATTAGACGTGTGCCTCCCATACCTACCCCCGTATAACTCATTGCGTGCTTCCGCGTTATTGCTTCTTCTATTTGTTCACAGAATTTATATCCACACATTCCTCCTGGTTAGTGCTGTTCCGGCCCGGCTTGGCCTGGGCTGCTTTGTGAATCCTCAGGCCAAGCCGGGGTTGCCGGCTCTGGCTTAGGCCGTGGCTTTTACTGTCTTAAAAATTTTCAATAAAGAAAAAGAATCTAGCATTAATCAGAATCATTGTCATCAGTACCTAAAGCCTCATCATCATCATCTTCGATCAGCAGTTCATCCCAACCCTTCTTGTCTGATCCGTCTTCCTCATCATCCAGGCCACCATCAGTCTCTTCCTCTAACTCAGCTTCCACAATTGAAGATGGGGCTACTTCACGAAACAACAGGTCATGTTGAATAGCACATTTCACACATTGCAAAGCCTCCACAATGTCCCCCTTCAAGCAGCTCCGCCGTTTGCTGACAGTAATCCCACCCTGTGAGAAGGCTCGTTCACTTGAGATGGAGGAGGCCATAATGGAAAGGTAATCTTGAGCCAATGAGGCCCAGGCCAGATGGTAACGGTGGGCATTAAACTGTAAAATGAGATGAGCTTTGTGACAGAAATGGTATTCTCAAGCCACTCACCCCCCACCATCTAACTGTCAACCAGCCTTCGGGCACTTGTTCCTGAATATCCAGGTATGTGCGGAAATCCCGCAACCAGGGCCGGTTGGGATCCTCTGGTGTAGCAGGACCTGCTACCAGGCTGGTGTCCTCGTCATCAGAGAGCTCTCGCAAAAGTACATGTATCTTCTTGTTTTTTTGCCTGGCTTGCTTGCTTTGCGCTGACATCACCTGTCAATATCAAATATCGCTCCTTGAACTGAGCAATATAAATTAATATCAATCAATTAGTGGAACATTAAACTTACAATGTCCTCAGCACACCGTATGACATCATCTTGGAGGTCTGCCGGCCAGTGCTTCTTGAAATATCCTAATTTCTCCCTGGGATCAAGGACTAGAGAATGTTAGTTAAGCATGAACAATACACAAAGAAACATGGAGTGTACGCATTGCCATGATGTAGGCAGGGGAATCCGTAGTCTTTTCATAATAGTCATCAATTTTTGTACAAGCGGTGTTCAAGGCAGCAATGAAGGGGTCATATTTTGAATGCTCAGCTCGAGTGGACCATGCTTTGTGTAAGGCTTCAAGTGCAGGGATTGCAAGGTGGAGGGTGGAAACTTGATCAGAGGAGAATGATTGTTTGGCATTGTCGGCATGCTGGATGGGTGTCAGAGAGAACTGCATTCAACCAAAAGGGAATGTACACCGAGAAGACTGAGGAACAAGTGCACTTGCTCCCACTCCTTGGCAGTGAGCTTCAACTGGTGTATTTTGTCACGTTTCGCGGAATCCAACTCTTCGTAGCATAGTTCATCAACAAAACTTTCAATGTACTGTTGGGAATCCTTTCAATAATGAAACTTGTGAAGACACCTGTACTCGTACCTTTTTGTTTCATTTAGCCCGGTCCAGCATTAAGTACGTTGATTACCACCGGACCTTCATATCTAATATCAGTTGCACAGGACACACAACTTGGGCTTTCAACTGAATAGTCTTCCACATTTCCTTTCACTTCGAAGATGAACGTTCCTAAGAAGTTTGGACGTCAGTATAGCAGTACATCGCTACAGGGTGTGCAATACCTTGACCGCGATGGCTCAAATTAACCCCACCTCATCCCGAGACATTGGTATGTGAACATCCGGATTCTTTGGGTTGAAATGAGGTGACTTGGTGTAAGTGGTGATCAACGCCTGTGTTGCCAGGTTAATAACATGAGCGAGACAGCTGTGTATATAATCATCAATAAAATAATTGGCAACATATTCTAGACTTACTTGATTTTCTTCCGGCGCCATTGCCATTTTTTCCCCGTAGCTGCCTTCAACCGTGTGGCCATCTCCTTCAGCATTGTCGAGTTATTTGATGCATTGTCACAAGTGACATGGCCAACCTGCAAGGAGGACATAAGCACTGGCAGGGATGTGGAAGTTGTGGCTGACAACTTACCTTGTACTCAATTCCAACACATTTTGCTATCTTAAACAGAGCCTGACCCAGGCATTCGCCATTGTGAGCGTTGCTGACCCATGTGAATCCCAAGAGGCCACTCTTGAGTTCCCAATGCGAAGGACTCGCCTCCTCAATCCAATGTCCTGTCACAGCAAAATATCTATCTGTGTTTCCTGCCTGCCATGCATCACACATGAGGTTTACTTCTCCAGTAACAGTTGGACCCTTGAGACAATAAGATGGGAAGAAATGTCACATACGAGGAGTCAAAAAGTCTTTCGCTTACATTGAGTCAAGCCTTCAGATTCGTAAGGTGATCTTTGAACATCCTCTTGATTTCACCTCGGGTTGCCTTCCGGCCTGGGATCTTGATGCCTTTCGTTGCATGGGAGGCCACATCAATCATCTCTTTAAATTTGGGTGGTCAAGGGCTTGAATCAGCTACAGGGCAAAAATCAATAACAAATCACATATGAGAAAAGGACCCTACCTGGTCTGTTGATATGAGCCACTCAATGGCAGCTTGCCGAAACAATTTGTTGGAGTACGGGATCATTCGTTCTGACATTTTTTTTCTGGTGAGGTCACGATCCAAGGTTCAGGTGGCCTGTTTGGCATCCACTTTGCATTTCTTGATATCTCCTGGCAGCTTTGATTCATAGTTGGCAACCTTCGCCCAATTGCGACATGCACCCTGGAGAAAAGGTTAGAAAATGAGTGGAGACACAGAAGAAAGCACAAACAGAGTGGCGTGCTTCCAGATGGCGGCGCAAGGTCATGACTTCGTCGACAATACTCGTCTTGGTTCTATAATGGACCAAGGTTTTACTATGTAAAGAAAGTAGAAAACACATGCAACCTATGGGCAGAGTTTGCAGGTGCAATACTTTTTCTTTTTCCCATTGATCTCCCTAGTCATGCTGGCATGGAAGAACTCCTCAACATTGCGCCGTTTGTCTTCGCGCGTCGGGATGTTTTCATGGATATCCTGGACATCAACATCCAGGAGAAAACCTTGCTCATTGACAGCTTGTGGATTACCTAGAGTAGGCCGCCTTTTGTTGGCTGCAGCAATGGCACTTAGCACAGACATATAAATAAAAAGTTGAAATCATACCTTGTGCGGGCTCATCCTCATCTTCACTCATGCCATCCTCATCTTCATCAATAACAACGGAAGTGGTACGCTTGGGCTGTGAGGTAGATGCCTCCACATTGGTGGCAATGCATGGCTTTTTAGCTGCAATAACATCAATGAGGGAAAGCAAAACAAACGAGTCTGAACTTACGTCTCTTAGGCTGCTCTTCTACATCTGCATTGGTCTTGTCATCAGCCAAAATGTCAATGACAGCCAACATGTTACGTTTCAAGGGTGGTATTGTTGGTGTGTCGGGATGGGGGGGAGAAGCAGAAGATGATGAATGAGAGGTCGGTGGGGAATGATCTTGCTGGCAGGACAAGAACTCCTGGACCGCTTTGCGTTGGAAAGATAATTGAGCTTGCTCAACATTGTCAGTATCCCTTAGCTTTGATGTGGGATTGGTCTGGTGAGACGGTCGTTTGTGGACAACATTAGTACTTCTAATATACAGTCAGTATAATGTAATAAATGCACAGAATGTTGACGTACATGAGGTACGTCAGTTTATTTTTCAAACGTAGTAGTTTGATCTCGATGAGATCTAAAGGAAAGCCAGCGCCCCAATCTAATTTGGACAGATATGAACAAACGAGGCCCAACCCGAGCTTTCCCTGGTGGATGTGGAGTAGGCGACCATCAGCGTCACGACAATCTTCTGCAAATAAAGCATTGAAGCGCGAGTTGAAGGTCTCAAACTCGGTGTCGCATTCTGGTTTGTTCATCACGGTCCAGATTTTGTCGGCGGTTGACCCATTTGGTACAGAGGATGGTAGAGAGTTGGAAAGACGGATAATGTCCTTGACAACAAGCTTGATTGCAGGGACAGTCGACATGGATAAATGCTGTGAATGGGACACAAAGGCCAGGCTAAATAGATAAAAGAGGAGCCGTAGAGGGCCATATTGAAGGCACTTTGGCGAGACAGAGAAGCGATTAATCAAGGGAGGGAGATGCACGACCAGACGTGGGAGTCGGTTGGGAATGCTCAAAAAGGTCTTGATCCGAAATAAACATAGACAAAGTCCAATATCCTCAGTTTTCATTAGTACTGTTTTGTGCTTATTATATGTACAGTAGGGGTCAAAGTACAGTACTGAAGCTGCAGCCTAAGCCGTTGGCTTTGGCTTGCAGAAATCCCAGGCTGGGCCAAAAGCCATCCCAGGCCATGACTTTGGCCCAGCTTAGCCTGGCCTGTTTGGGCTTGGCTCGGCCCAGCTGCTGGCCTGAGGCCAGGCTGGGCACAGCACTACTCCTGGTTTGCACAGCAGGAATTTCAATATTTACTTGGTTTTATTAATAAGTCTGGAGACTGGGCAGGCCATGACATGACATCATACCCATGATCTTGTGATTAGGAGATCCATGCTGTCATGCTCCTGCAGGTGAACAAATCAATCATGCATTCACATAAGATACTAATTATTGGAATATATAGTAGTGCAGTGGTTGCTGACTGCTAGTAATTTATGTGGAATTGAATTATATTTACCTCTCTCTGAGAGGGCTTTTATACTACTAGCTAAATCTGATAGAAGTTTCTTGTGGTGAGTAGAATAACTGCTGCGCTTCAGCATTATTCATTGGACTGTGTGTTTGAGTTCTGGGATTATGTGATATGGATTACTAATCCTTTCTGCGACTATTCCGCCACTATTCCCAACACTCCCCCTGGGTCGAATACTCTTCGACTCGTTCTGGGTCACGGTAAACATTGTCCATGTATTCCGTTACGTGTTCCGCTCTTTCTGGTTCCTCTCTAGTCAATAGACCAAGTTCGGCTGGGAACTTTGCATGAAGTGGGCAAGGTAACCCTTTCATAAATATGTCCACTAAGTTTTCTTTGGACCGAATATATGTGACTTTGAGGATACCAGATGTAACGTGATCTCATAGGAAATGTAGATTGATATCTATATGTTTCGTCTGTGTGTGGAATTCCAGGTTGGGTGATATCATCAGGAAATTTACAAGCCCTTTTTTTGCACCTTGGAGGCTCTTGACCTTTTTTGAAACCTCTCAAACTTTTTTCTGAGGTTTTTTTTATCTTTTTTAACAACTTCTGCTACCTTATGGCACTTTGAGTCACTTGGAAATATTTACTACATAATATCCCTTGCACACCTTTTCACCCTTTTCGACTTTTTCCCACCTTTTCAAACTTGGATTACTTTGACTCCTTTAGCACTTTGCTTACTTGTTGGTCCTTTACAATTAATCACTTTACTTGTCTTACCACTTTTGACCTTATGACCTTGGATCACTTTTGACCTTTGATGCCTTTTCTTCTTGTTTTCTACTTTCCCCATCTTTTTCAAAAGTGAATTACTTTGACAAAGGATACCTCTTGTCCCAAGACAAAGAGCTTTTTTAAGCCAGGTCCATTTCTTGAAAAAGTTGTTTTGTCTTTGGAAAAGAAGAATCTCTTGAAAGCTTTTCCATATCTTTTGTGGTTTGTTAGCCTTTTTTTACAGGTTATTTACAGCTGTTTGCATAATTCTTGGCAGTAAATGCACTTTTTTCAATCAATTAAGAAATATGGACTTAGTGGAATTTCCAATGTTGAATCTTGTATCTCATGAAATACTGCATGGATTGAGATGGGTATAAAGGGAAAGTTGTACTATTCTTGAAGGGCTATCTGCTCCTGTAATTATATTTGAACAATATTTAGTGGATGATGAGTTGTAGATGAAACAAGAGGTAAACCAGTACTTTTTAACACCCAAAATGATATTGTCAAATTATGGCATCAAATGAGCTCCTATGAAGAAGATTTGAGGGAGAAAATTGTCCATTTTTTCAAGGGCTAGAAGTACATATACCGTGTTTTTCTTTATTTTTGTTCTGTGAGTCCATATTTATGATTCTTGTGGTATTTCACTCCCATGCAGACAAACATAATATAGATGCATTATAGACTCACAGAACAAAAATAAAGAAAAACACGGTATATGTACTTCTAGCCCTTGAAAAAATGGACAATTTTCTCCCTCAAATCTTCTTCATAGGAGCTCATTTGATGCCATAATTTGACAATATCATTTTGGGTGTTAAAAAGTACTGGTTTACCTCTTGTTTCATCTACAACTCATCATCCACTAAATATTGTTCAAATATAATTACAGGAGCAGATAGCCCTTCAAGAATAGTACAACTTTCCCTTTATACCCATCTCAATCCATGCAGTATTTCATGAGATACAAGATTCAACATTGGAAATTCCACTAAGTCCATATTTCTTAATTGATTGAAAAAAGTGTATTTACTGCCAAGAATTATGCAAACAGCTGTAAATACTTCTGAATGAATACTTTCAGTTTCAAAATAAATTGTGTACAGTATAAATTTGAAACTTCAATAATTTCAGTAAATGTCTTGTTATTAGTGTTGCCGCAGCTACTGCTAATGGCCGGCTAATAGCCGTGAGCCTAGCTGGTTTTAGCTTAGCTGATGATCGGCTAGGCTACAGCTAATTTTCGACCACTGACTTCAGCTATCAGGTAACCTTAGCCGCTAGCCGGCAGCTATAGCCGGTTCCAGACCTCTCCAGACTCGTCCAAAACTAGATCAATAAGAACAATAGGACACCAGTGACTCCCACCTAACCCCTCATATTAGAGGGAGGCAAAGGGTCGAGGTCTCCCTCTAACTGGAGGTGTTTCGAGTTTTTCAGGCCTCCTGCTATAATCAGGTATATATATTTTCACCTTAGATAGATTTTGAGTATAGATGTATGCCTCCATCTAACTAGAGGTGTTCTGAGTGTTTCAGGCCTCCTGCTATAGCAAGGTGGACATAGGTCTATGCTTCCCTCTAACTAGGGGTGTTTGGAGTGTTTCAGGCCTCCTGCTATAGTGAGGTGGACATAGGTGTATGCTTCCTTCTAACTAGAGGTGTTTGGAGTGTTTCAGCCCTCCTGCTATAGTGAGGTGGACATAGGTGTATACTTCCTTCTAACTAGAGGTGTTTGGAGTGTTTCAGCCCTTCTCCTATAGTGAGGTGGACATAGGTGTATGCTTCCCTCTAACTAGAGGTGTTTGGAGTGTTTCAGGCCTCCTGCCATAGTGAGGTGGACATAGGTGTATGCTTCCCTCTAACTAGAGGTGTTTGGAGTGTTTCAGGCCTCCTGCCATAGTGAGGTGGACATAGGTGTATGCTCCCCTCTAACTAGAGGTGTTTGGAGTGTTTCAGCCCTTCTACCATAGTGAGGTGGACATAGGTCTATGCTTGCCTCTAACCAGAGGTGTTTGAAGTGTTCTTTCTTTTTATTTTCATTAATACAGACATAGGCCATCTGCTTGATCCTCATCCACCTTCTGCTAAGTCTTCAATTACAATTTATTTCCCTTGATTTTCATTAGCTTAGACACAAACTTTATCCTTCATTTTGTGCTACACAATGATAAAGATTTATCAGTGGCAAAGAGAAGGCATAGATTGACTTTGAGAGGGCAAGAGAATGAGAATTACAGTATACTAAACCTAGTATTAGCTGAGAGATTGAGTTAACTGTTAGTTCAGTTACTACTAGAGACTTGATTATCCTATAAAAAGCTATTGCCATGAGCATAGTGTTACTACAGCCATATATTGCTATAGACTGAGCAACACCACCATCAGCTATTGCTATGGTCTCAGTTATATTATGAGTAGCTATTGCTATAAGCTTAAAATATGTCTACACAAGAAAACATGTTCACTTTCAACAAAAGATGTCTACCAAGAAAACACATCCACCAAGAAAACATATCCACCAAGAAAACATATCCATCAAGAAAACATATCCACCAAGAAAACATATCCATATAATAAAACATGTCCACTCACAATAAAACATGTCCACTCACACTAAAACATATCTAACTTTACTCAAAACATGTTCAATTATACCAATACATGTCCAGTCATATCTCAAACACATCCCATCAAGTCTAAAACATGTCCAGTCATGTTAAAACACATCCAGTAACATCTAAAACACGTCCAATTACACCTAAAACACGTCCAGTCACACCTAATACACGTCCAGTCACGTTGAAACACATCCAGTTACACCTAAAACACGTCCAGTCACATCTAAAACATGTTCAGTCATGCCTAAAACATGTCCAATCACGTTAAAACACGTCCAGTCACATCTAAAACACGTCCAGTCACATGTCAAACATGTTCTGTCACATAAAAACACATCCTGTCATGTTAAAACATGTCCAGTCATGTTAAAAACACGTCCAGTCATCCAAAAACACGTCCAATCACGTTAAAACATGTTCTCTCACACTCAAAACACATCCTCAAAAACATGTCCAGTCATGCCCATAACATATCCAGTTATGTCAAAACTTGTCTAGTCATTGTCAAGACTTGTCCAGTTTCACTCCAACACATCCAGTTATCACTTGCATTTCAACTCATTCAATTATATTATAATGATATAAGGGTATGTGAGTATGGTTTCAGAACTCAGCTTCATATCATAGTATAATGGCTTGACACATTTGTTATAAAATTTGAAGCAAAACATCGGACTAAACAGTTGCTAGTGTTTGAAGTGTTACTATAACCAAGACTATTGCATTTCAAAAACAAGTTTCGGACTACAAGCATTCAGACTAAGGGTTTATAATCAGGGCTTAGGAATTTAAAGCAAAACATCAGACTATAAGCATTCATGGTAAAGGCATATAAGAAGGGCTGATAGTTTTTGAAGCAAAACATCGGACTACAAGCATTCTTCTAATATAAGGGCTTATCAAATTTTAAAGCAAAACATCGGAGTATTACTATAAGGCTTTATCTTGAATGCTTGTAGTCCGATGTTTTGCTTCAAAAACTATCAGCCCTTCT